>MU400373.1:498175-812224 GCA_022578955.1 Hypoxylon sp. FL1857 | reverse complement strand
GTTTAAAATGTTATTACTTAAAAATATATTATTAAAGATATATATAATGGTATTGAAATTATTATAATAAGTTTATAATTAATATTTTATTATAAGAATGGTTAATAATTAATGTTTATTTTATTTAAAAAAAAAAAAAAAAAAACTTACATAATTTTAATATAATATTTTTAGGTAATAAAACAGTTATTTATCATAATTAATTAAGTTTATATCATTTCGATTATTTATTAAATTATATTAAGTTTTTATAAAATTAAAGCGTTATTTTAAACTAATAAAAGATTAATATATTTTATAAGTTTATTTATTATTTATTTCATATTTTACGTAATTAATATAAAATTTAATTAAGGTAATTAAGGTTAAGGTTAAAGTTAAAATATAAAAATAATAATTATAATAAAAGGTTAAATTAAATAATGAAATAAATAAAGGATATTTTTAAATATGATAATAAGTGTTATAATATAAATATTATAATGGATATAATTTAAAGATTTAATGTTTTAAAAATAAAGCTTTTTTTTACTTTAAAACATTTCGGGTTAATATAATAATATCGGAAAATAATAAATAAATTAAATAAGGTGAAATTTTAAAATATTTTAAACTTAAAAGGTTATTATAAAAAATAAGATAATAAATAAATTAAATAAAATGAAATTTTAGGAAAACATGATTATATTTTTTTATACATATTTTTTTATTAAATATATATATTAATTATTCATATATTATTATATAACTTTAATAATAATTATAATCTTTTATTAATTATCATTTTATCTTTTCTTTATATAACTTAATTATTAATATATATTATTAAGATAAAAATATAAATATTAATATATTATATTATATTATATATTTATAATAAGTTATATTATTAATAATAAAATATATAATAATATTATCATTATTATATTTATATATAAATATATACTTTAATATAAATATATATTTTTATATAATAATATTTATAAATATATATCGTTTTAAAAAAGGTGACGTATATAGTTTATAAGCATAAATAAAATGATTTAACAGTTTGGCAAGTGTTAAGATTTCGTCCATTATAAGTTATGTGACATTTCCTCGCCGAAATTACCACCTTAATACTTAAAGGCATGTAATAAAAGGTTAACTTAAATAATCTCGAAGGATTAAATGAGGTAAAAGGACAAATCGAAACCTAGTACGACGATATTCAGTGCACCTATCATATCTTTCCCGAAGCTAGACTCCCTAATATTCTTCAAAATGCCCCGTAGCATTGTCAGTAGTACTAACCGGGAAAGGCTTGCTGGAGGTCCTGTCCAATCAAATCCATACGTCGAAACGCAACCTCCAGCTTTTTGCCGTAAACGGCCCCGGCCCTATAAGGTAGTACCAGCTTCACTAGACTCCTAAAGGAGGAAGTCTACGCCAGAACAATGCTCTCACCAAATTAAATAAAGCAAACCAGATACTGTACGTTCCCTATTCTCCAAAAGATAACGAAGACAGCTAGGACATTGAATTACAAGTTTTGGCTCTAAGATTATCCGCTGGAGGTCGTCGGCTGTACCTTAGAAGAACCGACGTTCCGGTCCCCAACCCCAAACCAAGACATTCGGATTACGTAAGGTAGATACCTTTCATAATGGAGAATACCATCTCTAAATCGTCATTTCATCTGCTAGAAGGCCAACTACGATTGCCTTTTTCTTCTTTGGAGCAATGGTGTAAAGACTCCGAAACTTTGGGGGTGGCAAGTCCCAAAAGCCCATCCTTAAGTCGAAGCTACCATAAGTTTGGTTGTTGAGACTGGCATCTATTGGAGTCATAGCGGTAGCTATACCATTCTATAACCAAGACGATCATCACGGCTTCGGGAACCAAAAGCGATGCAGGTCCAGAATCTCTTCAATCTCGATCAGCTACCGAAGCACTCAGTCGAATTGAATCAAGGTTTGGATGTCATCATATTCGTAAGTCACAAGGCGGGCAATCCCTCCTTGCTGTTTAATTGCTTCACTGGATCAAAGGATTGTCTGATAGACCTCAAGCAAGGGGACTTAATATCACATTGTTGAAGTCCACAAATGGCGACAGTGAAAACTTCATAATCTACAAACTACTTCCCAAGCAGGTGCGTAGTGAGTCCTTATCCAACCCACACAGCATCTCACAATAACTATGAGCTACAAGATGCTAAAGCATAAAAACGGTTTATATGCAAACTGCAGTACAACATGTTTCCAATGTTCTCCAGTTGTTATGAATGTCAGGGGCTAGTTATAAGTCTAGACATACTCTTAGGGAATAATAAATACTGAGAAAAGTTTATAAATGGAGGGTTGTCCTCCTCCTTTAAAGTAAGAGGGTAACGGTACAGTATCATCTACTCTACACGCCCTTTACGAGACTACCCTTACTCAGACTAGCGCTCTGTGCTTAGATCACTAGCCACTTTACATGTACTTGGTTTCAAAACGGCATAAAGAATTTGAGCCTCATATATATTGGGATACGAATTCGGATAGCCCTTTGTTCCTAATCACATCCATAACTATGATTTATAATTAAACTATATTTCGTAGGATTTTATTTTATTTCGTGATTTCAAATTAACAAATCGTCATTAAAATACCGCAATGGAATTTCATATAACTTAAATAACTACATTAATCATTAAATATAAAAATGTTTTTAAATATTACTTATTTATATTATATTTATAAACTTTTTATAAGTTTAAGGGAGTTTATATCTTACGAAACATATAAGACGTTAAGATTATATGGGATCTTGTAAAAAAAAAAAAAAAAAATTAAAAAAAAAATATTTTTAAAAAATCTATACGACACCCATATCTTTGCCGTCTATATTGTCTACGCCATATTTGTCATCCTCGCCATTTTCGTCGACGGGCCCCAGCCCGCCAGTTTTTGATCTCTCCGCCGTCTTATCTACTTAGGTACTTAGGTTTCAATCTCTCGGACGTGACTCAATCCCATGCGGGCGGGCGCCCCTCATAAAGCTACGTATTTGTATCTATTGAGGGTATCATGAGACCCTGATATACCTAAAGCGAGGCAATTGCCCCCATTTATGACCATGTGTCCTGCAACCGTCCGACTTTTAATTGCTTTAATTGCAGGCTCAGCCGAGATCTCGACTACCACTGCCCCGTATCAAATGTTTCTTTCCAACGCAATCCGCTCCCTAACTTTACATTTACATTCTTCAACACGTCTTCAACGTATTCGACTAAAAATTCGCAATCAATACGAAACAGGTATTCCCACCTTCAATACACCTTTCAGAACTCTTCAGAGCCAAGACAGCACAGTTACTTACTCACTGGTACCGTACGGCTTAGGTTACCTTTCCTAGTTTCATTTGGAAGACCGCAAGTGAAGACGATACTCACCTACTTGCATGACATCTCCATTTCAACGTGGTTCGGAACGAATAACGGTACTGTTCTTCAGGCACAACAACAATCAGCTCATCATTTTACTACACAGGTAAGTCCTCAACAACACCTCCCTACGATTGGCTCGTCAATTTTTCATCATCCTGGTCTTCTCACGATACTTTCTTCATGCCATCCTTTTTGGTGCCGATTTGCCAATCCCTTCTCTGCTCAGCACTTTTCAACCAATCTATGGCAACATCATACTGCTGCAGTCTCATTGCCTCACATTTGCACCCGTCAGACGAGCTGGATGATGACGATTTATGGCTACTATATTCAAAATGCTTGCAGCGCTGCCCCTATCATACTGGATATTTACTAATTCCCCTGTTCTCAATAGCATTTCGCACTCGCACTCTTCTCGCGCCAATACCTACGGTCACCTATATATCGCGACCTTCCAACCAAACCGCTAATTTTCAACATTACGCACAGTATGTCGAACCTAATTGCACCGTTGAGTGCTACTCGGATGGAGACGATGGGAGAAGCGCGTCTCCGTAGTCTCTCGGGCGAGCCTTTCCTGCTGCACCATGCCGCTCCTCCGTTACCGTTTACCTGCCGATGCCGACTCTGTTATGAACGGTACTTCCCCTGCTCCTATCGTGTTTCTGATGGCGAGGCGAAGAGAGACACGGCAGCATTAGCCATGAAAGTCGCAGAAGATTATCAGTATCTGAGAGAGGCCGTATCTAAGAATGCTGAGGCCATGTTGTCGCGATGGAAAAAAAAGAGTCGCGAGAAGAGGCTTGAACTGCTCAACAGCATAGCCGACTTACACCCGAAGCAAGATGCGCTCCTCCACTTGTTCAATATACATAGTTCAGACACCGAAATGGAGAAGCTAGCGCTCAAGTATACCGATACTTGGTTTTTTCCTTACCTCGACTCAAAGACTTTGTCGGACTCCCACGTACCGATGATGGCTTTGCTTCACGACCGAACCAAGTTTTCCCCTCCGGATTGGGCTATATATGATGAGAAACAACTTATATATGCCAAAGAAGAACAGGTTATACCAATGCAGTTCAACTCGCACTGCATAGATTTTTCAACTAAGCATTACGGCAGATTGGTGGCCTGGGATCCGGACCGAGCTCACCAGCTCGAGATAATCGGTTACGGGAAAGGTCTGCTAGTCTTAACAGCGCAGGCCAGATTGTTAGGTATCCTTAGGAGCTTTACAGAAAATATGGTAGGAGAAATAGGAGAAAGAAGCCAGCATGGCCAAGGAGGAGAAGGTCAATGCTTCCTAGACAGAGGTAACCAGGGGGCAAAATGGCAGCAGTTGGTTTCAACTAACTTCACGTCACCTTCCGTACCGCGTTCGCCAGGAACTTTCCCTGCAGCGCTCGACCCCTTGGAGCTGTTCGATGTTATGGATTCGATATATAACGCCGAAGCCGACGAGCTGTACCTCATGCAGACAGACCCCCAGTATGTGCAGCGCATCGGTGCACAACTATCACTGGGAGATTTTCCACAACAGAATCTAGAAAATGGCCGATGGTTTCTCGTTGCGTCAGAAGTAGTGACAGCCACGGCCCTCCGAAAATTCTGGTTGGAAGCCTTGCGGGATCTAACCCTGAAGCTACGCGCATCTTACAAAGACTTCGAGGAGCAGAACACAGAAGTCTCTCGTTTACGTCGTGACTCTGTGTTAGCACAAACTTCATCGGCATGTGAACAAGTCTTGGAACTGCACGTCTACTTCATCAGAAACTTTATGGAGCTGTCACCAGCATTCAACAACATGTACGAATGGGTGGGCGTGAGCGGTTCTTTCATAGGTGTCCGCCCTCGTCGAGCCTTGTTCAAGGATAAGCTAGGTTGCATCCTGCATTGCCTTTACGACGATCCCCGTACGAGCGTCCACCTCAACCGGGACATCTACCTGAACGCTTTCCATCGCGAATACCAATCGGCCAGCAAACAGGAGCAGCAGCGAGTTGGACCAACACTAATGCGTCTCGTCGGGTACGCGTCGAAGCTATGCGACATACGCGCGTCCCTAGAATGCGTGCCTGGTATTAACCGCTCTACCGAGCCAGACATGATTCTGAAATGCGGTCGCGATGCTGTCGGACAAGAAATCACCAACGACATCAAATACCTATCTGGATAGGATCTGGATAGTCTAAGCAAGTCGGTGGCCCAGAAGGTCAAGACGCTATTCACAGAGCGACAATGGCCAAAGGGAAAACACAGCACTACATGGTTAGACCAGGCACGGGCAGCACGGGACGCCTTGGACCAGGTCTGGATCACGTTTGAAAAGGGGGCCCTGGAAAACTGCAAAGCCAAGGGCGCCTCAAAAGACTTCGTGAACCGCGTTAAGGAGTCCCTCTCCGCGCGAAACTCCGAGCAGTACCTCCAGGAGAGAAAGGCAGAGGAAGAATCAGTCCAAAGAGTAATAGAGGAGGAGATCCGTAAGAGACAGGAACGAACGAGATCAAAGACAAAGCTACAGCCACCAGAACCCGGTTTCGGATTCGAGAATAGGGTATCTGGACTAAGCGAAAACCTGAAGAAGGCGATCCTGGCAGAGAACTCTGCAAAGAAGAAGAAGACCAAGACTCGTGGCGAGTCGTCTTCCCCACCACTCGAGGAAGCCCAAGGCGAAGCGAACACGGCTACGACAGAAGAAGAACCAGACGAAGAACAAAAGAGAATTGCCGTTAAGGGTGCGCACATGGTCCTGCTGGAACATATGTTCCCTGAGCCTGGAAGGACACGTGAGAACAGTTCATTCAAATGGCAGCTCTTTGTGGAGATTATGGTTCTTGCAGGTTTCGAACCTATCCAGGGGCATGGAAGCGCAGTTTCATTCCGTCATGTCAACCGTATGGCGGGCAGCATAGTCATCCACCAACCACATCCTGAGCCCACCATTGACCACATCAGGCTATTAACCTGGGGCAAAAGGCTTAGGAGGTGGTTTGGTTGGAATCTGGACTCCTTCACCGTCGATGACCGGGTCAAGGTGGGAGAGCACGGCACCCAACAAAGTTAGGGGTCCTATATACCTACCCGATCCTTATCTGAAATTGGTGCTGCGCTCGAACTTCTCTCACCCGCATTCGAGGCGGCTCTGGGGCGAGATTCACGGAAGGCACAATTACCTGTGTACCTTAGATGATAAAGTGAAACAATAATCCCGTTTCATTAGCTCCGGGAATTTGCGGTAGCTTAATAAATCAACGTTGATTTTCATCAGGCCGTCTTTCTGGTCTTGTATTTACCTAGTTATTGCTTTCGTAAGAGGTAACCTTTTCCTTCCCAACTTAGCATCAACACATAAGAACCCCGTACAGCTGTACGGCGCCCCAGACCTCTATCGAACAATTGATAGACCTTGTCCATGCAATAGAAGATGTGTACCTCCTAGGTAGTTGGCTTAAAAGTTTTGTTCTTTTTCTTCTTATAAATAAACGCTTTACTTAAACTTATTTTTTCATCCATGATGGCTTAAGCCTCTTGGGACTTTAAGAACCTAGCATACCGTAGACCATGGCAAGCGATCCTGTTCTACGACAACCCACGCCTATTTCAAGGACATTTGGCTTCACGACAGTCGCAATCGATGAAGTCCATTACATTACACTAAATGAGCCATAGAGCATTTACTCCCTTACGTTTGTACGTAGACCTTCCCACTTTCGTACATCATCAATCAGAACACCTTTACGCATCTAGATGCATTACCTATCGTACGGATAGACCTTGTCATCCAACACCTGAAGATACGATACAGGGGTATATTAGTTAAGACGGGAAGAAAGGTAGAATGAGTCCGTGAAGTTTAGCGAGACAAATAACGGGAGAGACAGGCTAGAAAGCCAGAAGAACCTCAAGTTGGATAGCCCATCTCACCGTTGCAACATTAGATAGAAATAGACGCCGTGTTCAAGCTTAATCCTTAATCAAAATGACCCTACTAAGTGAACCCAGGAGAAGGCAAACTGCCCGTGTTGTATTAACTTTCTTTTATTGACCTCTATGATAGTTTCCATTCCATGCAGGCAATCCGCAGCTCACAAATGCAGCAAGGCCCGTATTCATATCATACACCGCGCACCTCTATTCCTAGCCTCAGGTGTACAACCAAGCACTGCCCGAACTTCTCCGATCGCGCCCTCTCTCGTAAAGCCACTTGCTGTTCAGACCGATAGTGCTTCTCTTCCCCATCGGCGGAGTTGGGCTAGGCGTGTCTGGGACTCCGCTGAAGAACGAGCCTGTGCTAGCGCCCAGGAAACTAGCCGAGCCCAGCGAGCTCAGCGAAGAGCGGCGCGCCCCGTTCATGGCCTTGTGCAGCAGCGGGCTACTGGGCGATCCTATTCCACTGAAAGTTCCATTTGCTCTTGTAGGGCTGCCGTCGTTCGATGCAGGGCTTCGGGCTGAGCCTGAGAAGCTACGCTTGCTGCCTGTCGAACCGGAGATTGAAGGAGTTCGGCTGTATCGCGGTGGCGTACTGTACACGGAGCCTGGCGTAGGCGGTGCGCTGGATGGTGGCAGGCCCAGTAGTCGTCGCTGGCCAGGCGTCAAGGGGATGTCGGAAAAGTCATCTTTCTTTCTGACTAGGGGGAGTAGGTTTGTTCCGATGTTGAAGAGGGGTATCGCAAGAGCCGTCCAGTACGTGTATCGAGCGTAGGTCCAGATGCTATTTGTTATATTAGTCGGGTGATCTGGTTCGAATTGGAACTCGGAAACGTACGTGTAGCCCCACCACCTCCTAGGTGGTAGGCAGCGCGCGAGCAAGGAATGCAGGAAGATGCATGCCACGAGGACAAGGATGTTGATGGCGATGCGCTTGACATTCTTATCGGTGAAGTTGGTGCGGTCTTGTCGTCGGATGATCTCTGGTAGACGCGGATGCTGCCACGTGCCAGGGCTCTCTGTGACTTCTGGCGTTGCGGGCGTTGACTTCTTGGGTGTAGTGACAGTTGTCTGCGCTCCGAAGGAAGACATTCTTGCTGTGGGTTCTTTGTGTTCGGGACGGGAGACACGCGGGATTGACTAGATGATGCCACGAGGATTGGGTGGACAAGGAGTTTCTTTGACGGGTCGCTTTTGTAGCTTGAGGAGGACAGAGACAAGAGGGTTGCGAAATGGTTCTCGACGTCAATACTATGACATTGGGTTGCTGTTCTACCTGCTTTATTAGTTAGTACGTATGGTTAGTATGGTGGCGCTGCGAGCGCAGGCCTCGACGTCGAAGTCTGCTGCTGGATGCTTCTACTTTGTTTTCTTTGAGGATTGCAGATTGGACGATTGGACGGTTGTCAGGGCTGCTGCGAAAACAAATCCGGGTGGATCTGGGGAGGTTGCAGTTCTTAGTCATCCGCATCTGCGCAACTAGCCACAGATGCGGCTGCACGGACCCACTCGGGGCGCAGACTTAGCTGGAGGGGAGGTTGGTAGTTGCACAGATGCCGCAAATAGCACCTTGGTAGTACCTCGGTACCTGCCTTAGTAATCCGTCCCTCCCACTCTGCCGCTACACTATCTTAGGCGCGGACTTGTCCCTGGCGTCACAGGGCTGACAGGTCAAAAGCCCCACCAACCTTCCACCTCATCGGGTGCCTCGTCAGCGACGCATTCATCCAAAAGGATTTCTGACATTCTCCAACCTTTTGTCATTCTATATACTTCCGATCATCCCGCCTTTTGATGGCCAGTCTTGTAATTGAGACTTGTTTCCAGTCCTATCGATGAGCGGAAGTACTAGTTACTAAATCCCGATCCGTTATTGGCATTAGAAGCACCAGCCTCTATTCCGACCAACATGGGCGTTGGCGGCCTTCTGAACCAGTTTGACGAGGGACTGAGTTCCCTCCTCGGTCAATGGAATGGCTACTCCACGGCTATCGCTACGGCCTTTGCGCTAATCATCACATATGCCATTATGAGCAGAGTAGAGCCTGAGGTCCATCCTATGCTTCTCGCGCGCCAGGCCTCAGGCTCGGCAGTCCGGTATCCAGGAGAATCTCCCACTTACCGCGGGAATTCAGCGCCTCATGGTCTGCCGCTTAACAGTGGCCTAAATGTTAAGGATGCCGGTGCGTCCAAGTGGGCAGCAGGTCGAGATGGAGATCTGAGAGACGTCTGGCGTAGAGCCGTCACGGGACCTCCGGACGGAGACGGAGCTAAGGCAAAGGGGCGCATCCTGACTGTTTTGGGAAGCGAGAAAGTCCTTGAGCACAACCTCAGTAGGGAGACCTTTCTCCTTGATTCTAAGAATGTACTAGGACTAACAGGTCTCTTTCAGACGATATCACCCGACAGATCAACCTCGTTGGAAAACACATCGCATCTCAGGGTGGAAAGAAGGTGGCCATCTATCTTCCAAACTCTGTCGAATTCATTGCCACTCTATTTGCCTGTAGCTTCTACAACTTGACTGCTATCTTACTGCCCTTTGACCAGCCGGAGGATGTTGTTATATCAATGCTCCAGAGATCCGGTGCCGATACTGTTGTCACTACTCCGGGTGCCTTCCCATTCGACAATGCCGTTAAGAGCTACCCCGGTCTTCGTCAGCTTATCTGGGTAGTCGACGAGGGCAACAAGCACCTCGACTGGAATGAAGTTCCCAAGGGTATCGGCGGCACCGTCAACGTCTCCACCTGGCAGGACATCCTCAACGACAACCCCGTCACCGCTGGCACCGAGCTTCCCGAAGCCGACCCCAAGACCGAGATCCAGGACGTAGTCATCTTCTGGCAGTCCAAGCCGGGCACTCTTGAGGAGATGGTCCGCTTCAGCCAAGGCAACCTCGTCTCCGCCATCTCTGCCCAACTCACCGGAATCCCGCAGAAAGAGCGCTTCTCCCCAGCCGATCTCTTCCTCCCCTCTGCCTCCCTCTCATCTTCCTTCCCTCTAATCCTAACCCTATCCGCCCTTTACTCCAACTCCTCCGTGGCCTTCAACTCGGTCGCAGGCACCAAACCGGACCTAGCCCTCGCCACCGCCGGCGTCGCCCCCACCATCGTCGTCGCGACCCCGCAAACCCTGCAGAAGACTCACGCCGAGACCGCCTCCAAAGTCGGCGCCTCTCTCCCCACACGGCTTTCCCACTACGTGCAGACACGCAGCCTGGTGCAAAACGGCGTCATGCCGGCGGCCTCGTTCCTCGCCTCGTACAACGACTCGCTGCGTCCCAAGATCGGCACCACCCCCATCACCCACGCGCCTTCCCCGGGTAAACTGCGCCTCCTGTACGTAGCGGAGCACGCGGGCGGCGACGCCCCGCGGCTCTCGGAGCAGACGCTTTCGGATCTGCGCGTGTTCACGGGCGCCCGCGTCATCTACGCACTGGCCGCGCCGCGCGTCGCGGGCGCCGTCGCCCAGACCCAGTTCCACGACTACCGGGTATCGGGCGACGGCCGCGGCGTGCACTTCGGGCCGCCGGTGAGCAGCGTCGAGGTGTTACTGCGGGACAGCGGCAGCCACAAGAACACCGACGAGAGGTACGTTGGCGAGATCGTGGCGCGGGGCCCGGCTGTGGCAGGAGGAGAGGCTGGGTTGGGTGTTGTAGGGACTGTGAGGGTGGATAATACGCTTACTTATGTCTAAGCGGTTTTGATGATTGGGGTCGAAAATGAGAGGATGAGATGGGTGAGATGAGATGAGGTGGACGTTTAGGTTGGAGACACGATAGATATGTTGTTGTCCTTCCCACTGGCGCTGTTTGGTCGTAGCTTTTAGGTCGAGCGGATGTAAAGTCACCGCGTTAGTTACGTTATCTATGCACCATATTTTGGAAATATTTTTTTGATTATCCAACCGCGATTTATATTCATTGCTTTACTCATTTGGTATGGCATTGGCATTTCTGTTCATTGTGATTACTTTACTACCGTATCTCTTTATCTAGACTCATCTCGGCATCGTCATGGCCATGTGCTTCTCAATAACCAGGATAACATGACCGGAACTCCGAACCAACTAAAGCAACCTTGTCATGGATAACAAACACAGTCCGCAACTACAACCGACCACCTCATGATCTCCCATCATGTAGATTGAATTATGCACCGTTCCGATACACTTGCGCGCCCTGGTTACGGAACATAATCGTGTCTCTTCTCTGCAGCAGCATAAGCGCGCGGTTGAGGGCTTGCTCGCTGAACCCTCTTCCTTCTACCATCTCCCGTCTCAACGTCGCCAGGCTGGTGCTCCAACCGATAGGCAACCTCCTCCTGAGCTCCTGCTCCACGCGCGCGACCTCCTCGTTGAGCTCGCGGCTGCCCTGGTTGGTTGTACCTTGTGTGACGGCATCCATGGTGGAGCACAGGAAAAGACGAATGGCCTCGTCGACATGCTGCTCCGTGGCGACAGGCGAAAGGGTCGCTTTGGCCAAAGCCTCGGTGATACGCACGATGGCTTCTAACTGTCGGACTGTGATGGGAATGCTGGATCGTGCGTTGGCTTCGAGTTCGGAAGCGTGTACTTGTTTTCGGATCGAGACGAAGTGAGAGGATAGCTTTTCGGCGGCTTCGGGTGAGAGGCGTGGGGCGCAACGACTGTGATGCAAGTCAGTAATTGCACGAGGTGATGAGTAGG
This sequence comes from Hypoxylon sp. FL1857, assembly GCA_022578955.1. Classification (NCBI taxonomy): domain Eukaryota; kingdom Fungi; phylum Ascomycota; class Sordariomycetes; order Xylariales; family Hypoxylaceae; genus Hypoxylon; species Hypoxylon sp. FL1857. The sequence goes on along the minus strand of MU400373.1, from coordinate 800,193 downwards.
TGCGGGTGAACTTACGATTTGCAGTAGCTGATGTACCGTCTCATCTTCTCCACGGGCACTTCACCCTCGACTTGCTCCTCTAGGCCTCGGCCACCCATATGGATGCCCATGACGTGCTTGGCAATGCGCTCGTCCTTGTCTCGGGTGTGCTCATCCTTGACGATGAAGATCATGTCGAAACGTGATAAGATGGTAGTCTGGAAGTCGATGTTCTCGCCCGGCGTCTTCATGTCGTCATACCGACCAAATATGGGATTGGCAGCAGCGAGGACTGAAGTTCGAGCGTTGAGAATAGTTGTTATACCAGCCTTTGCAATAGAAATAGTCTGCTGTTCCATGGCTTCATGGATAGCTACACGATCTTCGTCTCGCATCTTGTCGAACTCGTCGATACACACCACACCACCATCCGCTAATACCATTGCACCGCCTTCGAGATAGAACTCTCGGGTAGACTGATCTCTCTGAACTGACGCCGTTAAACCAGCTGCGGAAGATCCCTTACCAGAGGTGTAGATCGAGATAGGGGCAGCCTTTTCGACGAACTTCAACAGTTGCGACTTTGCCGTACCCGGGTCACCAAGGAGGAGCACGTTGATGTCACCTCTCAGTTTCATACCATCGGGTAGGATCTTCTTGGAGCCACCAAGCAGCAGGCACAATATGGCCTTCTTTATGTCTCGATTTCCGTAGATGGAAGGAGCAATGCAGTCAGCCATGATGTTGTAGAGATCAGGCCTTCGGCTAAGTTCCATAAACTCTTGCTCTTCCTCCTCAGAAAAGATCGAGTGGCCCTTTGCTGTAGCATCTACATCCGTCTGGATACCCACTGCTCTCAAGTATGGTGTTCTGATAGCTACCGCTCCGCCGGTAGATGAGTTTTTTGAAGCCTTGTTCTGGTAAATGGAGAAGATGCCCGTGATTGTGCATCTCGATCCCGGAACAACTCTGTTCGTCAGGTATCGGTCCGCAGAGATGAGAACGTGTCGTGGAAGCTCTCCCACCGGTACTTGATCAGGTGCTTCTTGCAACTTGATAATCTGTTGGTCTACAAACTTGGATTTCTCGTGGATGATAAAGTAAGGATCGAGAGGACACTTTTCGGATGGATCGTTTGGAGGCCTTTGGCGACCACATGTTCGCGGAAGAGTGACGCCAGTAAAGCCACCAAAGACGGGTATCATCTGGGTATGTAGACAGTTTCGGCACTGGAGGTGTAACTCGGTAGCTTTCGAGGACATAACAGAGGCTCCAATGACAATGCCAGGTACCCTGACAAGTCTTGCAATAGTCTCGGAATCCAGATTTCGGATCGAGACATCTTCGGCATTGGAGTGGAGAAGAAGTTGGTGTTCGGGGATAACGGCTTTGGGTTCGTGGGGGAAGACTATTCGGTGTGTACATTTCTTCAGGGCTCCTTCGAACTATTATATAATCTTAGCTTCATGTCTAGTATTTAAGCAACATGCAACATACCAGAGGAATAAGTTCTGCAGGTTCTGTTACTAGTCGATGTGCAAGTTCCTCATTGTACTTAATCAAATCGGTGATATTGACATCGCAGTAATATTTCTTCAGAAGCGCATTCTCTCTTAGCTGATCTCTGTAGACGAAGTTGTTGTCGTGTCTGAATTGGAGGATGAAGGTCACCAGCTGCTCCTGTATCTGCAGCCGGGTATCCTCGTTTGGCCCCGAGTTGGTTTGGAAGACGGAAACCGAGAAGACAGATTGGCGATCCATCTTGTACACTGAATATGTATATCTTGATCCTTTTTAATCAGTGTACATATGAGTCGCTGCAAATAGACTGGGTATCGTAAAGTTAGGGATATCTGGCGACTCTCGTGGCTACCGATCGAGGGGTTGAAAGATTTAATTAGGAAAGGCCACGACCGCCCTAAAATTCGCGTTAATTGATACGCGAAATGGAGACGCGTTTTCGCAAGGGACCGTGTTGAGAGCTTGCATACAGCGCTAACCCTTTTCGGCCTTGAAGCACGACCCCTGAAATGTCTTGGCAGGTCCCGAGTCCGACCGCCGACATCACGTGTTATTACCATCCAAACCGCTAGGTACAGTAGTCGTCAGCACTGACCACCGTCGGGAAACGGCATGTAACCTTGTATCGTTTTAGTGCTTGGGAGCTTATTTGGTATAATGGATATGATGGATCTGAGCTACCTGGCTACAAGTTTAGTACGCAGCAAGACCCAACTGTTTGCGATAACACGTCCCGTCAGCGCCGACGCCGACTTGTGTATTGTCACTGTCTGTCTATACATGTAGTCGATATTGCAGTATACAGCATTACATAACGCACACTTACTGGAACATCCGTCGTCACCCCGTTTCAGCAGTGTCCAACGAACCTAGTCACGCCCCGTCTTATACCCTCGATCTTCGAGATCTGTCCTTGGTCCAATTGGGTTGCGCCGGGGCGTCGCAACTCATCCTCACTGACGTCTTGCCATAGACGATCAGTTGACTGGAGCATAGCTATGGTTCCCCGGTAGCAGCACGCGAGCTTTGTCAACAAGCCTTCTGGCTTCCCTCGCAATGTTCTCCAACCCTGAAGCTCGCAAGTCTGTCGACAGCCTGCCACCTCTGTCGCCCAACGCCCGATCCGAATTCCCATTCCACCGACAAGGCTCAGGTACCTCGCATCCGACTGCACGACGAGGCTCGACCGCGAGCTCTATAGCAAGTTCCATCCGTTCGATCGGTGGCCATCTTGATACGTCGAGTAGCTGGTCTCAAAGTATTCACGAGACAGGGCGAAATGCCATTTCAACCCTGCTCCAGCCACCAATAGTTCGGACCGGATTGCTACCACATACTTCCGCTCCTGCCTCCAGCGCTCATAAGCCGCCGACTGCTCGGGATATACCGCCCGTCACCTTAACGAACATACCGCATGTGGACTCTGCCGAGTTCAAACCTTACCTGACGCAGGTTGGGGCTTTATATGAGCAGTTAAGGCGAGTGAAAGAGAGCGAGGATGATGGCAGCGACCATGTATTCGGACGTGGAAGGAATGAAGATCACTCAAGTGTGGTGGACGATAGCCATCTGAAACCTGGTAGCCGTCCGTCTAGTTCGCGGAAGGTGTCTGGATCGTCGATCAGGTCTGCGTCCCCAATCGAATCGCCCACAGTGCGCCCGCTACGTAGGAGGTCTAGTTCTGGCTTTAGTCGAAAAGCAGCGACACACGGCCCGCCTCCTTTATCAACGATTCCGAATGTCTATTTCGACGAGGATTTCCATCTAGAGAATCCTCGCACCTTCGATGTTGTTAGCGAACGATCCGAAGTTGTTCGGCCACCGCCGGGCTCTGCGGAGGAGAAAAATGCTGCTAATGGGAGTGCTCCGGCCCCCCGTAAAGCTCTCGCTACAAATGCGATATTGCAGGAGAAGTTATCGTGGTATATGGATACGATTGAGATGCACCTAATCTCGTCCATCTCGACGGCTTCCACAACTTTTTTTACAGCACTAGGGTCGCTACGAGAGTTACACACCGAAGCTTCCGAATCAGTCGAAAAAATAAAAACGCTCAGGCAAGAGCTCGAGACCCTGGACAAGGAGATTGCCGCTAGTGGGTTAGAGATCGTCCAAAAACAACGCCGCCGCGAGAACCTGCAACAGTTAAATGACGCTGTTAAGCAATTAAAAGATATTGTGGAGTCACTCGCAGAATGCGAGGCTCTGGTAGATTCAGGGGAACTCGAAAAGGCATTATCTAATATTGACGCTCTGGAGAAACTCATTGCAGGAGAACGGATAGCTGGTTCAAATAAGAATGGCAGCCATGGCCCTCAGCTGCGCGACCTCAGAGATGCCGACGCTCTTCAGGGAGTAAATGGTGACATATCGACACTGCGTTTTCGTATTGGTAAGGCGTTCGAGTCTAAGTTCATCGACGTGTTACTAGGGGATCTAAGGCATCATATCGATACGGTCTCAACCCAAGAGGTGCTACTCAGATGGAGTAGTTCAGCAATGCGATTACGCGGGGCCCATAGCAGAGAGCCATCAGCATATCCGGCTTATCTGGCCGGAACTGAGGATCTCCGCTCCCAACTCCTACCAATACTAGACGGATTGCATCGCTCGAAGCATGTTACAATCGCCATAGCATCTTATCGAGAAGTAGTATTACGAGAAATCCGAAATCTCATTAAGCGGCCGCTCCCAACCTCCAACGACGATGATAATGAATCTATGATGTCTGCATCTACAATGAATTCGAAACGTCTAACCCAGCAAGAGAAGTTATCCATTCTTGCACGAAACCTCCGAGCACTCGATGAACGAGATGCTGAAGAGCTTTTTGTTAAGATATACATCAGCGTCACTGAGACTTTACGAAGATTGGGCACTCAGGTCAAGGTGTTATTCGACGTTGCGAGTTCGTTGGGAGAACAGCCCATTACTGATTCAGGCTTGAAATCACCAAACCCTCTCAAATCACCACCTCTTAATAGTGCAAACCGCGATCTACAGGAAGACATTCACTTAACTATGGATATGGCAGACCTTCTCGGTCAGACCGTAGATACCTCGCAGGATAAGATTGTGAGGTTGCTCAAGGTCCGATCCGACCAAAGCTCTCACTTACCCTTAGTTTGGTTCTTGCGATACTTCACGCTTAACCTGTACTTTGCGACTGAGTGTGAGGCGATTTCTGGTCGAAGCGGAACATCCTTGAAGAATATCGTCAATTCCCAAATCAAGGAATTCATCCAATTGCATGGTGATGCCGAGAAACAGAAACTGGCCCAAGGCATGGAGTCTGACCAGTGGAGTGCTAAAGACTTTACAGAAGAGAATACGATTCTACTCAATCGCATATTAGAAAGCAGCACCAAGGATTGCGATGCCTGGTTAGAAGGAAGCAAAATCTGGATACCAATAGAAGAGGAAGAGGACACCAAAGGAGGCCCTAACGGACGACCAAGATCTGAATCCACTGCTGGCAACAAGGAAAAAACACGGAGTGCAGTTATAGACGGGGAGACGTTTATACTACCCAACTCAGCAATACTCTGTTTAGAAGGGATGTCCCACTTCCTGCATCTGATGTCTGGGATTCCTTCCATGGCCTCAGATGTATCCAGCTCTCTAATTGCTTACCTCCAACTCTTCAACTCACGGTGTACACAACTCATCCTGGGCGCCGGCGCAACTCGTTCTGCGGGTCTCAAGAACATTACAACAAGGCATCTTGCACTAGCCTCGCAAGCCCTAGCATTCATCTCCACGCTCATCCCGCATGTGCGCGAATTTGTGCGCCGCCATGCGGGCTCAGGTCCCAATGTTAATAATGCGAACGTGGCCGCGCTCATGGGCGAATTCGACAAGGTTAAGCGCCTGTTCCAAGAGCACCAGAATAGCATCTACGACAAGCTCGTCGAGATCATGAGCGGACGCGCCGCGACGCATGCCAAGAACATGAAGGCTCTTGATTGGAACGCGGAGACGGAGGCTACCGTCAATCTATACATGGAAACGCTGGTCAAGGAGGCCGTTACCTTACACAGGGTCCTTACAAAGCATCTACCCGAGGGCACAGTGAGGCTGATTATGACGCCCGTGTTTGACAGCTATAAGAGCCAGCTGGGGAGGACGTTAGAGGGACTGGAGGCGCCGAGCGAGACGGCTGTTAAGCGGTAAGTTGAGTCATATGAACATAGTCAATCAATTATCTAACACAGGGAAAACAGGATGGAATCAGATATCGAGTACCTCACCAGCCGACTGGGCAAAATAGACGGCTTCGGTGACACCGGGCCTCATCTACTCAGCATTGTCATATCAAAGAAGCCTGAGAAGAAGCTGGAGCCAGTCAAGGCAGAGACCAAGGAGGAGTTAGCTAAAACAGATAGCGAGGACTCGAAGGAGAAGAACGGTACCGCAGATGAGGCGCCAAAGGAGGACGCTAAGGACAAAGACAACTCGGCGGCAGAGAGCAAGTAGGGGAAGAGGAAGGGGAAAGGGGAATGAGAAAAGTGGAGCATTTTGAGATTTTGTTTTGTTACTTTTTTGGTTCGGCTTGGCTTGCTTGTACATTGGTTCGCTTTACGGCATCGAAGCAGGCGTTCTTCGTAGAAAGAAAGAAAGGGCTACAGTACTGAGGTGACATGAGGTTTCTTGATTGGAAAGACGCGATGTGCTTGTTGTGTGATGAGTAGAATGTGCCTGAGGCCTACGACCAGATCCTCGTCTAGACCTTCAGTCACTTCGTGTAGGTTAGTCTGAGGTCTGATATAAGCCACAATCGGCCTAGAGGATGTCCTGCTCAACGAAACACGTTTGAAGGTATAGATAGATGTTTGTCCCTCTCGTCTCCCTATACCAGACTAAGGGTTGGGGAAGTCTAAACTACACTATCTTATACATCGACGGCTGGGTCGCATTACCTGCTACGAGCACACCAGCATCCATTCAACAACCATTCAACTCCGCTTGAGCTCACAGCCACAAAGCTACAAGGCAAGGGCTACCTAGCCCAGCATACATCGCGAACTAAGGCAGGTCATACATAGCATACCCAACATAGCACTACTTTGTCTATGTCTACCGTACACCGCCTGCCTCACCTCTTCCCTTAACCTAACCTAACCTAGGTACCTCTTAGGATAGGTCAGGCAGGCCTGCCGGTAGTGCAACCGTGACAATCGCATCATGCCCGGCTGCGGCCCGGAAACGGCATCGATAGCGCCGTTTCATACCTGCCCGGTTCGGGTTCCCTCTGCTTTGTCTCGCGCTCTCTCTCTCTTCCCCACGTGCCGCGTGCCGTGAGACAGTGTCTCACTTTCCCCTTTTTCTCCCACGCGCGCATGGTCCTTTGTGTGTGTGGATGTGTATGTGTACCTGAGCTTCTAGACCTTTTAGAGCTTTTATACATGTGTTACGGGATGAGGGGTTGCGGATCAACGTTTTCGTAGAGGTAGGTAGGTACAGGAGAAGCTTGTATGCGAGTCTACATCTAGGTAGGTGAGCGTCTGGGTAGGTACCTAAGGTAAGGTAACATAAGTTGCCATGTTACACAGAACTTTTTACGAGGCCTTAGGGGGCTGTATGGTAAAGTAGACCGTTTAGAGTATTTAGGCACCTAAGGTGCCTACTAACTAAGGGGGTATAAGCACGCAAGGAATGCCAGACAGCAATGTAGGGCCGAACTCAGAAGCCGTTGGATTCTAGTTCTATTCGTCCACAAGACTCGGCGTCGCAGATAGATTAAGTCACGTTACGTATAGAGGTATATATAGTATACACTTGCTAGGTGGCTACGTAGGTAGGTAATTGCTACCGCCTGTCTAGGGGAGAAGTGTTGGTCCCCTTAAAAAAAAAAAAGAGATGCAGGTTAATACCGACACGTGCATCTTCAAGGATGCGTTGTACAATTACGGTATTCGAAATATCGAAAGCCCCTAGACCGCTAAATCGTTGGTTCGTCTTCATTTAGTTCGCTAGGAGGCATTTAGGTAACACGCCCGCACAGATGATGGCACGCAGGGAAGGCCTTGGAAAAGGGACCTTGTTTTCGGGGACACCCAACGAAGCCGTGTAATGATCGACAGACAACGGTGCCGATTGTATGTATGCGTGCCTATGTGCGACCGCCAGAACGGGGAACGTGGCTTGCAGGCTTCTTCGCTGCAGACTCGGGAGCGGGTTTTCTGTCGTTACCCGGTCGGCACTTGGAAGATCCTGGACGGGACTCGGTGGACTCGACGGATACTAGGTTCTAGGCAGTTGATCATCTTTGTATGGAGCTTCGTTGCTATCAATAGTAAAAGTTTGTATTGAAAATAGGGGCCAGAATTAGCATTCAATCTCACATTAGCGTAAGCTGATCTTCAGAACGAAGAACAAATAAGCTCAGAATCCTCGGGTCTATCCGACTCCATCTTATTTATCCCTATCTCATCCCAGTTTGGGGGCTACTTAATTTTTTTCGTCTAAATCCGGGGGATGCTTATCATCCCTCTTCGTCCTCCTCCACATGCGATGATCTTCCGTTGATCATCGATCAGCGTACGGGCGATGTCCCGCATGCTATGTATGCACAAGCAGACCGATAAAAAGTCTTGGAAGACATCACTCGACAGCTGGGGGCGCTATCCGGCGGCGCTGGCGTTACAGCGAGAATGTCGCATCGAGCCAGGATAGGTCCAGGGAGCAGCACAAATAAACGTACAAGGGGAGGGTGAGAAAAAAAAGCTTGGCGCTTGCGGCTTTGGCGATGGGGTTTCGCCAAGTCAAAGCTTTATTTGAACCGCGCGCCGTCTTGGCGAAACGCCCTGCTCCCTTACCTAGTACCTACCTTCGACTACATCACCCAGCATATGTGAGCTAAGGAAGGTCGTCATTGCGTGCCCGTTGTGCGCCCACCTGCTGTGACGGGGAGTTCCGAAAGATTATAGGCTGGGTTGGGGCTTTGTGCTCCTGCTACCAGCCAGCGCTGGGCTTGGCCACCACCACCACCGCTCTTCGAGAATCATTTCGCGAGAAGTCGGCAGTTGGTTCAAGGTTATTACACGAGAACAAGGGGATTTTCAGGCACAGCACGGGTCCGCGCCTCTCCGTAAGGAGTTTATTCGAGCCTCAAAAGGTAGGTCGAGGAGCGAAACTTCGTACCAACAGTCGCATGTACATTGCAAACCTGGCGATGTTCAATTGCAAAACACCGCCAAGTTGATTGGATCTATGGTTGCCTGTTATTGGTCGGACATTAAGGGACCCGAGGATCGAACAGAACTGCAAACTTCGCCGTGTGGATTCCTAAGATAGAATGCTAATAAAGACCACCCTATCGAGTCCGCGGAAGCAGGGGTTTAATTTTAATTTCTTTCTACCATCGTATAAAAATGGAATCACAAAAACGCGATGAATAACTCATCTCGCAAAATGTAATCCTTTCATCGGGAATTTCTTCCCAATTCTTTATTTCCCCAGGTGCCGTTAGGGGGTGTTGACGCTGCGCCACGTAATTCTATCCCGGTGCCACGCAATCCTGCGGGGTCATTTGTCTTAGGCCAGCCTCACGAGCTGAACTAGCGTAAACGGCCTCATAAAGGGTAGGGCCAACAAAGGGTCGAAACAAAAAGTGAAACGAGGTAACAAAGTGGGCTTTCACACCATCGGCAATTGGATGAGACTAAGCTCGAGTAATGACGATAGGGGGATAACGACACACGGGCGTACTGGTTCGATCATGAATTCATTGATTCTTTCATTCATCTATAGTCAGGTATCTCGCGGTGGGACAACCGGGGCCATTGTCCCTGCACCAGTAAGAAGCGCGCGATTGAAAACAATATACAGGAAACGAAATTGAAATATCCAAGTCAGCGAGCGTCAAGAAATGTGATAAATGTTGTTTGTCCAAGAAGGGGATCTGGCTGTTGTGCCAAGATTTGTTCCGCTAGGGAAGAGATTTGCCAGCACGAACCGTCGAGGCCGTGAATATTGCGCAAGCACTGGGCTCGCGATAAGTAGGCGGATGCTTCCGACCAGTGTCCCTCTTGTGTTTATGCCCCGAAAAAAAGTGTTTCCCAGTTCCTGCTCTTGAGTGCTGCTTCGCCGAGCATAACTCTATTGCCCAAATCTATGTCCCATGAACCGCTTGACGAAATGCAATGCCCGAGACGGCACGCCAGTGAGAGAAGTGAACTAGAACGGGTATCTTAAAAGCATAACCGTAGCGCCGTCGTATCATCGTAGTGGAGCGCTCAGAGCGCATTGCGCTTCAAAAACAAGATCGACATATCAACAGGGCTTGCTTAAGACAGCTTGCCGAGGACGTAGTGACGGGGAACCAGCATGCCGGGCTCGACCTCACGTGAGGCAACCTTAGGAGCGTTGCCGAGGGTGACAATGAGGTCCGTTTCCTTGGTAGTGACCGTCTGGATATCTGCAGGCGCGTAGTAGGCAGTACCGCAAGGGAAGGCAATGCATCCAGACACCAGGCTCTTTACCTTAGCCTTAAGTTGGCTGGCCGGGAAGATTTGCTTGACGCCGGCGGTATCAGCGGGGTTGACAATGGCTGAGACGTCAAAGTAGGTAAAGTCGTTCCAGCCCTGGAAGGTAAATCTGATATGACATGTCAGTATATGAATTCGATCAGTATGTAGGGTGGTGTGTAACTTACTCGGCAAGCATGCCGGGGACCTGAGGTTTACCTTCGCTGACGGAGTAGGCGTTACCAACCCACGAGACCGGAATGTCTACTTTAACCTGCTTGTTCCCTTGAATGGTGACGGTATCAATAGCCGGGTATCCTGCACTAGGCGTAAAGACGATGTGGCGGGTGGTGTCATCTTGGTTGATGAAGGTGACTGAGTTGGCGCTGGCTAGAGTAGCCGCGGCGGCAGCAAAGGCAGCGAGCTGAGTGAAGAAGCGCATTTTGTCGGTTATTTCACGTTTCAGTGTTGATAAAAATGATAGTCGAGATATATATCAGATGGCTCGTTGCCAAGTATGTCTTGTTACTGTTGAGTTAAATTGCCGTTAAGGAGGGTGCGGCTGTGATATGCTTCACGCGGTGAAGGATAGTCGTGTCTTATGTATTGAATCTGAAGGACTGTATATTGTGGCTGAGGGTATAGCTTAGGGATAAAGGAGTGTATCACCAAAAAGCTTCAAAAGGAAGGGATGATAGCCACAAGGAGCTCAAAAGGGAATGTTGAGAATCAGAAGATGTTTGGCGCAGTAAGGGGGGATAAGAAGCCTCTATATATGGGATGGTACGAGGCCTTTTATAAAGTGAAGAAACAAAGCCTGCTGGGAGGGTGGTGGTCCTCCTATTGATCGCTCCAACCAATCGAAGAGTCCAATGATACAAGAAACATCAGGTACCTACATCTAGAGCGAGGAGCCCCCAGTGGGGACCTTGGCCAGCTCCATCAGCCATAATCCGTCCAATCCATCCAGGGACGTGGATGTATCAGGTATGTAGTGCAGCCACGGCGCGGGAAGTTAACTTGGCTGTGGATAGTCACGATCTGTTCCTGAATAGGGTTACATCCCAAATCCGCACCGGCTTAAGAATCCAAATGGAAAGTCTCCCGCTACCTATGATTCCTTCCAGCCGGGACCAAACTCCAAGACGTCTAGACCGAAGAGCGGCGAGTGCTAAATGCTCAAGGGACCGCATCAAACCTTTATCCAGATTATTATCCACCAAGCTATTCTAGAAGGCATCAGTGGATAGCGGCACCCCATTAAAAATGTGCGCCATCGAATGTTGCGGAGCCTGGCTGAGGGCGAGCTGGAATATCTTGGCGCTGCCAACTTTAGGGCTGACGGATAATAAAGGGGGTGTGGACGTAGAACCACGAAAACCGCCAGTTTGTGCAAGTAAGAGCTTGCATCTCAACCAATCCGGCGCAATCGGGTGGGCTGTCCGTCAGGGCAAGAAAAGAAGGGCAGAAAGGGTCAAGGATGACAAGGGGGTGCCATAAAGAGAACAAGAAAGAATTTTTTCACCTGCATTAGCAAGTAAGTGACTTAGCGCGATTCTAGAGCCCGATTGGTCGGCTTTAAGATCTTGTTCCTGGTACCTGGCATAAGCCCATGTGACATCAGTAAGTTACTGATGTGGCACGCTCTTAGAGGGCACGCTTGTAACCTCAAAACGTTGAGAATTGGATTGACGATGAGGTATATTATACCGCCGCATCTGGCTCCGTGTGACTAGGTATCTCAATAGATAGGTGCCGCCATTGGACTTCACATCGAGTGAACCACTTCGCCAAATTACTCTACTGAAAAGCAATCAAAACGTGGAGCCAGTTGACAGGCGTCTTAGGTGACCTGTTCACATTGCTGACAGACTGCTGACACGGAACCTTGTGGAATGTCGTGAAGGGCGTCAAGTTCGAATGACGAAAATAGGGAATGACACATAGTCCTCACACTCTGTATAGAAATAGAGTTGCAGGCGCGTAAGCATAGTGGAATTGCCATGCCAGTATTCTAGTTTCTAGAACTAGATGCCTTGTGACTGCAGCTTCAAATTTTTCGGCTGCTCCGTACCCAACGCAACCTGCGGATGCACCTGTGACGAGATATTGAACGCGCGCAGTCGCGTGATGCCTATAGAGTAGAAGAGCGAGACACCGCGACATCGGTAGTGCGTGCAGATTTCTCAACTAGGAAATCTTGGTGCGATCTGATTCCGTAAAAGTAACAGGGTAGGTGTTCTAGTCGGCGCTGACTAGACACGATGGCAAGAATTTTGTGGGAATATTATGAAAATTTGGAGTAGCAGCCGGTGCCAGCAAGTCGTCGTCGAGTGGATGTACTCATTAGTAGCAAAACCCGACCGCTAAGTTGTCGAATTTTTATGCTGACGGCCGAGTAGATCTGCGAAAACCAGGATCCATAGCGACCGAGGCAAGGCATAGTTAGGTACCCGGGTATCAAGCCGGCATCGACCGACGTCTAAGCCTAACAGGTTAGCAATCGAGCTAAGTACCGCGAGTCCGGTCCGATGGGCACTAAGGTCCGTAGCTTCACACCATCAGGCACTGGAAGGGATCCAAGGAAGGCGACGACGTCTTGACTTGCTTTTGCTGCACATGCATCATGATCCACAAAGACCTGCGGGTATTTAGTTAAGCCGGATGGGACAGCATGTTTGCATTTGGTAGCGATAGCGTGACAACCAACCACAGGCAAGCTGACCGGTCAGTATTCGGTCGTTCATATGGAAGCCTTTTGGTCGAGACTCGAAATCCTTTCACCTTTCCATCAGTTATCCATCATCGTTCAGTCGGTCAAGGATGGCTTATTGAGCCGCTCCATGACATCCTCGTTGCGAATTCCTATAAACCTTTAGTTAATATATTAGTACGTGGATTACTTGACCCAACTAGACGACCTAGAGTAGAGCCTAAGGCTTGTTAACAGATAATAGTGGATAAAGCTTGCGTGTAGGACAACCCCAGAAAACCGCAATCTCGAGTTTTCGTGTAACTATTCATTCAGGCATCTGTAACGGCGAGGAAAACTCGCCGTAGAAGACGCCGAGTTTCTCCCCAGAATGCGACATTAGGGTGTGTGAAGTGCGATGTCCACGACCTTCAATCCCAAGACTAGTATCTTCTCGCAGCTCGGCCGCGATAGTGCCAGTCGGTTCATGGGAGTAGGGTAGGCCTTCAACTAGGCCACGCAAAAACAAGATACTCGGCACCGTAGTCTTAAGGACAATACTTGGAGGGTCGGCGAGGATTAGTATACCGGTCAGTAGAGATAGAATAACACTAGCGGCCTATGGCCTATCAGAAAGGGCTTGATAGTTGAAAAATTTTCCGAGTCCGTCCTTGGCACATTCGCTTGTCAGGGCACCCAATTAGCATGGCCGGAGACCTGCAAGAGGAAGCCGGCCCCATCAGAGTTTTCCAAATGCCGCGATGTAACGAATATATCGGTAGTGATATGCCATTGGCAACTTCTGGTGCGTCATGGTCCGGTCGGGGAAGAGGAGAACGCCTCTTACTGTTGGTGTAGCGGGGAGGATCTCTTCTCATGCTGCTCTCATTTTTGCCGCTGTTCTAACGGTCTTGGGCAAGGGATCAAAGTCTTCCTCAGATCACCCGCCTTCCGCCCCTCTGAATGTCGCAGAGCGATCCTCAGGGAGGCCGCGGCCTTGGGAAAGCCGATGCTTGGAGTAGATACGGAGTAGTCGACTGTGACGTCGGGTGACGAGTTTCTGTATGGAATACACAGCAGGTTTCCACAAGAAAACCTGGATACCAAATGCTTAATGCTTCTTGCTCAAAGACACGAGCAGTGTGCTGCGTCGTACTGGTGTTTTCTATCCAGACATTAGTGTATCAAGCAAGATCATTCCACTGTGGGCGAAGAAATACTGCGTTATGGACTGACTTCAAATACCACCTTGACCTTAGAATTTCTGGTTCAAGAATAACTAGAGACTTTTAAAATTAAAATATTTATTCCATCTCCGTCGATTGCCCTTATCGTAAACTCTATCTTGGGGTTTACTATGATAGGCATTCCCGTCTTTTGGAAGCTTCGGCCGAGTTGGAGATCCCCGCCTGCCATCGGAGCTATCAATTCCCTGTCCCGTTGACAAGCCTTTTTTTTAACTCGTATTCCTCCTTGGTCACGGCTCTCACTTTGCACCAAGGCTCAATCGGGCGACAAGCTAATCAAGCCATCGACTCAATTTGGATCTTTAGATTGCTCAATTCAAAAGGATGCCCGGAGCGTACTCCGGAATTGTCAATCTCTACCCATTTTGGGCCCGACATCGTACGTCCTATAGCTGAGAAACACGCTTGTCCATTGTGTGGTCTTAACCAAGAAGAGCCTTGAAGCTTCCAGGCCTCGAGATTTGACATGGGGGGGACGATCAGGAAAGAAGGAAAAAAAAAAAAAAGAGTTGATATCCTGGAGGCTTGGCAGACAGCTAGACTGGTGACTGGTAGCCCGGTACCACAGCAACACGAGGTTTTCCTCGGCCCTTTCGGTAGCATTGTTACATTGCTGGGCCGCAAAGGGTTAGACTCCTCACCGCCAACTGTCTCTGCGCCGGTCTTTGCCAGCCCACTTACCAAAAAGCGAAAGTCGATAAATATGACGTATCCAATCAACTCGGACCTGGGTCAGCCTCTGTTGATCGATCAGAAAGGCAGGGGATGCTCTTGAACGCCTATCACATCCTCAGCTCAACATCGAGAACCCCGCCTGATTGTCTCGTTACCTTATCTATCGGATGATGCGAGGGCCCCAAAAGAGCTATTTGTTGAAGAGATATGCTGACAACCTCATCTCTCTCCGCCGCGCGTGTAACCTAGGTTGCTAACGTTAGCTAACGTTGGCTGAGACTGTTACCTCGTATCACATCAGACAGGACGGCTATTAGGAATTTCACTTGATTTCTAGAGCTCCCACCCTCAACGACTTTGTTGCTGGATGGAACCTAGATTGGATGCAACGTATTGTACCTTACCGCCTCCCGCCAGGTTAGACTGGACAGGCATCCTGGATGGTCTCGGACTCGGGTATCGCTAGCGATGAGCCACTATCGCGAGTAGCGCTCTTTGTGGTTTTCCAAAGCGGCTCGTTACGAGATGGGCTGGGCGATTTTAGGAAGAATGTTGACCGAAATAGTAATTCGTACTCATTGATCAAAGGTAAAAAAGGAACTGCCGCATCACCTGCCCGACCTTACGATAGTTACAAGCGTAGATGTGTATGGGTCGTATGGCTCGTATGGTTGGCTGCCTTTGTGGCTTGTCAACCCTGGACAGGCGTCGGTCGATACGGGCAACTGCCCGCCATTGATTCATATCGCATCATCCAACGAACTTCCATCCTTCGAGCTTGTAAGCTGCAGGTCCGGACTGGACCGGCTGGGTCGGGCTGCTCGTCATTACCCACCATCAGGTTGCCATGCGCTTCCAACCCCCATCATTGATCATTGTCGGAGTGAGTAATAAATAGGTGGCTGTCCTGCATGCATTCCCACCAGACCCATCTGTTCAACATCATATATCACTCAGGATCTCTCAATCGCTACCCACAAGGTATAATCCTGTCGAGTCGTAACGACACCACAATCGTTTTGCAAACTCCAATCGCTTGGTGATACACGCCGCCGGAAATAATAATAATAGTCCTTCGCTATCATCGTCGAGGTTAATCTACCGATCAACATGAGACTAACTCAGATCCTGGCTCCCGCTGTTGGGTTGTTCGCTGCTGCGAACGCTTGGGGTGAGACCGCAGTTTGGACGACCGTTGTGGAAACCGCCTACACTACCTACTGCCCAGTATGTTACCATCTCTTTACATCATAACTCCTATTCCATAACTAATCCGTTAACTAGGTCGCCACCACTTTCGCCTACCAAAACGTGACGTACACTGCTACAACCGCGACCACTATCACCGTTACCAGTAAGTCATATCTTAGCCCATTGTACTGAAGCCCACCGTGACTAACCATCTACAAGACTGCCCTTGCACCATTACCTACTCTACGCCTCCTCCCGTTACTACAACCTCTTATCCCACCTATGTTCCCACGGGAGGCTCATCATCCTACATCTCATACCCGTACTCCAATGCTACCTCAATTATCGTCACTTACACGCCTTCGGTCTCGACTTACCTTTCTGGAACCGTACCTATTACTGTTCCGGAAGGTTCACCAACTAACACTCCCGTCGCGCCCACGAGCACCGGCCCCGCAACGATCCCCACTGCGGCTGCCGACAAGATCGGACCTGTTGGTGCACTGCTCGCTGCCGGTCTAGCTGCTCTTGCTCTGTGAAATCGAGTATTACAGGATCTCCTAGTACTATTGCGTTTTGCAGATACCCCTTTTCTATTTTTCTTTAATGCTTGGGCGTCAAATGATCCCAACTTGTTGGAAGTGCTTTGAGATGACTGGCATCTTGGAGAGTGGAGTGCTTATATTTTGCATACACGTTCTATACCCTCATTGATCCGAGCAGTATTTGGGAGCTCGGTATGTTGTTACGATGTTTGACGAGGTAATGTGGGCTGGCATAGGGAGCAAACGGGAGTTTATGTTGAGGCTCACATAGGAGGACGACGAATTACGGCATCTACTACTAGTACCACCACTATTACTACTACATTAATCTGCGTCTATGTACGCTTCAGATATTGGCTAATTTGACGCCGACATGGCCAGAACCACCACATACATACACACTCCTTGAAGAAAATCAACCCGGTAATTCGGGCGTCGCAAGATGGAACGTATATAGACCGAAGGACAATAATTGAAGTCGAGTTTGGTGAATTGTCGTCACGTTTTCCAACGCTCTCGTGACGTGAATTTCTACATCCCTACGTTTAACTAGACTACGTAACACAGCTTTAGTCGGGCGCCATCTTCGTAGCTTGCAGCAACTCAGGTACTGGTATTCTGGCTGGCTTACACCACTGATTCGTACCTACCGCAGCCTTGCGCACAATGTCTGCCGGCACCTAACAGACCTGTAATTCACACACCTTACCCTCCCCTCAATGCGGACGAGCGGCCCCCCGCGAAGCTAGAGCAGGTCCCCTCGTCCCCTCTGCATTCCTTCTTTTCGCCTGCCCATCTTATCATGCATCATCCATGGCAGCACGATAGCACGATAGGCGTGAAGCTGACAGGCCAAGAGTAGCAGTAGCCAACGGCACGGCTCTGGACTAAGGCATGCACTACATAGTACGTATGGACGCATGGATGTATGGGTGCATGTAGGCGGTAGTAGGTGGGAGCCACATATGCACCGTGGTACGATGGCAAATGGGCTTTCTTCTGCTTATTGTCGAGGTGGTTTTCGTTGGTTCTGCAGCTTGAACTCCACACAAGGTAGGGATCTGATTGTGCATGCAGAGAGAGAGAGAGACTGCAAACGGCTTTTTCCAAGTTTTTGCCTCGTTGCCTTGTACTATGAGGCGTGTATAGAGTAGGTAGGTACCTTAGGCAAGGTAGGAGGTACATGTATGTAGGAGGGACGAGGTACCCATCTATCCCCTGCATCGCTTCTTCTTGCTGCCGCGGATCGGTGCTGACTGCTTACGGATGGATAGATACAACAAAAGATAGGGTATATAGACCACCACACAGGCTATGGGATTTTGTCTGTCTGCGGTGAGTCGTGACAACTCATCGGTAATCAATGATTAGCAATTAGCAATTGGCAATTATACTTTCATCATCTTTTTTCCCTATCCTCTTTTTCTCTCTCTTATTTCTTCAACTACATGCAGTCTTACTATGTATCCCGCCATCTTACCAACAACCAAGGTAGCCACTGAGTTCCCTTCCCAAATAGGAAATCCGCCAGCCCGGCTTTCTTAGACGATGGATTAACACTGGACATATTAGCGCAAGAGCGCATTTGCTCACTTCTGGGAAAAAATGTAACAGTATGCGTGTGATTAGAGCGGATTGAAAGCTTCCCAAGTCTATAAGTTGCCGCGCCAAGACCTACCCAGCTCGTATTCTACCTGGACTACGTAAGGTAGTAGCTGCGTAGTTGGCGCGGGGCTTTAGCTCCGTTTATGATGCTCGTCTCCGTTACCTGGGCACATCATTCGTTCAACACTGTAGGTTGTAAGTACTTAATGTAAGTATATACGTACTTGCTTGCTCGTGTGATATCTGACCAACAAGGACAATGTGATGTGACTGAGTTCGGATGAGGGACTGGACGTGTTTAGAAGAAAGAAATGCCCAAACAAAGACATGAGCAGTCAGAATTGGCGATCGGATTGGCGGGAAAGACATTGTCTTTGGTGGAGGCCGACCTGCTATCTGCCTCGTTGGTGGCACAGTCCTTACTTGCATATGCCTCTCCTCTCTGACTCTTTCTCACTTACGTAGTGGGCAAGATGCGTTATCTAGGCTCGCGACTTATGGTCATCTTTCAAGAACTATCTATGATCTAAGGCGGCCTAGTAACGAGCCGGTTACAAGGGCCCCTGTTCCTTGTTACGAGAGCGAGGGCGTTAGGAGGATACCGACCAAAAAAAAAACTCAACCCTACCTAGCTCTTACACGTGAAAAGACCGGAAGGACCGATTTTGGCCGTCATCTTTTTCGGGGCTTTTTATAGCAGGATTTCTAAGACAATATTGTGGCTATATACGGTCCGAGTGCAGCATAGCGCATCCCGCCACTCGCCGTCGAGATCGATCGAGGCAATAGCCACACATACGCTAGAAGAGGCCTATGCCCGAACCCTCCAGTTCTATACGAGCAGACGTCATATTAGAACTCTATATACCTACTTGTGAGTAAGAAATAGGTATTTGGGTTAGGTAGACAAGCAGTGAGTGTCTCATGCGTTGGCATATTGTGATTAGTCGCAAGAAAACCTCGGATATCTAGATCTTCCCCATGATACTGCAGGCACCTGTCCGTCATCGAACGTCTTTGTAATACCTCCATCGTAGACAGAGCTCGTGTAAATGCAAGGTCCCATATGCCCTCTGCATTGGTTTGATCTCAGCAATTAGCGTGACAGTTTGTTGGTACGGAACTATGTTGAATGGGTTAGGTTAGGTCGGGTAGTTTGATACGAAGCTGAGCAGCTGAAGGATGTTCACATGATAGCGCCAGAGCCGTTTCTACCCATGGATGTATAAATCAAATACGAGGCCCTCCAGCCGATGTCTCTTTCTCGCAGCCATCCTCAGATGGGATGTCTCAGTCCCCTCCAGTCATAGTAAGTTATGTCACGTTGCTTGGAAGGATTATGAATGGGGTAAAAATCAAGAAGGCGGCCAACCAGCCGCGGTATTGTTCGTCGTCGAAAACTCGCCTTGTCTTACTTCCCTTCACTAGCGCCCTCGACCTCGACTCGCAAAAATTCCAAAGCTCGTAAAGAGGAGACTAAGGCTGAAAAGCCAGCTAGCCTTCAATGCTTTTCCATTCGTTAATATCTCATAATTCATCATCAGGATTAGTGACTCTCAAACTGGCCACAATTACTAGGCGTCCCAGCGGTCCTATCCGGCTGACGACGGCCCGCACATCCCATTAGCCTCCATCCGTGACCTAACCTCGCGTATAAGCGCTTTTGCTTCTTCCACTTCAACGCCGTCCTGACACAGCTCGTTTGCGAGGCGATTCGCGGTAGTGTAATCCTCGACCCTCATCGCGTGGCGTGCAAGCCACATTCGTGCTTTGCTAGTCGCGGCTGTGACACCTGTACCTCCCTCCTCACGTCTCGCATTGTCGCCGTCGTCATCGGACCCTTCGCCGGTAGAGTCATTATGGATCGTGATGCTTTCGCCCAGGTTATCGGCCCCGCCGTCCTCTTGCGCCACGCACATTTCCATGTACGCCTTTGCATCTTCCTCCTCGCCCATGCTGTCGTACATAGTTGCAATCTGCAGCAGGATCTCCGGATCCATGTGTGCCCCCCTCGTTATCCCACCGCTGCCAAAACTGCTTCCCGTGTCGTAGTAGCTCTCAGCAAGTAATGCCCGTTTGAGAGCTTTGATTCCGTCTTGATTTCGATTCATGCGCTGTAAGCACGATCCAACGGCCATCCACATCTTTCCGTCCCAGGGTCTAAGTCCGGCTGCCTTTTTGTAGTACCATAACGCATACGCGTGCATCTCTAGAACTTCATATGTCTGTCCCAGTCCATACCATGCGCGGTAGTCTCTCCGATTCACATCTACTGCTCGTCGATATGACTCGATAGCGGCATGCGTGTTTTTGAGCTCGACGTATTCGTGGCCCATGAGTGTCCAAGCAGATAAGCATGAGCGGTCTAGCATTAACGCCCGTCTGAAGTATTGGACTGCTTTCTCGTGCAACGATAACAGTGAGTAGTAATTTCCGATCACTACGCAGGACTCTGGTCGAAATTTGTCAACGCTGCTGCATAGGTGCGCTAAGAAAGCAAGCTTCGGCCGTGCATTCATTACGTATAGTATATTTGAGTAATGGTCGAGCGAGTCGAGCCTGTGCGGATGTAACGAGAGGATGCGGCTGAAGTTCTGCTCTGCGGCTACAAGATCTTTTGCATGGTAAGACAGTAACGCATCGCATGTGAGAAGAAAGGACGACGTTGGGAATATGTTAAGTAGTTGGTCGAGAGAATTGGCTAAGTTCGCGTCGTGTTGATATAGCTCGAGCGAGGTGTGGATATGGAACATGAAGGAGACGATATTCTGCGGCAAGCGAGGCATGATTCGGTTAAGCTGCGCGAGGTTAGTGATGATAATTCCAAATGTGTTTGCATCACGACTTACGTCTTCCACTCGCGATATGAGCGCGGTCATCTCCAGCCAGCAACCCCAATTCATGGGAAATAAGTGTACGCTCCGAATTAGCCAGTATAATGCCAATTCATCGTTCTTTTCCTTGGCAAGAACCATGCCATAAAGATATTCGAGCCAACCCTGGCTGCCCTCAGCCTCTTCGCCATCTTCTGATTTTCGCTGTTCGAACCATACTTCCAGAACGCGACTAATTGTAAGCAGTTGCCTGTTGTTACATGTGCCAATGTCTTGCGGTCCCATTACCATCTCGGCATCTTCGTCTTTGCGCTTTTCTCCAGAGAGATACTTTGCATATAGAGCAAGAAACAAGCTTCGCTGGCTGAGTTGTGGTAACGTCTGTCCGCTCGTTGTTCTGGTACTAGCCGTCGTAGCCTTGCCCTTGCCCTTGCCTTTCGGTGTTGCATTACTGGGCTCTTTTGACGACACTATCCCAGATAACATAGAATCTGAGAGGAAGACTGCGGCGCAGCGATCATATTCCCGACAATCGAAGAGGGACTTTGCTAAGAGATACTTATTTATCTCCTTAGCTTCTAGCGCAGCCTCGTCAGGATCAACATTCGGAGCTAATATTGTTGATGCGTATCCGGTAGAGGCGTCTGAAAGTTGCGAATCGTCGGGCGACGCTTCGGTTTCGGGTATGGCATTGAGGAGCTCGGCGGCCCTAGAGTATAGAAGGTCAGCATCCGAGATGGAACGTCCTGCAGCGGAAGGGTTAGAGGAAAGTACCATTTAGATGATTGATAAAGACATCTTTCCGCGCATTTTATAACTGCGTCTTGCAAGGCGCTCCGAAGCTGGGATTTCTCCCGGTCGTTGAGAGACATTGTGATGTGCTATATACACATTGATGTCTCGAGAAGGGTGTGTCGCGTCGCCGCGATAGCTCGTACTCTTGAGAAACGCTAGTTGATCCTATAGTTCTGACACCGCGTCGCAGAGGGCCAAGGGGTTAGTATAAGTGTGAATTTACCTCGACGACGAAATATCGAAGATGTATTAAATATTATGGAGGAACTCCCTCCTCATTTTCATTTCGCGAACTTTGGGTTTCAAGGACATTGACGTCAATGTAGAAACTATGTTATAGAACAAGGTCCAATAGGATCAGCCTGCCCCTCAGAAAATCAATATTGACCTGCCAACGCCAGAACTACGCCAGACCTGCACCTGAAAGATTCCAAAGATAATGACTTGAGGCCACCCCTCCCTTCGGGGTGGCAAAATGCCTTAAGTTTCCTTGCACGGGCCACGCCTTACGTCCAATCACAGAGCCCAAATCGAGACCGCGCGACCAATCAGAGAGCGAGATTCTCGTTTTCTCGACCAATCACAGAGCCCAAATCGAGACCGCGCTGCCTATTTTTTGTGACATAAACCCTTAAGTAAACTTAAGGCATAAGGGATATCGATAACGATAAGCCGTGGTACTGGATCCACGATTCCACGTGGGGTTCCATGGATGTATGTCTCACCGCCTGAACAGTACCTAAAATTTATATCCTTGTTATAACGATAAGAAAGAATGTTGTTCACTGCCAAAATGAAATATCACTAACGAAGCTTAATGCCGCATGGGCGAGTTGCTTAACCTTTCTTAACCTTTCATAAACTTTTAATAAAAAAAGTAGAGTTTCATTAAAATACATGAATATTGAGAACTTTATGGCTGCTTGATATATGAAGCCAAGAGAATCGATTAGATGTACATAGTGCCCCCCATAACACGTTAAATACAAATAAGCCATTGATTGCCGATAACGGGGGGTGAGAAATGCCCCTCCTCAATCCAATCCCGAACCGTCAAATTCATGGTGGGGCACTTGCGCCGTACAGCTTGGACAACATCAACCCCGAGTAAATTCACTAATATTGACGATTCTCTCCCCCTTTTCCCTTATAACTCAACAACTTCGTGTTACTCTACTGTCTGTTTCAAGGCTTTTAGTCTGTTGGCCTACTACGTTCACTTAGTTTGACACAATGGCCAAGAAAACCACCCTCAAGGAATTCGAATCGGTCTTCCCTAAGCTCGAGGAAGATCTCCTGGCTTGGGTGAGGCAGTACAATCTGCCCCAGGAGCAGCAAGAATGGTATAAGAAGGTGAGCTTCTCTTATAACTAGACTCCGCGCCATAGTAGGACAAACCAAACCGATCCCAACCCTTTTCCATATCTCACATCCTCCGCCATTTCTCTATCTCTCTAGCATCTCGTACAACATAGAATGTCCATTTTGATGTCCCGAGCTGACTCGGAGCTAGATGCTCGAGGTGAACACACTCGGTGGAAAATGTAATCGAGGAATGTCGGTCCCAGACTCCGTGTCTGTCCTCCTCGACAGGCAACTCTCCGAGGACGAGTACTTCAAAGCTGCCACCCTGGGATGGATGATTGAGCTTCTCCAAGCATTCTTCCTCGTCTCCGATGATATTATGGACAGCAGCATCACACGCCGTGGCAAGCCATGTTGGTACCGCCAAGAGGGTGTCGGCATGGTTGCTATCAACGATGCTTTCATGCTCGAGTCTGCTATTTACATGCTACTCAAGAAATATTTCAAGACTCATCCTTCCTACGTTGATATGATCGAGCTATTCCACGAGACATCCCTCCAGACCGAACTCGGCCAGCTGTGCGACCTCTTAACAGCTCCCGAGGATGTAGTGAACCTCGACAACTTCAGCTTGGAGAAGTATACCTTCATCGTCGTCTTCAAGACCGCGTACTACAGCTTCTACCTACCGGTTGCCCTAGCCCTGCACCAGCTCAACATCGCGACCCCCAAGAATCTCAAGCAAGCACACGACATCCTCATCCCCATGGGAGAGTACTTCCAAGTTCAAGACGACTACCTAGACAATTTCGGTCTACCAGAGCACATCGGCAAGATCGGTACTGATATCCAGGACAACAAGTGTTCGTGGCTAGTCAACCAAGCTCTGAAGCTCGCTACCCCTGAGCAGCGCAAGATACTCGAGGAGCACTACGGCAGGAAGGACAAGGCTCACGAGGCCGAGATCAAGAAACTCTACAACGACATGAAGCTCGAGCAAGTTTACCAAGACTACGAGGAGAAGCGTGTCGGTGAGATCAAGCAGCTGATCTCCCAGATAGACGAGAGCGAAGGCTTGAAGAAGGGCGTTTTTGAGGCGTTCTTGGCCAAGATCTACAAGAGGAGCAAGTAAAGGTATCGATTGATCGATCGAGATGGATGATGAACCTTCATGGTGTGCTTAATGGCTGAGTTGAGTGACAAAATATGTATAGAGCAGCAACGGACATTGTTCAAAAACGGCTTTAGATAATGGCTAGAGAGAGACATGAATAATACCCCTTGCAGTCTCGGGACAGAGAAATCATACTTCATCCAGCAGTAGGCCCTGATATTCACGGAGATCATTTACAACATGATATCCCCTACATCAGATACTCCTTGGTTTGAGCCAAGTCATCCTGGTCTCGGGGCTGGAAGTGCACCATGAGGGGTGCCTTCTTCCACATCATGTTCACTAACACAATGAACCGTCAGTAATCGCTTCGATAAGTAGGTAAGGGGGTTTGTAGCTTGTCCTTGTCTCAGGGGCGACAACGGCCGGCCTAAGACAGAACAAAAAGGGGAATAAAGAACTCGCACTGTTACTTACTTTGAGCAGCTCCGATCCAGTCCCCAGGATCCCGCGCGGCCCGAATATCGAAAGCGTGAATGAGCTTCGCCAGGGTAATGCGCATCTCCAGATTAGCCTGCGCGATGCCCAGACAGCTCCTGGGGCCCGAACTGAAGGGGAATGTCAACGGCTGCGCGTCATTACTCAGCCACCGCTCGGGCATGAACTCGTACGACCTGTCCCAGACCTGGGGGTTGTGGTTCAGGACCCAGTGGGCCACCGACACCCTGACGCCTCGCGGCACGTAGTGGCCGTCGACGAACTCGCCAGGCGAGACCCGCGGTAAGCCGAACGCGATTGGCGGGAAGCATCTCACTGTGCACGCACCGCCTCGAGTCAGCACCTAGTACACTCGGCGATTGCCGTTTAGGGAATGACTCCTGCGCTCCTAAGCTCCGGCACTCCGGGCTTACAGGCTGCACGCACGCACGGGCGGCACCGCACTGCACTGGGTAAGACTGACAATAGTCCAGTCTACCTCAACGGTCGAAACGCCGAAAGGGGAAACAGGAGTCATGAAGAAAAAACTCAAATAGGAGATGAAGGGATGGTGAGATGGGTGAGATGGGGGTGGCTTACTCGACTCCTCGATGACCGCATTCAAGTACCGCAGCTGCGGCAATTCCGCGCCGTTCAACTGCTCGTGCGTAAGCACCCGCACCTCCGCCTGCAGCTGCGCCAGGCACGCGGGCCTCGTGGAGAGGAAGTACAGCGCCGTCGTCATGGCCGTGGTCACCGTGTCGGCGCCCGCGATCACCATGGCTTGCGCCAGCGACACCAGCTCCTTCTCCGTAACGCCCTGCTCGATCACCGGCGTGAACAGATCCCGCTCCGCGGTGGCGTTGCGGCTGAGCCGCCTCCGCACGGTCTCGAGCGTGTACGCGTAGTGCTTGTTTAGGTTCCTGAGCGCCGTGAGCGACAGCATGAACGGCACGACGAGCATGAGCATCGGCGCCTTCCGGATGAAGCTGGGCAGGATAGCGGCGTGTGCGCTGTCCGCTAGAATCGAGATCCAGAAGTGCGTTTGCCCGGTAGCTACCGCATCGAAGGATTCCCCGAACGTCAATTCCCCTATCAATATGAATTATTAATGGTCAGCGGCGTTAATAGCAGTGCTTGGACGCCATGTTCTTACCCATGACATCGAACGCCAACCATGGCACGGCCTCAGTCACGTCGACGCCCGCGCCGCGGTTCGCGGCGCTGAGCTCGCCGATCTTCCGGACAAACATGTCTACGTATTGGTGGATGATGTGCTCATGAGTCTTCATGGCCGAGCCGCTAAAACCCGCGGCCAGTATTTTCCGCATCTTGCCGTGCTCGACGGGGTCAAGCTCGTAGAAGATGTTGGACACATCGCCGTTGTTGTAGAACCTACCGCACTTGAGGAATGGCTTCTTCGTCTTGGAAGGTGTCGAGTAGATGTCCCGATGGGCTTGCACCGTGGCAAAGGAGAGCTCGTTAGGGGCGATGCGGACGATATCTCCTATAGACGATACTATCATTAGTTCAAGTCTGGCATGGGGTTATCGGAAAGGGATCCGGGTAGGTGCATACCATATTTCCTATGGGCTTCCTCCAAGATATGGGGGTATCTTCCGGTAGTCCATGACCAGATAAACCATATCTAGAGGTGATCTAGTCAGTACCCTACAGCGGAATCTACTTGGAAGCCATGCGTACCTCGGAGACAGCAGCGAACTTTGGCCCAGGATACTTGGCAAGCGGATGGAACCAGATGCAATACATGCACCAAGCAAGCCAATAGACAGCTCCCTATTGAAGTCTTGTCGTCAGCATGCTCGTGCTACAGTTTCACAGGAGGTCGAAAATTACCGCGCTCGCTACAGCCAAGGCAGCATAAAGGGGATTCAGTGAAACGCCCAACATCGTTACGATGGGCTGGATTCAGGGGTATACGGAACTGGTATTTGGGAACGCTAGGGAACCACTAGGGTGAACCACAAGATAGAATACGTGGAGATGCAAGTTTCCTCGATAGATTTCGAGGAAATGGCTCAGGTTATACAACAAGTCCACTAGCAAGCCTAGGGCTTCACCAGCTTTGTGATACGGACAGGAGAGCATATTTCTATTCTCCAAGGTACGGCGCAATTCAGCCTAGCTTGCGCGTTTCTGCCTCTCCCCATTCCTCCAGATCGTCCAACTGCCGTCCCACGGTGTAGGTAGATAGGTCTAGGTTAGGTATAGGTAGTCAGACAATATCTCACCACCACCAACGTATTCCAAATATCTGATAAGTCCGGGCCCCAGGTTGCCTGAAAGTGGGTGACTAAGGCCATATCAGGAAGAGCTATTTCAAAAACCAACGTAGCTTGTGTAAGATCCCGTCGCACACGCCTTACGTTATTCCCCCCATCGTCAATGCGTAGACGAATCCACACCCACCCAGATCCGCCACTTCCGTATATCGCAACATGTCCTTGATCCGGTGATATCTTTCAGGGATATCACGTTCTTTGCGTCCAGATTATCAGCTCCTTAGGA
This sequence comes from Hypoxylon sp. FL1857, assembly GCA_022578955.1. Classification (NCBI taxonomy): domain Eukaryota; kingdom Fungi; phylum Ascomycota; class Sordariomycetes; order Xylariales; family Hypoxylaceae; genus Hypoxylon; species Hypoxylon sp. FL1857. The sequence goes on along the minus strand of MU400373.1, from coordinate 773,216 downwards.
CTGTTACACATTTCTCTCCAATAGTGGGTGTGTGTATGGAAATTTGCACGTGTGCAATACCACCAATATCATCATCAGGCCGGGGCGGTGGTAGAGGTGGAAGGATTCGAATTTGCGCCTTGGTAGCACATGATATTCCTGCGGGCCGCACTATAGCCTTTCTACCCGCCAGGCGCAAACACATCTTATATTCTCGGACCAGCCAATCGGGCACCTTACCACCAAGTATAAGAACTGAGCCGCATCCATGCACATTCTGGCAACACGCCCCAATCAGACGCGGTCGACGCCCCCCCTGCCGACGGATCAGGTAGAACAAGACGCATCGTGACATGCGATCCGTGGCCTTTATTGGGTGCTGACCAAAGCGCCACTCAGATCTAGTTCTCATTATTGGGATGACGCACACGTCTATTATGGTTCGGTTTGCGAAGGGACTTTTTCTTTTTTTACCTTATCTTAGTTTTAGATCCTTTGGGCCCCAATATCACAATCTGTGATTCAGGCGAAGGAGCCGCTGCGGTTGGCTGACGGATCGATTGATTCGCGTGGCGGAGAATCACGAGGGTCCCAACAGTTCTCAAGGATCCCCATGTGGTGGTAAGTTAGGGCTGAATCATACCCTTATGTATAATTGAACGGTGAGGATTCGCTGACTAAATGCGAGCTAAGATACATAATCCAACCACGTTGGGTAATGAGGTAGTATAGGACTGTTCAGATTAGGCATACACCACCTCGATGGCACCCTTCCTCTTTATCAATGTTGGCATGGCAATGTGTCTTCTTCGTATTTAGTAGGACTCGCAACAAACGCCTGATAGGTACCTAGGCAGACGGGAAAGTGTGGTTGTTGGCTCAAACGTCCTAAATCCTCATTTGTGAGGTTAGGTAGAGGAGTTTCGAATTATATTGAAATACTACCTAATAATTTCGTACGTAGCTTGACGAAACTGATCCCAGCGTATTCGGAAATGAGTCGAAGTGTCTAGACGGGTTGACGAATATCTTCATATTGGTTGGAGTCGACTCTCCCAGGTACCAAACAAATCCCTTTCTTTCCTTCCAAGTGTATACCCTTTTTACGCCACTACTTCTACAACCGAGAGGGTCGGCTTTTCATAACAAGCAAGTACCGGGAGATTTGACAGGCGTATACGGAGTAGTGGACATGTTAGTGAAAAGGGGCTGGTTGGTGATGAGTTTCTAAGGAGTGCATGACTACTAATGAATCCTCGCCTCATATAAACCAACGCTCTAAAAGTTAGTTACCACTAGGATTACCGCGTTTCCCGTTCTCCAACACCTCACCGATGGACGCGGCTATTTAGAATAGAAGGATCGTGGAATCTTGTGGGTGAAGAGAGAGAGAGAAGCCATGAAATACGACGATCTTGAGATCATCAAGTAAGGAGGCGACATCGAGGCAATCGAAACTGCCACGCCAAGAGGAGCTTCTCATAAGTACCATAAATTTAACATCGTTAGAATGTAGTAGTATTATCATTACACAAAGGTAAGTAAGGTATCTAGGCCCGTAAGCCGATAAGTAAGTGGTATATAGTCATGACATATACAATCGTCCTGGACTAATATCGTGCAAAAACAATACTATGCAGACATCCGTATCCGTCATACAGGGGTGCCATTGCACCCATCTGAAAGCATTCCAAAACAGTTGGTCCGTTGTCCCTTTCGCTTCGCTTCCCATGGTATGAACATGCATGCTGACTTGCTCGCTCGCTCTCGTTGGCCAATGCGCCTGTCGCTTCCGTAACTCCGCCGCTCTTGTGGAGATGGTCTCTTGGTATGGATAAACAAATAAAAAAAAATAAACGATGGATCCTCTTATCTAAGGACAAAATAGATGCGTGATGCTCCGCGCAGATTAGTGATTATATGTTGTAATAAATGTGTTATACCACCTTCAATGTGCCCGTCCTGCCAGGCACTGAATTATACGCTTTAAACTCGCGTTCTTTCTCCCTTGTTCTCTCCCTTTCCCTCTCCCGCTCTCTGCTCCGAGGTGGCGGGTGCGATCTTAATGAGTCGCGATCCCGGTCACCGAGACGCATCGGCAGAGACGGCACGGGTGGTACGTCCGTAGCACCCGAAGAGATACGTGGGGGTGGGGCACCCTGAGTTTTACTCCGCGTCCGGGACAGACTCGGGAGGGGTGCCGTATTCGGAGGGCGGCGGAGGGCGCTTCGGGGTGGGATTTCGAGGTCTCCACCCGATTTACTCGAGTTCGGGACGGTGATCAGATCAATCAAGTGCGTCATACCTTCAGGGGCTTTGACACCATGACCTTGGTTGCCTTTTGACCATTGGGGCGGTTCTTGAAAGGTGGTTTCTAGATTTACTAGTGGTTTCGGTCGCTCACGTCGGTTTGAGTGCGACAGTCCAGTTGGTTGGGAGCTGAGGGGGTGGGGATGTTCTTGTGCGAGGGGTTTCCCACTTAGAGGAAGAGGCGGCGGCCGGGATGACGAAGTAAGGGATGGTTTGCGCGTATGAGATTGCGAGTGCATCACACCCGCGGAGGTGCTTGGTCGGCCAGACGAAGAACCAACACTGCGTTGCCGGGCCGAGTGTTCAAGAGCTGAAGGGAACCAAGGGGACTCCGGTGTTTGGACCGGCGCTTCTTCAGATTTCCTGTTCAGAAGCGAGGGCCCCTCAATAAACCCATCGTCCCTAGACAATTGCCGGCCTCGTTCTGGCCTATCCATTTCCGCACGGGCATGTTTGCGTTCTTCATACCCCTCAGCAAGTAGGCCAGTGCCGGTGAAGCCGTCGACCGTAGCCGTGTTGATGCTGTCCACTAATTTTCTCTCGCGCTTATTCTCCCTTTCGTCTCTTGTAGTGGGATTAAGATGATGCGATGGGATTTCCTTCGGCATAGTCGACACATCTGGTACTGGTGGCAAGAAGTCCTGCCCAAACTGAGACAACCGCTTATCGAAACGCTTCATATCCAGAAGGGGCTCAAATTGACCGATCGAGTACGGCGTTTCATCAACCGACACCCGGAGGCGATGGCCATTCATTGAAGCGACATTAATTGATTTTTTCGGCGTCTGGCTGACTGTAGGTAACGATAGTTGAGGCGGCTTGTCGTCTATTTTCCTGATCGAGATTTTCCTTGACGCTTTTGGGGCTGCAGGCCTGCGACCTACAAGGTACCAACTGCGCCAGCCCTGAACCTTCTCCCTAAATTGGGCTGCGATTTTCGGATCCTCTGTGCAGAAATACTGGACGTAATTCTCGGTGTTCAGAAAGACGGTGGTCTTCTCTTGACTCTTGATTGCGAAACAATATCGTTTCGGAGGTTTGATATGCCTTCGCATCTGCGACTCTGTTGGGGTGTAAATGTCATAATCAGATAAGCGGCATAGGCTCACAGTATCCTTGTCTGTCGAATTGGCGTTCGGCTTCTTCGCAGAGAGGATCTGTCCGTTTTCCAAAAGTGTGATCCACCTCTTGTTCCACTTCCCTGGGCGATTTGAGTGGTACATGTACAACTGGAAACCTTGAGGCGGCTCGTCACGATTCGGGACTGAGCTAATTTCAAGTTCATGACGCTCTTCCTCCGGAATGGCCGTGGTAACTATCAACTGATTTTGAGTATCCCGATCCCAAGAATTCATGACGTCTCGTATAGTTTCGTAGCGCCTTAAGCGGCGTTCTAGACCCAATACGCCGTAGGTCTCGACGACGATACAAGTCTCTGGGTTGATTTCGTTAGAGCCCATCATCTTTGAGGTCTGAATTATAATGTCGTCTGGTGTCGTCTCAGGCGTGACATCAAGACTGAGGGTATGTTGTCTGTAGCGCACTGCGACGTTCTACATATCAGGTCAGTATGTGTCGCTGTTTTGACAGCCAACCATATTTCACACTTACTCGGTCACCAGCGTTGATGGCAGAGTGTGGCGCATCGGTCTGGGGGACGATGCCTTTACCGCCGGGTTCTATGCCAGCTTGGAAAGGTTTCGCGGGTTCGACACTAGCGTTCGAGGACGTGGGTGAGAGTCCGGGCGACAACCCGTCTTTGTTTTTCCGACCTTTCGTCAAGAAAACGAACTTTTCAATGACAGGGCTCCTCGGTTTAGGCGATTGCGATTGAGCCATTGCTTTTTGAGAATTCGCTAATTGTATCTCCAGCCTTTCGAGATCCTTTCTCTTCTGCTCGACTAATAGCCGATGGTTTTCTGCTTCCAAGCGCGCAATTTCTCGCCTTGCTGCTTCATCCTCCTCTTCACTGTTTAGCCTGTTCCGCCGCCCATCACGGCTAGCGAGCCTCCGCCATGCGCTCTCTTCACTCTTCGTGCTCTTCACGCTTTTCGCGGTGCTAGGCCGCCTCTGATATTGGTCGGCCATGCTTCGACGCAGCGTGTGCCTTCGCGTAGTGTCGGTATGGCGCAGCTGGTGTCGCGGAGGAGAATCTGGCAAGGCAACCGGGGCGTCATTCTCCTTTTGTGTTATGCTGGCGGCCCTTAACTGGCGTGGTATACTTGGCACAGGGGGGGCTATCGGGGGTTCCCATGGGGGTGGTGGATCGGAATTAATTTTCTGGGTTGCATCGACGTCGACAGTAACGCTACCTGCACGTCTGCGGTAGCGAGACATGGATCGAGCAATAGTGCTACTAGATACGGCACCCTGCTGCTGCTGTCCACTACTTTCTCGGCGGCTACGTTGGTGCATCATTTTGTCTGCCGTGTTTGCGGTCATTGAAAGGCTTCTATCTCTTAAACTTTTGGTTCGCCAGTTGGCTGTGTCCTCTAAAGGGAAGTTCTGTCGAGAGAAGAAGTTGGGCGGCGAAGATGTGGCCGGCACGGTGACCGTCTCAGACCCTGTCGACATCGTGCCAGGGTTCTCTGTGGAACCAAACCGCTTAGAGAACAGTATCAATGGGGGACAACCAGGTGTTTCTGTGCCGCTTGGTCCGTGGTCTGCAGCACAGATAACGATGGTACTCAGCAAGGTGCGCAAGTCGCGCAAAAAAGGATCGTCTTGAATAAGCTTAAAGCGCAATAGCCAACAGCGAATCTAGACTTATTTGCAAATGGAGATGACGATGCGACAAGCGACGGCGCGCGGTAGTTGGCGCTGGTCCTTAGTATAGACGACGGTGCCAGACCCTTGAAGCTAGGGCATTCTCCTTTCTTCTATACTATGCTGCCCATGATAATTAGGACGGCGTATGAAGTAATGGGGTGCCCTTTCGCAGGTCAATCGAAGAGAACTAGGTATAGCGCGGTCGTGTCCATTTGCACCCGTGACCAACCACCGATGTACGAGGGTGGTCTTCTCGCTAAGAGGGTTCAGTCAATCAAAGAGACTGGTCAAATTTGGCAGATTGCCGAGAGGATCAATTATTGGCAGGAAAATTATAATGAAATGACAGGGGACCGCTATGGATATTTTACCGGGCTGGTTCCCTATCAGGTCTGAGCATGTGGAGTAGGGTATCAAGACCATCGCGAGAAATGTTTCGTCGAAGCGGCTGGCATGACGAGCAGAAATAGCGAAAGTTAGCTATATCTTGGCGCAGTGAGTTTGTATGCAGGGGCCATCTCAGGGCATCGTCAGATGCAGGGGGATCCCGCATTGCGTCAGTGATCACTGGGCCCGCTAGGGACCAGTAAAACCCAGTGAGGACCAGTAGCGGTCCAGTGCTCGTCAGGTACAGAAAGTTAAAATTCGCAATTTGGTAATAGCGAACGATTGGTTCCACCATCAACTGCCTACAGGCAGGTACATCAAATGTCCGGTTCATACAGGCGCAGGCGCAGGGCAGGTCCAGACCGAGATCAGGGTCTGGGTCGGCAGGAATGCATATCGTACTTTCAATTCGACATGTGGCAGGCACGAGACTCTTGTAAGACAGGGAGTTACCTTATATATTATGTATGGTAGCAAACATTCCGAGACTCTGCTCGCTCGGACGACCTTGACTATTACCTCTACGATTTATAACTCAGAAAAAAGAACATCAGTTCCCGTACGAGAAGTATCCCGCGCCTATGCTGGTCATGGATTAGAGGTTACATAAGGTTACCCGGTGGATAGTCTTGTGAGACAAGAGAAAAAGCAAAGTACTAGGTTCGACGAAAAATATTCATGCGGCTGAAAAGACCTCTAGTCTCGTACGCATTGAGCTGAAAGTCTAGGGCTAAAACAGATTGTTTATCAATGCCTACCTAGGTAGGGAGATATGTATTCCGGGAATCGCAGGGTAGCTATTACTAGCTAAGCTGTACATCTATTGACGCAAGGGTGACTGCAGATTACGAGAGCATCAGAATGAAACATCTTCAATGTATGTTATTTTGGTGTGAGATAGGTAGGCGAAGAAATAACATACTAAGCCAATAGTGATTAATCATCCTAGCCTGCTTTTATCACGCACCTCTCGATCTTCGTCTTTAATCTATTCCCAGCAACCTAAAATGACTTCCTCGTACCAAGGGTCTATACGGAGAGAGTCATGTTGCATACCCGACAAGAGCAAGGGAATCGGGGCTTTGGCCAGAACCATATAGAATCAAATGTCTGACTCCCTTACAGCCCTCTTCATGCAACTATGAGCCGATGTCTTAGACCCTTATTTTCTGAAAGCCTTGACATTCCATCTCCACCACCCGGTGAAATCCTGTGTAGACACATCAATGCCGATATCTTTGAGGGCCTTGGTGCTGAGGTGGCAGTCGTATGGTCTCTGAACCGATGCATTGGGGTCATTGCCTTCAGTATTGGGCTCAATAGCTGCAGTCGACAGACCCATGATCTCGCCGAAAACTTGGCAGATCTCATACTTGGTGTACTTGTCCTCTGATGAGAACTGCAAGATGTAAGGCAATTTAGATGGGTCATCAGAACCCAGGTATTTGACAGCGATATCTGTAGGGTGTCAGCAATCGAGAAACACCATAGAATACAAGGAACGTACCCTGGCACACCCGTCCTACATCCTCAGTCTACTACACGTTAGCATCTCACAACGCGAGCAGTTTCAGTGTCGAACCAGTATAAGGGAGAAGACAACAAAGAGAGGGAAAAAAGGGAAAAAAAAAAAAAAAAAAGAAACGAGAGAAGTCATCACATACTATAAGTAAGTTAGCTTCTGTTGGGGAAAATCGGGACTTATGGCTATTTCGGCGCAGAGTATTTGGCACATACCATTGGTAGGGTAACGAAGTGCCCAATGATCCATTTTGATCTTCGCGCCCGGTTCTTGCGCCTTCCATACCGTTTCCATAAGCACGTTCACCGCGCTCTCCGATGGCAGCTCAGCGTCGCCATATAAGACGGGAACTCGAAGGACTACTCCCAACCCCGCTTTCCGAGCCTCCTTATACTCGTCTAGAACAGCTTGCTCCCCGTCAAGTTTTGTCTGCCCATATAAATTTGTAGGGTGCGGTTCTGCGTCGGCTTCGTAGGGGGCGTCGCCGGGCTTGCCTGGGAAGACGTAGTCGGTGGATATGTAGATCAGCAAGATGTTCCGAGCCGCGCATAGCGAAGCGAGCATTCGAGTAGCTCCGACATTTATGGCGCGGGCTGCTCTGGGGTCCTTGTCGCATATATCTGGGAATCGATTCGCAGCGCCTGACGAGTGTCAGCTCCCCTGGTTCTTCAGGAGATACGAGTTGGCTGTAACTGACAGTGAACTACAACCTGTGGCCTTGAATGTGATAGACTATCAGCCGAGGGTCTGCTAGGAATGTAGCAGAGCTTTCACTAGTGCTGGTCTGATATAGGAACATACTTGAATTCGTCCAACATCGCCGAAACCTCGTCATCTTTCAGTAGGTCGACCTTGAGAATTGACAATCCGTCAGCGCGAGAGTAGCCCGTCCCTTTGACTTTCCAATAGCCTCTTTTGAAGGCTTGGACCACCTGCCTGCCTAGCAGGCCGGTGGCTCCGGTTACTAATGCAGTCTTTTCAGGCATATCTGATAAATTCTTGATTAATTGACCGAAGTTGATTGAGGGCCAATTCAAGTTAAGCTTTGAAGTTCACAATACACTAGTGGGAGCTTGGAGGGACCCTTCGAAAGTTGATATCATCCATAGCGGGGCTTCCCTCTATGTAAAGTGGAGCCACTATAACCTTCTTTCCTCGGGGACTACTATAGGAGATGGCAACGTTCATTCTATTTCTCTGTACCTAAACCCCTTACCACTCTCTCCTTGAGGCGCTCTTTAAGTCATCTACATTTAGAATATCCACACCTTCTTCCATCAAAGTGTGCCAAACACTGTTCCTAACACCAATTGGCCAACTTGGGGTGTCCCAATATCGGACCTTGAGCCCTCTTCGGTGGGCCCCTTTTATGTGGCCGCGTATTTTGCGAATCTGATCATCACTGAAACCGGTATAAACATGTCCTACATTTTCTGCGAAGCTCGTGCTAGCATAAAATGAGTTTGTCGCGTCGTATGTGGGGGTTTCTTTTGCGGACACCGAGTCTGAAGCATCTGGATCCTCCCACATATCTGCGAGGGGCGCGTCGAAAAATACGTCTCGGTATGTCGAGTTTTCCACCACTAAATCAAAGGGCGTGTTCCCCGTGCCCACAACTGTTACTTGGCGCTGGTTAATAGCTCCATCTTGAAAGTAAGTCAACCAGCCTTTTGACCTCAGAGGCTCTAGTTGAGCTACGACATGTGGCCACGTCTTGGCTCCATCGGTTTTGAAGTCTACGAGGAGTATGACTGTCTGTTCTGGATCGTAATCGAAGACTCCGCGACGGGTGTCATTATATAATTCTGTTTGTGGGTTGGTCCGATTGAGCAAGTCCACTAGAGGATTTACGTAGAGGGATTGGAAAGTGCGATTTGGTGTTAAGGCGGCTGTGTCATGTCCAACGTAGAGTTCTGAGTCGTTATCGAAGAGCCAGACATCAGCTTCGACTCCGATGCAGCCCGCGTGTAAAGCCGAGAAGAGAGGCACCTTGCGCCAATAGTCATTATGCGAATGACACCGAATGGGTACGACGTCTCGGAGAAAATCTGTAGGATACCAGGCTAAACCTTCTGTCCCTGTACCTGGCTTGCCCCAGTTGCCAAATATTTTGTCTGGGTCATCTTCTATACCCCATAAGCTCCTAGCGATGGAGAGAAGTAGATTTATGAGCAAGATAGCGGCTCTGGGTTTCTGGGTCAGCTATACAAAATTGACGGGAGCCAGACTTTGGTGATAATGCCTACAGTACGGTTAAACCCCATATACTACAGCTTGTGAGACGGCCGTGACACCAGCGCCCTTTTGGAGCAGGTCGTGCTACATTGTCCGACTCTATTCTTGTTGCAGCAGCATACTCATTCTCTTCTGCACCGTCAACAGGCACATAGTCATGCTGACGTTGTCGGCTCCAGAGGCTACTAAACAATAGTTTCTTCTCCGGGCGTGTAGTGTTTCCCATAGTAATGGAGCTTCACGGGGTTTTTATTTCTAGCCAGATGATATAATACGAAGCATCGAACGGGTAGATTGCTGTTTATAGTTCTTCAATAGGGCTCTGACGTCAATTGGTAAGACGAATTGACCTTGACTCAATAATCAATCTGAAAGCACAATCGACACGGGAAGGCTAGAAGGAGACTTTATTAATGATAAACAATTTGAGCTGAGAAAATGATACCACCCAGCTCGAGTTCTATTATGGAAGTGAATTAATTAATTGCCTTGTCTATTTCATGATTATTAAATGTTGATGTTCGGATCTTGCGGCGCAGAACGCAAATCAACTCCCCTGAGCTTACATAATTGCTAGCTTGCCCCACCATTATAGCCTAAGCCGTATTAGGTTAGCTAAATATAGTCCCTGGTCTCGAAGTGTGGGGTCTCCGTTATCCAACACTCAAATTTTTTGGAGTGCTGAAGGTTCGTGCTTCGATCTTATCAAGCTTCAATTCCTGTCATCAGCCTGTTAGACGGTCGCAGCCTAGGTCAAGATGCCTCACAAACATACGCGCAGGGAGAAGGATCCTTCTACGTACGTACAACGATACGGCAGCGATATCTATGTCTAACTGACCTTTCTCAGATACGATCTACCACCGTCACAAATCGCTAAACCCCTACCCGTGAAATCGCAGGCGCAAAAAGGCGATGCAGAGAAGCAGAAACCTAGTCAAGCCGGTCAGAAGTTGAAGCGAAAGCGAGATGGCATGCAGAAGGATGACGCGCCCCGTGCGTTCAAGAGGCTGATGGCCTTTGCTGAGGGCAAGAAACCACGTTCCGGACTAGACAACGGCGACGAACCAACCGGGAAGAACAAGAAAAGGAAACAAACTGCCTCGTCGAATACTGGAGCCGAAACTAAGGAAGCACGAGAACTCCCTAAAATCAAACCTGGTGAACGCATGTCGGACTTCGCAGCTCGAGTTGACGCTGCTCTGCCCGTCGGCGGCTTAATCAACAAGTCGGTCAGGAACGGCAAGGATTCTCTAGGACTCAAAGTATGGCGGACCAAGAAGGAAAAGAAAATGCACAAGATGTACGACGAATGGCGGGAGGAAGAAAGAAAGCTGAAAGAGAAGAGGGAAGAAGAACTAGAACTCCAAGCCGAGAAAGAGCTGGAGGAGGAAGAAATGGGTGTCACATGGAAACTCGACTTGCAGGCCGGCGGCAAGAAAAAGAGGAAGGGGAAGAAGACAAAATATCTGGGTGAAGTTGCTGACGTTGACGACGATCCATGGGAAGAACTGAAAAAGAAGCGTGGTGAGACCAAGGCTGGTCTACATGACGTCGTACAAGCACCCCCGGAATTCACCGCCAAACCGCAAAAGAAGTTGACTATTGGAGATGTAGTGGTTGAAGTTGGTGGCATACCAAAGGCAGCGGGAAGTTTGAGACGGAGAGAAGAGTTACAGACTGTCAGAGACGACATTGTCGCTTCCTACCGGAAGATGATGAGCGAGAAGCGGCCATCTTTACATACGTCTTGATGTTAGATACGACCTGTCTTGGAGTTTAAAACAGGTAGATACCCCAATACTGAGGCTTGACCGCGATCCTATGAATGATTTACACATGCCCTCGTAGTGAACAATGCCCCTTTATATTAACAGGCGCTCTAGACTTGATATATGATAAATATACAAGAGTAGTCCCCAATTGAATCCCTAGATGTAAAATAGCTCTCGTTATATGATTGTCCAAGGTATACGCTTTCACCTCGGTCAATTTGAAGCTCCCGGCCTCCTAGTGTGGTCCGCATCATGACACCCAAATAGGAAATTATATAGATACAAGTGACATATCTGACTTGCATGCAACGATCTTTCTGATTCACTGTTTGGGAGTTGGGATCGGGGGACGAGGTATTCATCTCGCCTTACTATATTCAGATAGCGAAGCTTTCCTTCACGTCTGATAGCATCATCGGTTTTGGTTCGACTCGATACATAAAAAGGGGAAGAATCAAACCATTAGCACAAAATGGCGGAGGGGGAATCCCGCTTGACGGAACTCTGGAACGAGGCTGTGGACGAATATTTAAGCAAGATGAATAGGAAATTCGACGTCGAGAAGTTAAGAGCACAAGCAAGCTGTTCCGACGATCTCGAAGCCTTGATTGAGGACCATAAATCCAAATTCTCAAAATTTCGGACTACCCATGGGAAGCTCATCAGTGTGTTTTATTCCACGATGAAACGCCTTAGAAGCCCAGCGAGATTGCTCAAGCAGGTGTCGGCCTTACACCATTCGCATCAGAATCCATCATCATTGAAGCTGCCTATTTTTTGATCGATGCTAGCTCAGGTGTGACCGAAACATAGGTACGATTCCCTTGAGACTCCATTTAAAAGGGTCCAGAACGTCACGGATCGGCTGGATGAGTACTTCAAAGGTTCGATCGACAAGAAGCTTCGACGGGTCATAGTGAGCCTTTTGTGCTCCCTGCTTGATGTTTTCTACGAAACAGAAGGGGCTATTAGACGGGTGCGAGGAAGGGAGATGATGCGACGTGTGACAGGCAGGGAAAACAAAGTCCAAAGTGCATTAGACATCCTCGACCAAATGTTGCAAACAGAACTAGGCCTCATCATCGCAAAGACATACGCTACGATACAGAGGATTGACAAGAAGACGGACATTAGCAGGGATCAAGCCCTTCTTGACCAAGCGCTTTCCACCAACGTTGCTTTGGATATGGAAAGGCTGTATATTGAGATCGAGGAGTCCAGGCTTCCACAATCGGGCGAGTGGCTTCTCAAGCAACAGCTATTCCGCAGGTGGGTTCAGATGTAATTCCCTGTGCTATGGGTCTTGGGGAAACCTGGCACGGGGAAAACATACCTACCTAGCATCACGAGTCATTACATACCTGCGAGAGTCCCAGCCGCATTCCAGTTATGGCGTCGTCAGCTACTTCTACATTAGGGAGAGCATGCAGACTCAGTACACGCCCAGCATCGTCCTAACGAGTATTGCCAGCCAGATCGCAAAGACCTATGATGCTTACAGCAAGAGAGCTACCGCTATCTGTAAGGATGGCAGTAGCCTTCTCAGTCCAACCTGATATGGAATGCTTTATTCGTCGACTACTTCAGCAAGGATACTTCCCGTCCCGTCTTCATCGTTATCGATGGGGTGGACGAAAGTCTACGCGAGCACCAAAACTTGCTCGTCACGCTTACCAGGCAACTTTCCGATCTATGAGCCCGACCCAAGTATCCTCTTCTCCAGATATTATTGCTAGGGCGGCCTAACCTAGACTTTTATATATCGAACGTCTGAGCTAGGGCAAGTAGGCGGCCGAAAGTCATATACGTCCAGCCTTCTAAGTCGCGGGCTGATATCAAGCAATTCATTCGCAAAGGTGTTGACGAAGACATCAATCTCCTCCACAAGATGCGCCAGGACACGCGGAAGTCTAAGAGGCGCCGAGCCAAGGCCCTTAGAGATGAGATTATCTTGAAACTCGGCTAGACTGCTGATGGTATGTTCATGTTGGCCAAACTCATGCTCGCTGAGATCAAGGACATGAATGAACCGGAGCTGATACGCGACGCCCTCGATCGCCCCCCTGAAGGCCTGGGTGATATGTTTAGACGGGTGATCAAGAAGATTTCGGTCATAAGAGGCTTTGACAAACGCGATCTGAATGAGATCCTCATGTGGATTGCCTGCGCTAAACGCGACTTGCTCCTCGGTGAAATCGATCTAGTCGTTACATTGAGAGACCTACAACAAGATGGCCTGTACGCTCTAGAGATGAGCTTAAGACTAGATTCGGATCTTTCTTCACTGTTAGCGGCGCTGATATCGACGCAAACGATAAGGACGATAATTAATCGGTGCCTGTCGAATCTTCCCAAGACCTACCAGAACCTACAGAAATCGCAATTGATGGGGGAGATGAGGACAAAAATGCAGATTTCGAGAGCTGGACCGACACTGATGATGAGAATGGTCGCGATGATAGTAGCGACGGTGAAAACGATATCCCACCAAGCTTCTTCGTTGCAACTGTCAAGTTCAGTCACGCAAGTGTTGCTCGACACTATCGCACACAGGGCTTCTATGAAGGAATAGGGATGGATCTTAACTCAGCACGAGCCCATGTTTTACATACTTGCGTTCTATTCCTCACTGGCAACATCGCGAAAAGAAATGGAAACCCATGGTCTCCTATTAGTCTTCTCGAATATTCAGCAGACCATTTTCTGGACAACCTCATAGAGGTTGATATTGAAGTCCTCAAGAGCTCGCAGCCTGATAAATTTACTGAGATATCCCATGGAATCGCCTTACTATTCAGGGATCCCGATGCTCTGTTTAGATGGTATTCGGCTGTGTCAGACGAACATAGACTCAGGTCGCAGCTTTTCGGTGGGATAGATTTCTGTTCTCGTATTCAGGAGTGGATCCCTGAATGTGCGACTCCAAGACCAGCGGCCAGATGGTTACGGCAAGCGAAGGCTACGCCACAGGCTTTGCTAAGGCCATTCGCACAAATAATCCTCAACGGCTGGCTTGGGTTGTCTAATATCTACGCATTTGCAGCCGTAGTCTCTCTAGACGGATATATGTCTATGGTAAGGGGTTCGTATAAAACCACTGTGATACTAGATAATATCACTGTATACCCACGGATCTAAGCTCAATATAGGATAGCATTATGGGTACCTAATCTAAGGTACTGTATCAGTAGAAATTTTTGTACCTTTTATTCCTGTCGATGTTTAAGTACACTAAGCTTCCTGTCGTCGACCTCGCTGTCGCTCCTGTTGCTGCCATGGATGACACCCTCCTTTTCGTCGGCGGCGATGTCGAATACAGCCACCTTCTCGATAAGCTCGATACGATGCATAATAGCCCTATCCCCGAGCCACCAGTAACTATACAGGGAAGGAGGACCATCAATAAGCTAAGGCCCTTGTCTACAGCTCCAGCAGCAGCAACGACGACTAGATCAGGAAGGGTTATCAGGAGGCGACAGTAAGGTTAGGAATAACCTCACTTAGGTTAAGCATCAATAGGCATAATAAGTACATTGATTTCTACTAAAACAGTACCTTAGATTAGGTATCCATAATGCCATACTATGTTAGGTATAGTATGTGTGGATATACAGTGATATTATCTAGTATCACAGTGGTTTTATACGAACCCATGGTAAGAGTCCTTTTACCTACCTCCTAAGGTGTCTTTATCTCCTGCCATCGATATCAGTCTCAATTTACTCCATGCAATGGATGTAGCTAAGATGTGCTCAATCTTAGAACAGTCGAACCCGACCTAAATAGATGCTAGCTCCTGGGAGACCCTTAAAACAACTGGCGGAGCGCATACCTCCAGAGCGAATTCGGTCAACCGAAAAGAACCTTCGAATGGCATATGCGTCTCGGCATAACGCTCATCAACATCGGGACGACAGAGCACCTTCATGAAGCCAGACGCGAATTTAGACGAGCTAGAAGCAAGCACGGGAAACGCTGGGCAGTCTATTATAGAGAAGCCGAGGTGCTGTACAACCTTCGACTGTACCGAGAAGCAATCAAGATAGCTTCGTACGCTTTCCGGTAAGGACTCCCCATCGGGAGCGGGAATTGGTATTATCTCCTCGAAATATTTCAGAAATCAAACCTGGAGTTGGAAGATTTCGAGGCAGCGATCAAAGCAGCCTCGGAGGCATGCAGGTTCGCTCCGAGGTCGGAATTCGCCGCTCTCAACATGATCTACACGTTTCACAAAGCTCGCCGGTTTTCGGACTCCGTTGACTACATCAAGTCTATACTGGAAACCGACGATGACTCGGGGCCGAGACTACTTGGGGATGTGATTAGTATAGACTCGACCGCTAGTGATTTGATAGAAATTGCTTGTGCGGAGCCAGGACAGTTAGATTTCGCGCGAGATGCATTTACGACTGTTTCCGCTGCCCCTCAAGCCATACGGGCAAAACATGCACTTGCACAGTTATATTTCCGACGTTATAATGATGAAGAAAAAGCGATGGAGTCCTGGGAGAGTATCACTAGAGACCATCTGCGTACTGCTGCGGGTCTTCGTGCTTCGTTTGCGCTGGCTCCTTTATATTACACAAACGCTACCGAAGGAAATGGAGATACGGAATCGTGGATTAATAAGTTGAGAAAGCTCTCCGAGCAGTTGAGACGAAGGTCGGGCGAGAGTGAATCGCTGTACGCAGAGATACTTCAGTCCCCGTACGAGGTATCTGCATTGCTAGGTCGCTGGTATAGAAAATAGGGCGATATGGAACAGGCATGTTCGATGACTCGGCCTTTGATAAAAGCGGCTGTAGATGGTCTGACTGATCGAGACAATGCCAATGACCATAATGCGTATAACGGCCTAGCTAAGGGTCTCATCAGCCTTGGAGATCGTGAAAACGCTGAGATAGCTTGGGCCTTCACCAGTCCCCTTCAAAAACCGGATGAGCTTCATGGAGTAGAGATGCGCCAAAGTGGCAGAAACCCCCTGATGACGGAAGACCTGGGAGGAAGTGCCCGCCAGGTTGACGGAACTACTGCTGCTTCTACTCCGGAAGGGATAATAAGACGCAACACAGCTAGCAGAGAGATAGTACCATTCAACTACGTCGGCTTTTGCGATGGTTTATGCGGTCGGAGGGAGATTGACTATAGATCATTTAGCATGTGCAAGATATGCGTCGACATAGCATTCTGCGACGAGTGCCTCCCAAAGCTCAAGACCAGAACACTTCCTTTCCGGGTCTGCAATATAAAACATCCTTTCATAGAGATCTACCCACCAAAGGGGCTAGTTACAAGGATAGAAAAGGAGTATAAGGCCCAGAGAAATGGCGAGCTAATTAGCGTCGACGAATGGCTCGGCATCATAAGTCGGGAGTGGCTATCTGAGTGAAAGAACTGGAAGAATTGTACTGCTGAATAGACTGGTTTATGGTGAAGGTCTATGCGACCGAAACGAGGAGTAAACGAAGGCATCAATGAAAATTAGAAATATCCTCGCCCACCTGGATTGTTTCATATTGACTGACCCAGGGAGAGACAGAAAGGGCAGAAGAGACGTCGCGGCAAGTTAACAGATGCCTCTAGGTCGCATATTCGGTATAGCAGTAGGATTTCTCTTCGATGCTAATGTGAAGAATATCACTGTCATAATCATAGATAAAAAAAGAGAAAGAAAAAAAAAGAAAAAAGGAGGTTTATACATGGTGATAAGCGATCGACCTACTCTTTCCTCTTGTACTGGTCTCCTCTGTATCATACAGGTCGTGTCGCAATCTGGAAATCATCTGCCTAGTACATACCTCACAGTGCTACTTCGTTACTTACCTACATACCTGTGTAGGTGCCTACGTGTAGGCAGGCAGGCTAGGTGCTATAGCTCATATCAGGTACATACATGCCCTATGTAGGTACCTGTAAGGAGATAATTAAGTACCTTGTCCAATTTACGCGTCGGGTACAGTGTACGGTGTTAGCGTTAGCGCGTCACACATCCCCCTAAACCTGTATGACCCTTTGACGCGTCCCTGGGATCCAGTCCTCCACCCATCACTTCCATTTCTAAATCATCCATACAATTTGATGACTACAAGGGCCAGCTACTCCAAGTTCTCCTCTAATTTTACCAGCCTGCGTCCTCGATAGTACGAAATCAGTCAGAGACCTTGCTTCCCCCCAGTGTCTTCCTCTTCTATTCTTTTTGAGCCCATCTCAGTTTCATGCCCACCTAACCTAGTACTTACCTTCCATGGTGCTTAGAAGCTGCAGTCTTTCAGCTTCCAATGCGCCTACTTCCAACAAAGATCCCCGACTATGGCAAAAGAAAAGCACTAGCAGCTGCTATCAAGAGGTCAGTGGCCTTGTCCTATTCATCCCTAGATCATGCGATCGAAACATATCTTGCTCAAAGCGGATTCTTCGTACCTGCCCATTGGGCGCCGAAGCAGTTCCCATATTCACAGCATCCATCTGTAAGTACATAATACTTTCCTTATCGTTTCTACCCTGACCCCCGTTTTACTGCACATATTCGCTTTATCGAGGGAGACTGTAGCAGTAAGCCGCACTTTCATGACACTGCCAAGCCAATGTTAGGCGACTTATTACCCGACTTGTTTCAATTACCCTTTGTCCACGGCTTGAACACTTCAACCTAAACACAATTCATATTTTCCTCATTAACGAAACAAGCCATACACCCTTTTCTATGTTGACAGACATTCGTTCCATCAATCACTAGCCTGTTTCCATCCCCCTTCTACTTACTATCCTTTCGTTCACCAAGCCCTCCTTCGAGGCGTCACTACTCAGGATGGATCATACTTCGGCCTGCTCACATTGACCGTGATGTCAATGTGCCCTTCGAGGCATTGGTATGTAAGTTAAAATCCAACGCGCTATGCATATGCACTTCTTTTCAAGACGATGCCTCTTCACAACTTATAGCCCCCCTTTCCCCCTTTTCCTTCACTCGATCTGCTTCTTGCACCTACAGATTAGTTTGAATATTTCCCACTAACCTTTATAGGGACCTAAGACATCCAGATACTTCGATTCTTACCTACTAGTTTACACAATGGGTCATCTTGACCAGACGAGACGAATTAGCCACCTCACTCCAAACCCAATACAAATACATCAACAAGGTTAGCTGCCACCACAACGCTATAGAATATAACTTGTATTAAATTTAGGCTTCATTGAAAAGCCTCTACTACGATGGCTACGGGGAACTAGTCCCAAGCCTTCACTCAATCCACATTAAGAGTCTACCATCAAGGTTAGCTATTAACACTATACTGCAGAAGAGACCTGGCATTAACTTTGATCTTCATAAAAGGCACGTTACCATGCCTCCCAAAATCGGACGAAAGCTCAGCTCTTCGCCTGCTGAGGCTGCTCAGCGTCACTCCAAGCGTCGCAGAAGTAAGTATTCCCTATGTCGCAATCCCGTCGCGGAATCCACTTCAAAACTTGGATTTGTACTCATTCGGAATTTATTCAGTCGTAATCGATTCTGATGACGAGGAGCAGGCGCCCAAGACAGAGGACTCCAAGGCCGAGACGGAGACGAAGCCTAGGGTCTATATAAGAAGCGACAGCAGGAACACGTCAATAAGGAGGTTAAGGGAATTGATGAATCCGATAACAAGACCTTAACGAATATTATTCAATGAGGAACCTCTTCGAATCAGGATTATAACTAATGTTAACCGGTATCAAAGTACCGCTATATTAAAGAGGTAATAGCACCTCCACCTTTATAGGATCTTATCAGTCCCCCGGCCTGTAGCGCAGATATTATAGACATTAATAACTAACTAGTTGCTCCTTTTATAGGAATACACTGATCAGCCGCAATCGCCGACTAGCACAGGCCTAGATCGACAACCAGGGAATGGTTGTCGTGAAAGCACTTCGATTCAGATGGCGACAGAGGGAGACAAAGGGCAAAGCCGCAACAATTGAGTTGCTGTCAGACGTTGCAGTGGTCGAGCTAGCTGCTCGACTTATAGCAGCACTACGGTGGACAAAATCAGTGTTCATGGAAGCGATGTGGGCAAACCAGGGAAACCTGGCCGTCGCGCCCGTACTGGCGACCGGCGGTTTGGCCGTGGATCTTCTGAGTGGTGGCGTCCTATGAGCTTTTCAAAGCTCACAGGACGGTATTCCCCGACGCCTTCGAGAATACCACCGTGGTTGACCTAGTGCCAACCCCCTATTCGGTCAAGTGGCGTCAGCTACTTCTTTACGCCAACTATACGATGACTCTATGGTTGCCATCGCAAAGTGGGTATAAACCAAAAAAAGAAACATAAAAAGAAAAAAAATAACAAAAATAAAAGAAGAAAAAAATTAAAAAAAAAAATTAAAAAATAAATTAAAAAATAAAAATAAAAAAATTTAAAAAGAAAAATAAAAATTAAAAAATAAAATAAAAAAACAAGAAGGGAAGAAACGGGACGCATCGATAAGGCCTCGCTAGAAGAGGTGGATATCTCAGACGCAGAGAGCGGAGACATTGTTACGCAAATTCATGCCAGATGTCGACCTCAACGATCCCAGTCTGGGTTCCGCCGTCCAGCAAGAATTTCGTATCCGGGAGCAAGCTAGGATTCGAGCTGCCGCAACTAAGGGGAAGCAGTCAGGCTCTTCGTCGTCCGTTGATGCCCAGTTCTTATCTAGTGATACGAAGGGACAACAGCCAGATCTAACCCCAGAGATATTTGGCTGGGGATCTATGATAATGTGTTCTCATCGACCAGAATCACATGGGGAAAAGGAAGAGTTGGAGACAGCCTGACGGATGACGTTGAAACGAAAACGACAGCCCTACGCAGAATCTGCGAACATATTACGTGGGTGATTTCGTGATTCGAAACTTGGCTAGACGAACTACTGGCGAAGCATACAACAACAGTACAGGGCACCAACTTCAGGAAAGGGAGTTTATACAGACCAAAAAACTCTACTAAAAGACAGAGAAATCAACACAAATATCAAGGATTGTCGAATAAGGGTCAGGATAGTCCTATCCCGTCACGCAAAGCCACAAGTCAATCCCTTACCAAATAGCCGGCGAGCCAACGTTGTCAACATGCTATGATCCACAACAATGGTTGTTTTTACACTTACCTTACATCCTCCTTCCGACTTTCCATCCCTTCACACTCTCGCACTCCTCGTCGAACCACCGGAATCGACCGAGGTTGATATCCTTCGCCGTTCCCCCCACCTCATTCCTTGTCGACTATCTATGAGAGATGCTAAAGCCAAAGAGCTGGATTGGATGATGACCAAAATCATCGGGTTCACGAATGAATCTATACGAAGCTGCGATGGATATCACCTAATAGTCTTGAACCAAAGACAAGATAAAATTCAACATACTGCAGGGGAACTGAACCCCAGGGTCCAACCTGGCGCCAACCTAAGCTTGGCCATCGATGCTTTTATAACTAATGCTCGATCCGCCTAAGCCTCGCACCCTCACTGAAGGGTCGTCGCTCTATCAGGACGTTTCTTCCAGCTACAAGGATGGTGTATACACAGATACTATTCATCAGAACCACAATTAGCAGGGATTGAATCTACCCGCTTACACACCTTAGGACCGGGAATAGGCCTTCAACAAACGTCACTATTATACGACTCTTTTCGTAGATATACAGTGCATACGCTGGTATAGTTTTATCGTCGGTGCCCCCTATACATTTCTTGCAATTGACGCACAGCGTCCGGGAATCTTGCAATTATCGGCCCCCAATACTGGTGGTACTGCCCCTGGCATGCCTGGTATCTGGGGGCTCCTCTCCTGCTCTTGGGGGTCCAAGAGCCTACCTTTCCTAACAGCCCCGAAAGGCAATTATACCGCGGATCTTGACTATAGTGACGCTATAAGAGCACCATCACTCATGACTCTCATAAATCTGAGAGCCATGTTGATACTGAATCAAACACCCAACATCCCATGGGAAACATACTGGAAGCACTAGCAGTTGAGCCTCCTGTTAACTTTGACATTACCATCACTCCTTCACAGACAGCACCTCCAGGTTTCCTGACCCAACCATGAAAAATGATTGGCGTTGCTTACAGCTACTTGAGAGCGCCGCCTCTCGACAAGCGAAGAAGGTCCGAAATGAAATATGCCTACGTACTCTCAGTTCAGGCAGAATACACTGGATACCTACTCACTTACATCTTGGAAACGAAGAGGAGCCAGACTATCGTGTCCTCCTTATATGGCAAAGATTAAGTTTTGAGCTCTGCAACTAGCCCCCTTTTTCCTTGTCTAACTTGAAGGAGAAAGGGAGGGGATGCGGAAATTCACCAAAGTTAGGGCGTTTTCGAATTAAGTCCCCCTTAGCTACCTCTACTCACTCGACTGCACCTAGAACTCATGTTCTCTCAGAGAGCGTCGTTTCCGTAGACTATTCTAGTCTTCAAGATCACCAAATTAATTCAAGGGACATTCTTATAAGCCGCTAGCTCGAGTTATAGTCTCACCGGCTAAACTGATGCGCCCCAAGGCCATCATGAAATCTGTCGACCATCTGCCCGTTTCTGCTCGCAGCAGTCTATACTATCTGTTATCCTAAATGCTTGCCCCGACCCGAGACAACACCAGCATTCTTCTCCTGACAGCATGGCCGGCTAGCAGCATAATGATAGCAACTATTTGGGTACCCAATCGATGGGGGCCTACGACAAACAGCCCACAACCGCACTCAACGACAGACGGGAGTCTGGGAAGCACTTGGGCACTCATAGCAGTGTTTAACTCGACATTTTACTATTAATAAGAATAATACCATCTATATTTGAAAAGGCAATCCACCCTCACCTTCCCGCGAAGGGCTTCGGGTCTTCAACTTATAAGAAGCCCTAACTCAGCGGAGGCAGTTACGCCAACAAGGGCCACATACAACAGCATAATTCCGCAGATATGGAGGTAGCATCTTTCTAACTCTATCGCAATCGACTTCTGTTTACGAATATTCCTCTAAAGCTTGACGGGATGAAAATCCGTACCCTGAAAGGCGCTAAGAACGAGATAGTCTCGCAGGGAAATGCGGAAGAGCGGCAATGTTGCGTCTGCTGAATGCGCAACAGAGAATACTAGGTACCTTTGATAGTGTCACGACTTTGAGACTAGAGTCGTTGTGTCTCGGCGTACTGAACGCACCTAAGGTACCTACAGCTCGACCGCTTGTTGAAGAGAGCCAGCTAGGCAACAATGACAAGACTGCAGTGAGCGGCATTGAGGATACAAAGATTCGATGGAAGAAGGTCATCGGACTGACATCAATTCGACCTTGGTTTGACACCGATTCAGTTGCCACTGCATTAACACGAATCAATCCCAATGCAACACCAAGCACAGTCCCGTTGTATAGAACAACGAGAGACAAGTTGGAGCTGATTCTCGCTGTGGGCAACTCGATTGGATGGGACCCCGATCGAGTGAATGACAACACACTGTCTAGGTAGCTTCTGAGAGGAGTCGGTCTTTGCCTATTGGCATGGTTACCTTTACTACAAGGAGATAGGAGAACGAAGTCCAGCACCAACGGACGCGTGAACTCGGACTACCGCGGGTTCGTATCCCGCTGCTGATAACACGATCCAAGCTGGCGCGCAAGTAAGTCACATTTGTTTTCCCGAATCTGTACTCTAATATTTAATATCGGGGTTCGTTTGAAACTAATTAGAACTGTCTAGGCTGCACCTTTCCTCGACCTTGGACGGCTGGGCTATACAAGCGTTACCCCGTGTGCACCAAAACACGGTGCCTAGGCTATGAGACGAGAGGTCACTAATGACCTTAGATACCTATTTGAAAAGGATCTAAATGATCCAAGAGATTTAGTGTGTTAGCACCCGCCCAAAATGTCTTCCAACCACAAGACTGTCCGATCGCGGATCCCCAGTCCGCTGCATTTGAGTTCGCCGTCCGGCAAAATAGGGGTCTTGCGAGTACGGGAAGGGCAAAGGACATTCATGTGGCGGTGGCTCGAACCACCGGTGCATTCCTACCCGTTAAAGCTCTATCTACAGGACGAGACTTGCCGACGAGAAAGCATAGAACTGCGTAACGGACCAGGCACACCTAGCAAGCAACGCATTAGGGGATTATTATCTGGATCTTGATCGATGAGTGGTGAAGCCAACCGACCATACCATCCAGCCGAGGAAACCTGCGTCGGTCCCTACTAGAAATATTTCTCATACCACATTCGAGCTTCGCACTTCCCGACGCCTCGTCTATCAAAATTCTTCTACACTGCGCCTTGGTGAACGCATAACACCGCCTAATACCACCCCCTAGGAATTCGCTACACCACAGCCCCCGAGGCTTTCAATGCGACGGTGGGGTCTGTAGCCTCCAACCCTAAGACGTCAGCGATTATGGCTACCACTACTATACCTTCTAACCCCAACTCGCATATAGATAGGGACAACTGAAGATTCTTCCCGACGTCCTAGCCGACGAGAGCGGCCTAAACCTCTCGCCACTGCTGCCTCTCCCTCTTTTACCCCTAATTCTACAAGCCACGAATCTCTACTTGATCCCTTACCTCACTCCCAGAAGCTCTCCCTTTCTTCCACCCAACATACCTACCTTCCAACTCCCTACCAAGTCACCCAGATTCTACAAAGCCACACAACTTTATACAAGTATCGAACCCTTACAGAGTTCTTCAACCTTTACAAAGTCACCCAGCCTTTATGTGGCCATCCAACATCCTCTCAAGTGGCCCAGCTTTCATCAAGACAGATATCTAGATTCACATTAGTCGAGCAACTCGTCCTTCGTAAGTATATTCCCTCTATCCATAATACTTCATATATACTCTTAAACAGGGATTTGGTTCAACTAACCCGGTGGCTGTAGACGCTTACTACCACTAAGATGGAAACTGCCGTCGCATCTTATCTTCCTCTGTGCCCTTTTGGGCTGCATCCATTTCGGGACCCTGATCTGGCGTTGTCGTCAGATCACGCGGCTCTCGCTCAATCCTATCTCCCGTAGGTATATTCCCTCGATCCTTAATGCTTATTTAACCCACATTCTCGACCTGGATTTGATTCAACTAACCCGCTGGCTGTAGACTCTCATAAGCTCTAAGGTAGAGGCCGTCTCCGCCCTAATCTTCCTTTGTGCCCTTCTGGGCTGTATTCATTTTGGGGCCCTGCTCTGGCATTGTCGCCAAATCAGCCGGCTGCCATCCGTCCGGTCTTATCTCTTGTGAGTATATTCCCTCGGTCTTTAATACCTAACCTATATTTTTGACTGAGATTTGGTTTAACTGACCCGACGGCCTAGTAGACTCTTATAATCCCTACAATGGCAATCGACGCACTCGTCTTCCTCTGCGCCCATCTGGGACCTCGACCCCATTAGCTCTCATATGACCGCTATATGGCGGTTGATTAACTTTTGCTGAGGGAACCCGAGCTCCACGGAGCATAGGGAAACACAGATCAGCGCCAGCGAAGGAAGGGGGGGATTAAGGATTTAATCATATAATTTAATGTTTCTTCCTTCTAACCGTTACCTTTACTGCTCGAGCGCGCCCTTTGTGAGCCGCTTTGTTCCTACACATCCGCACGAACGCAACTTCCGTTGGTAACCTTAATATATCGTATTAATACATAACGTTGCATTGCCCTTGGAAGCAACACCAACAGCCAGCCTTCTTCCAACTGTAACCCGCGTGACCGCTTCCTTCTGATCCCCCGTAATCCTCTGTAATAACACCATGGGGCATCTTCTAGATGTTTAGTAGAGCCCTGGCAGAGATATTGATACTAGATGTATTGAGTTGAGCTAGACAGGGTAGGCTTACAGTTGCATGATTTTTAGGGGCAAAAGGGGCTGAGAGTCCCTGCCGTAGCTTGTAAGGGCGAGATAAGTTAAACTACTTTAACAAGACGATCTCCTAAGGTCTCCAAGATCCTTTCGTATCCGCCATGGAGCCCTAATGTTTTCCATCCTTCTCCGTGTCCCGAATCGGAAGCTTTAAGCATCTTATTCAGCTGGTCTTGGGTGGGGTTGTTTTTACAGTTGAACTCCTCAACAATACAACGAGCCTCGTTATTCATCATCCCATGGATATATGAGTCCCCTATAAATTCAAAATATTCTGCCTCTTCTATTGCTTTGGGAGTTTCTTCGCAGCCTTTATCACTTTTCACATGGGTTGAAGGGGGTTGCCAAGGTCGTATAACCACACCTAGTGAGTAGCCTTCTAAGATGGCTACTGCGTCATGAAGTCTTGTGACCTGTGGGACGAGGCAAAAATAACCGCGGCGAGTCATTGCAAACCGAAAACGATGGATTGCCTCTGCTGCTTCCATAGAGTACTCCCATATTGGCATGTTGTCGCGTGTACTGAGTGGATCCTCCAGCCAACGCATCCAGTCATCCCAGTTGTCGCGAGCATAGTTGGAGTCGACAGGTGACTGGTCGCGGCCGCTTGATAATATCAATGTAAGCTTATATGCATCGGTAACGCTGTCGCCGTTTAGATAAGCCTGTGATCCAAGTTTCTCAATGTATTGAAGATCCCCCCTTAAAACATCAAGCGTTGCCTTGACGTCGAACGGGTCCTCG
Source organism: Hypoxylon sp. FL1857 (assembly GCA_022578955.1). Classification (NCBI taxonomy): domain Eukaryota; kingdom Fungi; phylum Ascomycota; class Sordariomycetes; order Xylariales; family Hypoxylaceae; genus Hypoxylon; species Hypoxylon sp. FL1857. The sequence continues at coordinate 747,622 of MU400373.1, read as the reverse complement.
ACAACGTCAGCAAGATATATGATCTCGTCGCACATCATGCACTTGAAGTTAGCGTAGCTTTGGAGCAGGGACTTGCGCGTGTCCTTAAAGTTCTGTAATCTATCAGGGAGATTTAATCGCTTTCGGTGACGCTTAGGAAGGTTATGCACGCTTCCACCCGCTCTTCCCGGAGTAGCGCTTGCCCAATCCGTCTTCGGACCTCCGGCCATCCAAGCAGGATTCTCCTCTATGATGCTTTTGCCCCAGTTACCGTCGCGGAAGTCAGGAGCCCAGGAAGGGAGGATGCCATCCGGCTTCTGGCGAGCTCTGCCGGCGCTCTTGAGGAATCCGAGGATGCCTTGTTGTAAAAATCGCCGAGCGACGTCTGTGTACAATATCTCCCACGGCACTCTGTAGTCAATTTCAAACCATTCATTGGCGTCTGCGGCGAAACATTGCAGGGCGTACATCTTATCGCGTGGATCTGTAGCACCAAAGCGGCCAACATCCGCTATGCATGAACTAAAGGGAGATATGTTCTTTCTCCCCTTTTCATGCCAATGCGAATCCCCAAACAGCTGTCTCCTTCGGCGGTGAATGTGCTGTATGGCAGCTAGGTTATTCAGCGTGCCGTTCTGGTCCTCGGATATGTAGTCTGGATACACCTCGATGGACCTAGGCGTCACCATCCACGCTAATGCGTACACATTATCCCATTCGACTTCTTGTTCTCCACATATGACTCGGGTGTGGTGACAGAGAGCGGCTTCTTGTTGGACCCAGATGCGATTAAACCATGGTCGATTGATGAATTTGATCAGGGCAATGCCAAGGGTCTGATGTTGACTTGACTCTGCCTCGTCTTCAACGTCGAAGAAATACGGCTTTCGCGAGTAAACTTCCCAAGCACTTATCCGGCCGTGAAGCCCAAGTTCCTGGGGCTCTGCGATCAGTTTGGGCGCATCCAATCCAGCTGCATATGACATAGCCAAGGCACTGTATTCGTCTGGTTTGCCCAACCAGATTACGACGCTTCTCGCTCGTCGGTATATATGGTGCATAATCGAAACCTGCGATGCTCGTTCTTCGATATTCGTTTGATCAATACAGATTGCGTCAATCCAGATAATCCTAGACTTATCTGGCTGCCGCAAGTCGTGAAGCATGTCAAACGCGTTTCTCTGAATTGTGAGGTTGAAGTCATTGCAGATAATACGGGGTGGGTTTACTGGCGATCCCCAGGTATACGAAATCGCCTCGTACTGGCCATCAGCTTCGTCAACACTTGTTTGGATAAGCTCAGTGATAAGAGGCTCGCCGGGCTTTCCAGGCTGAAGGCGAAGCAGACGGAAGGGCATCACCCCATCGAGTGGGCGATATAATAAAGACGCGATGTCGGCATTCCAAGTCTCCATGGTATGGTGAATGGATCATATATGCCAACAGACGATTTAGGACTGTCGCTAGCCAGTGTTCGAATTCGTAGCCTCGTTTCATAAGTCAGTCAAGATGAAGCTCTCGATCTCTCTGAGTTATTAGGTATCGTTGATAACGCCATGGCGTGGCTGTGTCACATAGCCTCAGAGCATCCTACTAAGCCAAACATGAGCTCAGTCCAATTGCATACAGCATCATGTCCTACATGACTCTGACTTATTCAAAGATAATATCTGAGATATGATATGTTCATGATCCAGATCATTCCTAAGTGAGATGAAAACCAACTATTCCAGCTTGGTCTCAGAGATTGAGGATATTGCCAGGGGAGACACTATGAGGGTAGTAACTTGGAAGCATAATTTCGGCGGACGGAGTTGTGTCAGGAAAAGTGAGGGGCGTGGCATGTCGGTGTCCTTCGTTTTACTCCTTGTGTGACTTAGCGTGAAGTAAATGAGCAAGTATGAGAGAAACACACTAGAGGATAGACTCGTAATAATATAATTCTCTCAACTAGATCATGAAGACCACTCTTTAAACATTGTCATCTGTTAGCTTAGTAAATTCCACCCAAAGAACGGGCACATGCGCTGGGAAATGCAAAGTACCCGACCCAAGTACCTCCATTGGATTACCTAATCCCACCTAGGACTGGACACTGTTTAACCGATAATTAGCCACCAAACGCCTACGATTTGTCACAAGTCGGCTTTGTCAGCTAACAATTTTTGTACCCCACCAATCTCGCATCCAACAGCCAACGGAGCTGTGTACCCCACATTTGACTCGACTTTCTCAAATCCCCTCAATCTCCCAATCCCGCTACCAATCTAGAACCTCTCGTGCGCATTCGCAAGTCAGACCCCTGCAGCACACCCGTTCGATTCTTTTAGCGCCTAAATTTTTTGTCGTTGTTTTTTTTCACTTTCATTTCCCCATGCCTCAACCCCAAAGGCCAAGATGGATATTGGTCTCGACGAGCTGATAGAGTCGCTCTTAGTCGAGATCGCCTTCTCTGGCGTTCGAGGTGAGTTGAAACCAACCGCACCCACGTCATCAGCCACGAGCGACAAGATATTCAATTCAACCCACCGAACCAAAGCTGACTTACTTGATTATTAGGATGTTCCGTCTCTGCGCTATTGAAAGCAATCGAGTCTTTCTATAGTGATGCGCAAGATGAACTCACTAATGATGTTGGAGCCCATAGTGGCGAGGGACGTAAACCAGACGGCGTCTCTAACTCTGACTCTGGATCTCCCATTCAACAAGCCACTAGTGACTACAGCCATTTTATGGGATCAAAGGTCTGGGGATGGCTGGTAGCAAGGCCGGACGTCTCCGTAGGCACAGATAGGCAATTCAACCATCTCTCACTGGATGAAATCCTAGCCCTTCCAGAAGAGGAAGACGATCTGCCTTCTCTGGAAGATGCCAAGGCGTCGAAGAATCAAGTCCCCACTCCATCAAATAATCCTCAACGTTCATCGAGAAGCGCACGAGAACCAGCAGGTGCCATACCGAAGTATAGACCTCGCCTTCATGTATCCGAAGAGCGTCAATGGCAGACGCTTACTGGGCACGGCCCAGACTTCAAGCGGGTTCCATTATTTGAATGGAAGGCACTCGTCGACATCGCATCTACGAGGGAAAAGGGGATATTGCAAGGAGACCTAGTTCGATTGACTGGCCAAGACAAACGTTCCCTCCCGACCCGTACTGACGCCCTGGCGAAAAAGGGGTACATCATTAAACAGCCCATCATCCTTCGCGGTTGTCGGTCTAGCAAGCTATGGCTTACCAAATTTGCCGATAGTGCAAGGCAGGGTCGCGATGGTCTCAATTTTGATAAGGTTGATCTATCAAAAGAGACGTTGACCAAAGATCTTGCTCCCGTCCCGTTTAGCTCTTATTGGAATGATGACAAAATCGACTATATAGCTATCGCGCAAGCTTTCAATGCCGTACTCAAGGCATGGGGGCTTATGCGATATAGCGATATGCGAATCAAGTTGGATGTCCACCGCGTGCCTCAAATGAGAGCAGTAGCAAAGACGTCACGGTGGTTCACTAGCATTGGAGCAGCAACATTCGTCGCCGCTCGATTCGCAAACGGCCAGAGGCTCTTCAAGGATTGCATCAAATTCATCAGAGAACCTACAGCCGAGGAATGGAGAGTCTTTCGAACTACGCCAACCGCTCACATCAAAGTCCCTTCCGCACGATTGGGGAAACGAGGACAAGCGTCTCGAGCTAGGTTTAGCAAGGGAGTTAATGCCAGCCCGCACAGCCAGGCGAAACGGAAGAAAATCGCGAGCAACCCTGAGCCATTGAATCAAGAGGAGCTAATGCCATCGCTGTGGACTCCATACAAGCCTATGGTCAACACGGCATACGAGATTATCAAGAGAGCCGGCCCAAGAGGATCCTCGAATGTCGAAATTGGCCGTCTTACATTGGGCCAGGCTTACCGCAAATACATTGCCGCGCTTACTGGAACGTTGTCATTGCCTCATTCGCAGCCTCTTCATCTAAAACGCTTCGAGGTTGCGTCTCAGCTCAATCGTGTGGGGAAGACGATGACCTACCAATTCTTCGCGAATAATGAAGCCGCTATCCCTTCTACAGAACAGCAAGACGAGGACAAAGTCCAGGATCAGGAGACGGTTGTTAGTGGACAATCCCTAAATGGAGATGCTTCACTACTGAAGTCGACTGCTCCTGCGAGTAACTACGCGTTTGCACAGCCTGTACTATCACAATTTGCGTCAACACCATCTTCGTCATCTCCCTCTCAAATTAATAGTGTGTTACGAGTACCGGAGCCTAAGCGAGGCAGGAAGCGGAAAATGACGTTGGAAGATAGACCTGCGAACGACACGCGCAGAACCAAGCAGGCACGGCCTAGCAAGAAGCCTAGGATAGAGGAGCAGTCATCAGTGGCCTTTCAGGGGGACGAAAGGCCTATGGATCACCAAGAAGCACCATCACACGGAAACAACTCCGCGATTATCTCTGTGGTAGATCCGCAGGAACCGATCTATGCCCAAGAACCACAAGCTCCTTCGCCTCCGCCTCCGCCTCCTCCAAGGCCATCTGGCGTCTATCGCGAGCCAGACAACATGTTGGATCCACCTGGGAAAAAGGGCCGACGGAAGAAGTCGCTTGTCCTGACATTCAAATTCGATTCTCTGAAGGACCTGTCTTTCCTTGAACGCATGAGGAATCTACATCCAACAACCGTCCGGGATTCTCCCTCGGGTCCAACTGAATCTTCGCCCAATGCAAACTTCGGACAAAGTGCATCACAATCTGGATTAGGAGACGATTCCGTGATATCAGCAGAAGCAGTAACTGCGGAATCTAAACAGAAAAAAGGAAGGCGTGGTGGAAAATCGTCTTACCGGTGCGATAAGTGCGGCAATAGCTGGAAGAACCCGAACGGTTTGGAATATCACCTTTCGAAATCCCGTACTTCTTGCAATTCTGATTACGTCGCTCCTCCTCTTCCTCCTCCTAAACCTCCTAAAGTTCCCAAGCAACCTCCTAAGCCAAAGCTTAAACTTAAGAACTCGTCGAAGGTACCTGAGAATCAGAACCGGGACCGAACCCCGGACCTGCAAACGCTCTCAGACTTGGATCGCACTCCACAACCAAAGCCTGATCCCGTGATCCGCCGTCCCCTCCTACCTTCAAAACGCATTCGCCCTAGTGGAGCCATTGTGCACAATCAAGATATAGGGGACTCGTCAAGGCCTGACTCTATTCGAGGCTCTATCATCTTGCAGAATGTTGAAGCTTACGATGTCATTGATCGTCGAAGACGAGAGAACAGCCAAGTCACGTCGCCTAGCTTTCATAATTCCATTTCGCTAGCGCGCCAAACAAGCCAAGCGAAAGACAATGCACCATCAAGAGTCCAAGAACAAGATGTGGTTTCTAATTCAGGATCAGGAAAGGAGAGAGGCATGCCTACTATATTAAAGATACAGCAGGCGACCCCGATCCCCAATCTGGAAATGAGAACTGAGAGACCTGAAGTTCAACTTGGATTGCACTTCTCTAATGCAAATCACGCGGGAGATCTAAGTGGCGCATTAGCGATGTCTGATTTCACTTTGCGCCCCCCTATGTTGAAGCCTACAATTCCTACAAACGGACCTATTTCAGGGACGTCTACCTTACCTCCTACCGCCAATTATTCTATCGCAAATGGCACTGGAAATCGCCAGGTCCCTAAGGCAACTGACCACGAATTGAGTAAAGGAACTATGCAACCAAACCAGGAGTCAACTCCTAAGAAATCTCGCAAGTCCACACCCACTGTCGGCACATTGCGTAGGGAGCGTACTACTCTTCTTATCCAGCATCTGCTTGATAAAAACGACGGTGTGTTTCCTGGTCAACGGTCGTTATATTTGGCTGTGGTTTCACTGTGGGTGAGAAAGCATCGTGACATAGAACCTCCTGATTGGAAAGTTTGCCAAAACGTAGTAAACAGAATGGAGAAGGCGGGGGCCCTACGACAGATGCACTTCTGCTTCCTCGATGATACCACCAAGCTCCAGGAATGTTGCGTGCTCGTGAAGAACAACCCAGGAGATCCCGGTACCGCAAATCTGGCTGCCGATCCTAAAGTGCTTATTGTCAAGGAAAAGATGAGGGAGATGTTCCCGGAGCCGTACATCCCAGACGCATTCTCGCTACCGCAAGAAGAGAGCAAGCTGTTTGACGCGCTTTCATCGAAGTATAGAGATACCCCACAACCTAGCGAATCTCCTAAGAAAGCTCGAAAGTCGAGCGTAACCGAGGATATCGAAGTTCTACAATACCCCGCTCATGTCATGAGTGATATCCCTTCGTATGCAACCGGTTCGAAACGGCCCTTGGAGGAAGAAGACATTCTGGCCAATACGTCACCTCCCAAGAAGATCCGTGCTGATTCCCGTGATACGGATAAGCCTCGAAGCACCCCCAAACCACGAAAACGAGGCGAACCCCGCGAATACTGGGATACTGGGAAAGTTGCAAAGTACATCTGGAACCAGAAACAGAATCCAAGCGAAAAATGGAACCAAAAAGTTGCATGCCTTCAAGACTTTTCGACAGGGGCATGGTCATCTTCACCCCAAGAAGTCAGCCCCTTCGACCCAAGCATCGATACGATCTTATCTTCACTTCGCACTTCTCGCGAAAATGCGTTGGCTTCAACGCGGCCACGCTCCAACAGTAAGCCGGAAGTCATGGATGAGTCTTTCAAAGAGAACCACGGAAGAACGTTCCGATCGGTTTCTAAGTCTCGTAATTCACGAAAGCCGGTGGTGGATCGATTCGTCAAACCGTCAGTTTCTACATCATTCATTCCCAGCGATTCAGGGTCCGAGGAAGAAGATGAGGATACGGTTATGGTCGACACGCAGCATAATACACATACAGACGAGGACTCAAATGTCCCTTCTGGTTTACCTGGGGTAAGGTTTGCGAGAGCCAAAAGAATCCAGAGTACGCGCAAAGGCTACTGGCCTTTGTTGTCGACGAATTCTTTTGAGGTGGACTCGAGTTTCATTTTGGCTGGGACCATGCCGGACGCCAAATGGTTTCAACGAGAGAATTTGCCTCAGAATGCCGGGGACATCATCAAGACTTTCAAAGGCAAATTCCAGTTCGGCTCATGGGCAGATCCTAAGTATGGAAAGTTCTTGCGGGAAGTCGATATCATTGAAAAGTGGGAGCAGTCACCTGAAGGATCTCAAATTCTCTTGCACGGATCGATCGCTCCTGATTACGTATTTATTTCTCTCTCGCCTGATATTTCCAAGGCGAAAATGGATCCTCTCACTCTGGAATGGCCTGCCAGAAATCAATATACCGCGGAAAATATACCGGATGAGATCAAGAATGCGTCACCTGAAGATGATAACGCTGGCTTGCCAAGCATCGTGTATCGTGGTAGAGGTAGACCAAAAGCGGAGGCGAAAACCAAGGCGCAATCCAAAACCAAATCAAAGGCGACAAAATCCCAGCCAGCTCCAGGACCTAAGGTGGAAATACAATATAAGACACGACCACTCAACCCGATACCCATCCAACATCGGGGCCGTGTAAATAGGCCGAATCCGAACGAGGACAACCTTGGCCTCAGTGGTGAAACGGAACTGATAGCTGCATTTGTGGTCTTCAAAATCCTCTTGGGGGGCGTGGACAAGAAGGTAGATCTCGGTTTAATCCTGAAGACTTTCCCCACCTTTTCTCATTCCTCTTTGAGAAAGTTCTGGCCTAGAGCTTGCAGGGAGCGCAAAACATATATCGACGCTTTGACAAATAAGTTCCAGTCAGCATTTCTAGAGGCGTACGAGAAGGGAGAAATCAAGCCTCTTAATTACGACGACCTTGAATCATATGATTGGAAATCCCTGGTCGTTTGGGCAAGTAAGCTTGAAACTCACGAGAATGTGGACCTCCCTGAATCTCGCCAAGCCTTAGAGAAAGCGTATTCGCTTGAGGACCAAATCAACGAGGCGCCGGATTGGAGAGAGACGTGGTTCCACGGCATGGCATCTACCTTGTCTCGAGTCGAAGCAACAGCTGGCGAGCCCATCTCGCTTCCTCTAAGTCGTAACGTCACGGCTGAAGAAGAACTCATAAGTCGTGCGAGGTCGTGGGTTCGCTCCTTGTGTGTTACCCCAATACAGGGTGCCAATACGCCTGAGGAAATCCGCCAGAAGTTCCTGAAACTGAGTGGCAGAAATGAGGCTGATACGAACAAGCTGCTTAAAAGGGTGGTTGATCGACTCACGACGGAAAGGATAGCGGCTAGAAGCAGAGGCAAGATCCTTGGTCAAGCGTTGAGACTACATGGTGTCTTTGCAAAGCATCTGCAGAAAGCCGCCACCGTTGAGAAGTTCACGCAGGCTGCCAAGTTCAAAACTCTCCTGGATCAGACATTCCGCAAGGGCGAAGAGTACATTCTGCCATATGTTACTGACGACGGCTCAATCTTGGCGACCATTAACCTTCAGGCTCAAGGCCGCATCCGCGTAGAAGCCATTGATGTTCCGAACATTCCTTTTGGTTTCGAACCCGGCAACTACGATGGCAGAACGTTCCCCAAATCCTATTATCACTTCAATCTGAAATTAGTGCCAACAGAGACCTACGTGTTCGACAAAGACTTGCCGCCCCTTAAGGAGGCCCTGCGCATGGAAGCGCCTCTGCAAGGACCTCGAGACGAGATTCCGATCTGGGTCGACTTCTTCGGAAACCTCGATAAACAACGCTGGATTACGTATCTTAGCATGGTGATGCAGGGGCTCGCGACCAGGGGCCCTCTAACCCCGAACACTGCAAGCGCGCTTATGAAGCCGTTTGTTGAACCGTTCGAGGCCAAGTTGATCATGGACTGGGTCGATAGTCTGGGCGTCTTGCAGCGTCTCGAGTCGCAACACAGCGCCACGGTGGGCGAGTGGTGGTGGCTAGTGGTAGGGACGGTAGCACTGGGCCAGCGAGAGGAAAGCACTCCTTAGGACCAGGGGACAAGCGAACAAGTGTAACTTGTATCAATATTGATTTCTTCGCACGGAGTAGCGTGGCATTACACGGCATATGGCATTACTAGGCGTTTGGCAGGGCAAGAGATATCCCCCGTACATGTAGCTGCGAAGCATTGCAAAGCTCAGTTGAGCTGAGATACATATTCGTAACACTGAGTTACAACGGATAAATCCTATTATTTGATTTTAAGAACTTGCTTTTAAATCATATTTTATATGAATATCAACGACACCGTAGACTGTAATGCCTCATCTCGTTACAGGAAACTCAATAGCTACACTGAATATAACGTCGGACACCGCTTCCACCTCGGCGGCGTCACTTCACGGGCGTTACACAACGCACTGTATCACTTTATTTCCATCATTACTATTACGTACTCCCTACAAATTCTCACTCTCCCAAGCGGCTCAATCGATACGATAGCCTCACCCAAAGCGGGTCAGCCCCATCGCGACGACTCTAGGGCTGTAGACCTAATAATACTTGGGTCGGCAACAGAGGGGCAGACAGCTACATAATGCTGTACAGTGTTGCGAATTTTCATCCAAGGCCAAAAGGTGCCATCGTCTAGTGGCAGGACAGTACGTTGTGGTTTGAGAGCCCCCGCGCTTCAGACGATATCCGTGCAAACGGCGGTTCGATCCCGTCTGGCGCCATTCGTTCGTTCAATTTTTGCCTCTTTTTCCTTACTGATTCGGCAGCATGTGAAAGGAAGACTTTTGATCGCTGGCTCCTCGCTGCCCCTTTCTCTCATAATATGTACCATGTATGTATGAGTTGGGAGGGTCATCGTACAAATTGTTGGCATTGCTATTATATCCAAGCGCTCCAATATTGAGATGCCGCACTACTCCTGGAGACTCGGTCGTAGATGGCTCGGGAATTTTGGGAAATAATGTCTAATTCAATTCTTGGTATCGATACCCGTGTCAAGGAGCAACAAACAGTACAACCAACGCCTTTATCCCGCCTGACCGGTAACGCCTATTCCTGATGATGCTGCTGCTTACTCCCAGAACCACATTCAGCGCCCGATTAGGATTTTCAGAAGCATGGCGATCAACATGATCACCAGCGATACGATGGCGTAGTCGACCCACGCTGGTACTCCCGCATTCGGGTCCACTGGCCTCCGAGATGATGTCGACGTAGGTTGATGTCCTACCGGGTCCGGCACCGGCACTCTCCCCGTCGGCGCCGGCACCCCTTGCGCAGGTCTAGCAGGCGGCGGCGGCGCTGTCGAACTCATCGTCGTAGGCGGCACAATCTCCCTCTCAGGCACAGTCTGCACGAACCCTTCGGCCAGCTCCGCGCTCTCCGCATCCTCCTTCGCGTCCTCACCACCATTACCATTCTTCCTTTCCATCTCGTCCCGGAAACCCATCTTCAGCTCCGCCGGGACCTCGACCTCCTTCCTGCTGCCGCCCTGATTCTGCGCATCGTGTTCCCTGCACCGCTCCTCGCACTCAGCGATGATCTCCTCGTTACTCTTGGCGCACACCGCGCACTTCCACCCCTTACTCTCCGCAGCCAACTTGCGGCGCACGGCATCAGTCGTGTCGAGGCCGCCCAGCTGGCCGCGGGCGTCGGTCTCCATGAAGGAGCGCAGCGCGACCAGCGCGGTGCGGACGCCCCACGCCGGCTGCCACGTCTCCTCGTGGTGGCCCGAGATGCTGAGGCAGATCTCGCGGTTGGCCTCGAAGCGGCCGGACGGGGTGGTGAAGCGGAAGGACGGCGGGCGCAGCGGGTACGTCGGCGGCAGCACGATGCGCCCGTGGTAGATGCCCTCGGCGAAGGCGGAGTTCGGCGGCCCGCGCAGCGTGAAGTGCCATTCGAAGAGGTCGGATTCGAGCGGCGACGCTGTGTAGTCTGGGCTCGGGGAGGTGGAGAGCTCGGCGGCTTCTTTTACTGTTGGGTAGGTAGGGATGTTAGTTTTAGGTGCGAAGATGGGATGGTAGGGGGAGGGAAGGGAGGGAGGGAGGGATGACATACGTATGCGCCGGATTGTGGGCGATTTGGAGTTGAATTTGGGGGTGGCCATGGTGGCTTGGATGATGGTGTTCGGGATGTTTCTTCGTCGAAGTGGGGTGGTTATCGATGGCTATAGGTCATTGCGAGGTGAACGGAAGTAATAGTAATAGTATTAATGACAGAATAAGGGGGATTCTGAAGTAATTATTCCTGTCTAGTACCCAGTCTAGATAGTTCGGTTGTGCAATGCGATTCCCCGAGCTCTAGGTAGACGAGGCCAGGTTGTCTTGATGCACTTTAGGATTCACGAATTGATGCAGTATGATACAAAGGAACAATGGACAGCTTCCGATAAGATTGCCACTACGTAAGCAGTTTTGGATCAAGCGGCTGACTAAGCCACCTGATACCCACAAACTTGGGATCACGTGGAAAGTTACGTAATGTCCTTCGATTCAGCTTTGGCAGATGACTAAGTTCTGACTAACGTAACGTTTCTACTTTAGAGCTAATAGAGATTTGGTAATTACCTAATCAATCAACACCACATCTGTGCCGATGAAGTGCACTTGTGAGATGTTATCTCTAGAGATATAGCTCGTCTTCTCGAGACTAATCCTTCGGTAGGATGTTCTCTAGTCTACTTAATATCAAATGCTGCTATAAGTCACGTAGAAACAGCACCAAGGAATACTCGACATGTATGTTAAATTAGTTTCTACTGTCGCTGCCGGTCAACTCAAAATAGGCAGTTTGTATCGAGCCTTCCCTACTAAACCATCTGCTTTGTACCATGGAGAAGCGAGTTTTCCCCATTCTTGCCTAGGTACTTTTAACTACCTATATCCGGTGTTGAACATAATGCAACTGCTCTCCAAGTATTCCCCTACCTGCGTGGGCAATTACTTCAGGTGATAGCAGACCCGCCTGCCTTTTATCTTGCATCCACTTAGCACTACAAGCCCAATAGGTAGGTACATTCTGAAATCGTCACTTCAATTTCAAGCATGCTGCCGAAGACACAGAAGGTGCGCTAGACGAAGTCAGCTGCACCAAACAAGAGGTAGTCACCTAAATCTCCTATACCTTCCTTCTGTTCTTCCATCCTCGCCCCTGGTCCAACTTCCTCTTCTCTCTCTGGCAAAATCATTTTGTTCCCTTCGGACTCTTCCAAGAAACAAGCCGCTTCCTTGCGAGTGGCCGTCCCCGTCCCCCTATCCTCCCATCCTTGGTCCCTCATTCTTGATACTCTTCGTCACCGGCGTCCCAGTAACAGACTCCTCGCACCCTTGCTCTAGCGTCCTCTGACAGCAGCTTCCCTTATACGGAAGTTCGTAACTCTAGATTTTCCAAGAATCCATGATCTTAGGATTATCTGTGCCTATCCCTCGTCTTCCTCATACTTCTTCCGCGCGTCTTGAGTCAACTCTCCTATCAGGAATCCAGCCTTCTTCCTCATCCTCATTCCACACTGAGCCATACTCTCCAACACTAAGTGGCAACCATGTCTCGCTCAATGGGATCTCGATCTGTGGCGTCTCGGTCAGTGGCGAATCGATCCACTTCTTCTTACACTGCTCCTATGCCTCGATGCCCCAAGTGTAACATCGCCTTCCTGAACAAGCAAGATTTATTCAAACATCAGCAAGCTGCGGGTCATCTACCTTGCGATTCTTGCGACCAGTCCTTCCATACAATTGAAGGTCTACTGTCCCATCGACAAGAGGTAATGTTTCTTTCCTCCACATCTCTCTTCCCGAAAACATGACTCACGTTAAACCTGCATAGGACCACAGGGCAGTACAAGACTTGGACTGTCCCGGTTGCAGCAAGCACTTCGTGAGTGCAGGAGGATGGATCCAACATGTAGAGAAGGGCGAGTGTTCTTCGATCTTTCCCTCGCACATTGCGGAAGGGATCCCTAAGATCATGAACACTATTTCCGAGAACCTGCACGGCGTAAAGGTGGCAGGTGAGGGAATGGTTGACTACTCTGCACCGTCCCACATCAAGGAGGATTGGGGCGACGAATGGAAAAAGGAAGAAACTTTCGATGTGGAGCGACACCCGGAGGCATTCCCAAGAACTGTGAAGCAGGAGTTCTATCATGGAGACCCTAAACAGCAAGATCTACTAACGGGAGAAAATGCCGACAACCTTGAGCAGCGCCCAAAGAACGCTTGGGGCCAGAAGAAGAATCTCTTTCCGGAGAAGGAGAAAACTCGGGCCGTGCGGCCTCCTTCATATATACTGGAGGAAATCAGACAGCCTGGACCCTCAGCCCGATCCACGGGAGAACGTATCCTTGATCCGGACCACCCAGAATTCAACGTCTCGCTGTTCAAGGATTCCATCTTGGAGACTTACAAGTGTCCCCACAAGACTTGCAAGTAAGTATCCGAATCCTTTATCACCTTATCCAGATATGTAACCTTACATCGTCATAGTTCAAAATTCAAGAATTCGAAGGGACTTATCGGGCATCTGAAGTCTCCAGCACACTCCGGAAATCCATTCCCATGCCCCGGATGCAGAGGGATGTTCACGACCGCCGCTTCATGGGTCCAGCACGTCGAAACTGTCAGCTTGACCAAGTGCCGCCTTCGAGAGAAAGAAGACGTCTATGGACTGGCATTGAACGCCATCACCGATGGTGCCTTGGATGTTGATACTCTCAACAAGCTCGCCAACGATACAGTGAAACTGAAGATCGACGAGAACTGGGCCAGCTCAAAACGACCCGCCAAGACTGCAGGGGTGGTGGGTTCAGAAGAGTGGCTCAAGGCCAAGCAAGATGAGGTGAAGAAATCGTTGCCGAATCCAAAGCAGGTTGAGAACCCGTGGTAATGGAGTAGAGGATACCACCGAGACGCGGTATTCGTATGAGTTGTGCTATTGCATGAGCGATGATTTATGCTCCCCTTAAAAGAATTATTCCACGGGAAGGAAGAAAAAAAAGGGGAGGTGGGGTTGAGATGAAGAGTTGAGAGATATTCCCTGACTGTTCACTGCCTTTGAGAGGCAAGTCATTTCCTATTTCCCAATGAGTTTCACTGTGATCCAGCTCAGTTAGTCCCATTCATGGGAATGGTCGGATCTCGAGGATATGGTGATATTTGCTTCAAATTCCCTGTGCTGAATTTGCTCTGATGATTTCTTCGTTGCCTTGAGACAATTCGTACTCGGGATGATAACTCGGTGCTTTAATAGTTCTAAAATTCCGCGATAGCTTTCACCAATAAACTCGATGCATTTCACCAGATTACTTTTACCGTAATGTGCCTCAATGCTTGTCCGAGTGCTCGAAAACTACCTCCCAAGAGGGTCAACGCCATGACATACCATCTTATGACCATGGATATGCCTTCAACCAATGAGATCATAAGGAGATAACCCCATACTTCATGTCAGGGTATTTATCCATGTGTGGATCGTAATTGAATTGGCCGCAGATTACTCTAGACAATTCAGCCGCCCGGGTTCTGGGTGTAGAGCTAATTGCCAAAGGGGGTATTCCACCCCTGCTGCGTATTTGCGCCTGCCTAACTTTCCCGGAATCACCACTACGCTCGTAGCGAATGCGACAATGCCGTGTCCCTGAGCGCCTCATCAGTCTAGACTCCTGAATGGCTCCTTACTTCTTAGAAGAGATCATAGATGCAAGTCTCTTTTCACGCGCAGCTATACAGCTCTCCTTAAGCCGTTTCACTCTCGAGCTTATCGCGCGCAACGGCTGGGTTCTCCGCCTTCTCCAAATCTAGACAAGGCAATCTATCGTCACGATGGGCATTGGTGTAGTATCGAACCCTGCATATTCATATATTGCCCAGTCGGCTGGTGATCATCGTTACTCAGAAGGGAGGGCCGGCAGATGCGCGATCGCGTCTGAAATGGAACTCTTATTACCAGATAAGCGCGGCGATATTGGAGAGGGGTCCGGTGTTGCGGATCTCGGGGCTCTTATATAACTGACACCTTTAGCTGAACTTCAGCTCTGGTTTATCTGTTACCTTGAAAGATACTTTGGAAGCTACTTAGGTGGTAGGATCCCCCTTTCGGCCCGTCTAAGGCGATGTTGTACCTACGCACAGCGGTAGCAGCCGCTTGGCTCCTCGCTGGCCGCGCGGCGGCGCAGGGCATTGGGAACTCGGAGACGCACCCCCGGCTCACAACGGAGAAGTGCACCATCAAGGACGGATGCGTCAAGCAGAACACGTCCATCGTGCTCGACGCCAGCTTCCACAACCTGCGGCAGACGAACGGGACGGGGGAGTGTGGCGGGTATAGGGGAAAATTCAGCAAGGAGCTGTGTCCTGATCACGAATCGTGCGCCAAGAACTGCGTCTTCGATGGCGCGGATTACGAGGGCAGTGGCGTGAAAGCGGACGGCAGCTCACTTACCCTGAAGATGTACAATGAGCAAGATGGTAATGTCACGGCTGTGAGTCCGCGCGTGTATCTGCTCGATGCGCAGGGCGAGGACTACGAGGTCCTGTTCGTGAAGAAGGGGGAGCTGAGTTTCGACGTCGATGTCTCGAAGCTGGTCTGCGGCATGAATGGCGCGCTGTACCTCGCTGAGATGAACAAGACTGGAGCCCGCAGTGCTCTGAATCCAGCGGGAGCCAAGTATGGGACGGGCTATTGCGACGCCCAGTGCCCGGTGCTACCGTTTATTGACGGGGTGGTGAGTTTAATCTGCTGGTGACCTGCTGGCTTACCTTTTACTCCCTTGGGTTACCTAGTATAAAAGCTGATGTGGTGAATTCTAGGCCAACATCGACTCCAAGGGAGCCTGCTGCAACGAAATGGACCTCTGGGAAGCCAACTCCCTCGCGTCGACATTCACAGCGCACGTATGCGCCCAACCGGGCGTCTTCCAATGCACAGGCGACGAGTGCGGCAGCCTCGGCGTCTGCGAGAAATCGGGCTGCGCGTACAACACGTGGAAATTGGGCAACCAATCGTTCTACGGCCCAAACACCGCGCCCTCGTCATCCAACTCCAACGCGACGAAGTTCGCAGTCGACACGACGCGTCCCTTCACTGTGGTCACGCAGTTCTTCACCTCGGATAACCCGAGCCCGATCAGTTTTGGTGTGCTGAACGAGGTGCGCCGGCTGTACGTGCAGGACGGCGTCGTGATCGAGAACGCGCCTGTTGTCGACCCGTACATGCCGCCAGGTGACTCGCTGCGCATGTCGCATTGCCAGGCCAGTGCAGCCCTGTTTGATGACTTGGGCGGCTTGACCACGACGGGACATGCGCTGGATAGGGGCATGGTGCTGGCGTTTAGCATCTGGAATGACAACAAACAGTTCATGAACTGGCTTGACGCGGGCAAGGCAGGCCCGTGCACGTATCAGGAGGGAGATCCCGAGGTCATTAGGAAGAAGAGGCCAGATACGAGCGTGACGTTCAGCAATATTAGGTGGGGAGAGCTGGGGAGTACTTATAGCAATGGGACGACGGGAGGGAGCAAGTGATTGGGTATTATGTTAGATCAGATCATTACAATGAAAGATGAGAATTATCAAGCAAACGGCAGATGTACAATTGGATATGCATTCCTTATCCCTTTGAAAGTGGACGAGTGAGCGAGATGGACGACGACGCTGGCTGGTAAAAATGAGCTGACGTAAGTCAATCCTTTCGTCCGATAAACCTTATATGTGCATACTATTCAATCCCTATGCATAAAACAGTAGCATTATATAAGCTATAGGGCGCCGACTCATCCGTTCTGCCCGTGTACCGCCACAATGCCAAGCCCCAGCGCCACGGAAACCAGGAAGCGCCCCTTGTCGATTGTCACGTCAGCTCCGAAGAAATCGGCAACGCTGGAACTGGGATTATTCGTCAGGGGATGAATACCTAAGCCCAACACAGCAGCACAGTCGTTGAAGATCTGTTTCATGATGTGAATATCTGCTCTTTTTTCTCTTTCTCTCGACAACCTCGAAATTGTCAATTCCCCTCGTTTTACTGAACAGTATTTGTATGTCTCTGCTATTACCGCCGCTGCCTCCTCATGGATAGGATCCCATCGCCCACGTTGCGATCACCACCGAATATGGCGAGGAGATGGGCTAGGAGGATAGAGCGCTATTGCTGCAACTGCCTCACCTACTTCCCCCTGGCTTTTGTCTACGGCATCACCACTTGGGCCGTATGGGTTGTTGTTAATATAGGCTCCAGCACGACGCCGAAGCCGGCTTGGATAGGTTTGTGTTACATCTATTTTTATTCTTATTCCCGCGGCGGACTATGCGATAATCTA
The DNA here is from genome assembly GCA_022578955.1 of Hypoxylon sp. FL1857. Taxonomy (NCBI): domain Eukaryota; kingdom Fungi; phylum Ascomycota; class Sordariomycetes; order Xylariales; family Hypoxylaceae; genus Hypoxylon; species Hypoxylon sp. FL1857. The sequence continues at coordinate 730,404 of MU400373.1, read as the reverse complement.
CAGTTCGGATCGATCTTAAGAATCTAGGGCAGGGGGTGGGAAGCCAAGGCTGACAAAAACACCTACCACAGGAACCAAGACGTCTATCGGCGGCGTGCTCCTCTACCTCATGCTCAACTGGTGCTACACGACCGCCGTCTTCACGAACCCCGGCAGCACGACCAGCTCCTCCGGTTACTCGAGTCTACCCACCGTCGCACCACCGCAAGCCACCTCCTTCACTGTTAAGTCCAATGGCGAGCTGCGCTTTTGCAAAAAATGCCAGGCGCGCAAACCCGACCGCGCCCACCACTGCAGCACCTGTCGCCGCTGCGTCCTCAAGATGGACCATCACTGCCCCTGGCTAGCTACCTGCGTTGGCCTGCGGAACCACAAGGCCTTCTTGCTATTCCTCATCTACACCACGATCTTCTGCTTCTACTGCTTCGCCGTTTCCGGGTGTTGGGTATATGCTGAGATGCTGAGTCAGACCCAGTATGGGAATAGCTTGATGCCGGTCAATTTTATCATGCTGGCTGTAGTGTCGGGTATTATTGGACTCGTGGTTGGCGCGTTCACGGGCTGGCATATTATGCTCGCGAGCCGGAATCAGACCACGATCGAGTGCCTCGAGAAGACGCGATACCTAAGCCCCCTGCGGAAGTCGATGCAACACCAGTTCGTCGCGCAGCACAACGGAGAAGGCATCCCGCTGCCGCGGTACGGCCAGCAGTTATTGGATATCCACGCGAACGCATTACCGGGCGTCACCAGGCCGGAAGAAGGCGAGGTACGGACGGCTAGAAATAGCGACGACGTACCGCAGCACCTCTCGTACGAGGACATGGAGCGGTACCGCGCACAGAAGCGATACGAGGAGTACATGGACGAGCAGGATTCGGAAAAGCTGCCTAACGCCTTCGACCTCGGCGCTAAGCGGAACTTACTACACCTCTTCGGTCCCAAGCCCGTACTCTGGTTCTTTCCGATCATCAACACGACGGGCGACGGATGGAACTGGGAGGCCAGTCCGAAATGGCTCGCCGCGCGGGACCGCATCGCCAGGGAGCGCGAGCAGCAAAGGCAAAGGGAACGAGCCGCCGGCTGGGGAGACCCGGATCCGTCGTTCGTCCCTATCACCACCACCGTCACGCGCCCGAGCGGAGCCGGAAGACACTATCTAGCATCGCCCACGACGCTTCAGAATCAGCCTGGTGGCCTAAGTGGCCGACGCACGCCCTCTAAAGCGGATCGCGTACTAGGCCGAGATCCGAATCTCTATGCTGACCAGCCGGCGGGCTCGGTGTCGATGCGCGCGCTCAACAAGGAGGGCAAGCATCTCGAGCCCGAGTTCGACGACGAGAGCAGCAGCGAAGAAGAAGAGGAAGAAGACGCGGAGACCAAGGCACTGAATCTAGTCACTAATGGAGGCTGGGCTCGGAGCGGGGCGAGCGGGTTGTTGAGGAAAGGGCCGTCTAGGAATAGCAGCTTCAACAACAATGCCAGCAAGACTGCTTCACCGAGGGGCTTTGGGAGACAGCAGCAACAGCAACAGCAGCCACAACATCACGACGACGACGACGAGGTAGACTGAGTAGACTGAAAGAGTGGATTTGAGGAAGAAGGATTCGGGCCGGCCTAGAAAAAAGGGGGAGGGAGGGAAAGATAGGGGTGGGTGGGAAGAAAGGGGATGGGAGATGGATACTCTGACTCACGACTCTGCGTTGTACTCCTGTTTTTGTCTCACTTAAGGATATCACTGCATGCATGGCTGGGCGTTAAGCTGTAACGGTATATGAAAGTTCTGGTTTGCTTTACGGTATCAACGCGGTTTTGGCTTTGGTTCTGGGTTCTTTTCGCAACGTACAAGGCTTGTATAATTGAGCACCCCTGGATACCCGGAATGGGGGAATAGATGAATCATGGAGACACTTTTGTGCTTTGGAAATACGTCTCGCCGTCATACTAAGTGCTGCTAAGGACCCTTGGAGTATGTGTACATCGCGAAGAATAGAGGCTAAGGCAAGATATTGGTTGGTACCACCTACGTTACCTCACGAACAGCATCGAAGATCCAGCTACCAAGGTAACTCGTAGTTTTCTATTATTTCTATGAGCCGCTACTAGCGATGTCTCTCTAGATAGGTAGCCTTAGTCCTTCCTGTACGGTGGAGAAAGAGCTCGGCCTTCTTGAGATATGAAATGAGCAATCCCCAGGGAATTATCTGGCTTCATTCCAGCTCCTATCAAATCCAGCCTTAGACCTCAACACGCAGGATCATCGTTATACTGAGTTCCTCAGCACCGAAGCGTCGTAGACAGTAGGGATGCAGGTACCCACGAGTATACCTCAGTCACCGTACTCCATGTACTTCTATAATTCCTCATTGTGATGGACCAAATCTCTCTTCTGCGTCTCCTGCATCCGTCCAGCGATAAAAATGCTCTAGCAAGTATAAAATGCCGAGTCTTTCTGAGTGCTGTCTCTCCGCCAATGCCAATGCAATCGAAAAGATACGATACATCCGCAAGCTCCAGTCAAGGGAGCTTCACTGTGCTTTTGAATTTCCTGTAGTAGTTTTGGTATCAGTGTTCCAACCGACCATTCCGTTAGGGGCCCGCAGAGCCGAAAGCTGCTAGAACCATGCCCATGTTGGTCTAGATGACTTTGGCCCAGTGCTGTGAAACTTCCAGGTTTCGTTTGCTATCCTCGAGCTTGACAGACAACTCTAAGTGGCGCTGAGTTAGTCTACTAGCTTCATTTCCAAGTTCGGAGATGCAAAGGGTTGTTGACTAACACATGTGGGCAGTAGGTACCTAATGGTTCTTAGTTGAGATAGCCGAGCAAATCTATCGTCTTGTTGCGCCTCCGTCAGGAAAGGGGGGAGTTTTCACTCTTCTAGCGGAACCATAAGCCAGACTAAGCTCGTAAGCTTGAGAGGGTGTGACGGCGGGTATTGTAGAATTGTTGGATTGTGTGAGCTCTGAGCTAATATGGCTGCTCGCGCATAGCTGCTCGTTCCTCTGGGAATTTCTCATGCCTAGTGGCCATATCCTCGGCCAGATTTGGCATGTCTCGTCCATAGTATGGGCCGGGGTTATCTTCTTCTACTCCTGAAGAAGATCGACAGTGACCCAGAACTGGTATCCCACCACAAGGGCACCATGGACCTTTGGGGGGTGATCTCGGACACGTACAAAATCAGGATGGCAGAGACAGCTCCAACCCAGGAGTGGCAATGAGATGAATAAAGGAGATTATCGAGTTCATAGGTCGTCTTATTAACACAAGCGTAATCGAGAGTTGGGAATTAGCCGGCGGTGGCCCTATTTGGGGTTCAGCCTGCCAAGGGTCCGACTGGAGGAAGATAGCCTACAGCTCGTTATCTTTGCTGGCTGTGTGCCTACTCGGCATCAAAGGGTCTTTGGCTGGTTGATCAGGCAGCTGACGAGTGGGTATATCGACCTGCTGGGGGAGGGAGTGGTCGTTTCGTAGAAGTACGGATGGGTCAATGTACTGATTCGGGAAGTAGGTAGTCTTGCAGAAGCTCATACTATCGAAATCTTGGTAATAAAGGTAAAATAATTGATGTAAGTCGGTTGTTATTTGCCTCTCCATAAGCAATTGTATGTGACGTTGAGTTGAGGTGTATCATCGTCTGTGGGTAATATGGTCTTTAAGACTCTCGAACTGTGAGGATTGAACATGAATTTGTGTCGGCAACAAACAGGGACCGAGATTAAAGCCGTGTGGAGGGCTTGGTCAATGGTGTTGCCCTTTCTCGTAGAGGATGGCGAACTCGAAGCTCAATGCCTCATCTTTCTTCTGTTGAAGCTTGTTCATAGGTCGATCGCTCATGTTGTCAACAAGGGTAGCTGAGATCGGCCCTTCAAGGCTTGTTCGGCGGCTTTAGCAGTATCGTCGGTCGCTTCGCTTTCTTTAGTATAGTTTAAGGCCCCTTTGATGATAGGGTTGCTGTCAAGGGATCGCCTGCGCTTTTTAGCCCCTTTGGAATTAGATTGACGATATTAGTTAATGACTTAAGAAGCCGTTGATTCCCTCTTAGGTATAACGAGGTCTGCTCGCGGAACAACGTTGTCATTAGTAAAGGTCCTGTCTCCTTCTCCTTTTCTTGTAAGGCCCAAGTCCTGACAATAAGAATCTGGTTAAGGAAGTATCCTTTGTGACTTTGCGAGGTCGAGATCCGATCATAGTCCAATGTTCCAAGTTCTTGATGATGTTCGACTAAGTTGCTAAACGGGCGAATTTCCGATCCAGATCCCCCCATATCGTAAATAGCCTAAACTTCTCATCAAAGACAAGGAGTTGGTTGAGAATCTTTTCGCGGTTCTCTGTGGCGGTATGAGTTTAATTCTGTGAGAAGCCTTGGTCGACACTACTGGTCATCTCGAAAACCAAGAATTATGGCTAAGGCTGGACATAGTCACATTCAGTTTGGCCGTCCGACTTCTGCACTCGAGGGTAGTACAGGTCGATTTACCTTTCTAGGTGTCCCTTCCATGCTGTTCGTAAATCCTAGCAGATGAACGGCTTGGTACTCTTCGCCACTCTATGGTGTCTTCTCTGGCATAGCCACGGGGTCCAAGAGACGAGTAATATTTAGAACGTTCTCTTTGTGTTGGCCGAGACACGAAGCTGTTAGTTCCGGTTATTTCTTTGAATGGCTGTTGATAACTGCTTGTCGGCTCGTGTTTGTTGATATACGAATTTGAGTGAAGTCCTCCAGTAGCATTGAAGATAATTAAGGACTGTGTTTTTTTTCTTGTCCGTGAACTCAATAGATCAATGGGACAATACTGGATGTGATGTGGCGAGAGAGTTGGACACGTAGTAACATATTATTCCCATTTAAAGGAGGAGCCACACTGGGAAACACCTCATCTCGGTCTCCTTCATTGTTGTTTCCTTGGATTACCTGAGCTTCACAATGACTGGAGTAATGTGGACATCATGATTTATTTTGAGTTTCTATAAACCCTAAGAATGCACTTACCTCTATGCGGGCGTGTAGTACCTAGGTAGGTTTCTACCTCTATGCATGGAGAGATATTGGTGGAATATTCAGCAATCAACCCCGGTAAAATAGCGGTTGCCAGTACCTTTTAACAATCTATCGGTAACATTTAACAACTTAAGGTCAAGGCTACGGCGACTTGGAATTTAACAAACGGTACCAATTTGGAAAGAGGCATCCTTTACAGACTAGTAACCTAGCAGTTTCTGAAGAGTCATTAGAGACAATATGTGATCATTACGGACTTATTGGTATATGCCCCTATGTTTCCTTAGGAAATTCAAAGAGGACTGTAAATCCGAATCATAATCCCCCTATCTCTTAACTGGATCAACTTGAGAATCTATACCCATTGCATATCTGACCAGGCTCTCTATTCAAAACCTCAATAAAGACAAAACATTGTTATGATTTCGCCCAGAACTAGCGACTTCTTGTATGAGGCTATAACGAGCCAGATCAAACACGTTAGACCGGTGACACAAAATGTCCCAATACAGTCACAAGGAAACTAAAGCATTTTGACCGTATAGAGATAGGGGTTCCTCAACTTCCATTCTGTTCTTATTACAACTATATCCGTAATATCGGCGGCTTTATTCCCCTACGACATTCAACCGATACCCTAGCCTCCTCCTTTCCGTCCTCCGCTCTGATACGGTTGATGGATACGGTTTGGCGACTTTCGTCGATATCGGGCTACTACAGAAACAACGGTTCTCTTCAATAAAATCATTTTCGGAGCCTCTCCGACTTATGAGTGTACCTAAAGGTAACGGAGTTTGGCGTTTATCAAGCTCCGGTGCTCGTAAGCTTAGAGAGCGACTTGCCCCTTAAAGTCTATTATCGCCAAGACCCTACAGCCATGGATCCTCTTACACTGGAACCGACCGACCTGTCTGATTGTGGTGATGCTCTGGACAATAATAGCGTAATTCGACTTCGAAACGCTTCCCCCGATTGTGGCGTCCCCCATGGACATTGTAGTCTAGATAGGAGAGTCCCATGAACCCTTTAGGTCTCCGTACTCTTGGCGCTCTATGTTCCAGACAATTTTCTTTATTTCGACTTAAAGCCCTGAAATTACAGCGCAATTAACACCTAATATCCGGATTTTGCAAAGCCCAAGATGGTTTCACAAGCTAGATAGGGGTTGGGAAGACCGCCCACGAAAACGGTAATAGAATGGACTCTTCACGGGGAAGACGACCCCGTGCTACACCCGATGCCAAGTATTAACTGCGACCTACCAATCCAGTAGCCTTGCAATTACACGGCTATAGGCACAAATAAATGCCCTCTTTTCTAAAGAGGCTTTAAGCATGCTTGCGTATGACACCACTCCAGTTTAAAAGGCTAACATGGAAGAGGCGTCTCACATCCAGATATTAATTGAATGAGCCACGAGGGTCTGGCGGTAAAGAAAAAATTATGGCGACTTTTTTTCTAGACGTTGGCTGTTCGTAGGGCGACACAGCAGCCTTGTCAGTCTCCTTGGGGCGCTGTCTGCGTCTATGGAGGCGTTCTGACGTGGGCCGAACGCGGTACGCCGGCGCCTAGAGCCAACGAGACCCTTCCCGCTGCACGCCCAACGAAATAAGCACCCTAAGCCACCAGCGCCCCCTAAAGGGCCAGGCCATGTCTTACGTCGTCGACGCCCACCATCGCTTGGTCTGGATCGCACTGCCGGCATCAGTGGCAGCGGTGACGCCAGCCATTCCCCAGCTTCACGGCCATTGACATGTTGGAGGTCCGGCAGCCCCGTCCGCGGGTCATCTTCGCATCTCACTCTTTGTTTCACACGCCCCGGGGAAGATGACCCGACCAGCACTCCCCCTAGGGACCCTGCCTAAGTGCTCACTCAGACGAAGAAGTAGACTCTAACATCGATACTTACGATGGAATAGAGTTGGATTAGAATCTCATCGCCTTAGTTGAGGTAGGGAGGTCAGCTTGCCGCAGGGGCCGCTCAGCACTATTGCGCGGAAGCACGGAGAATGAGAAAAAAAAAAGCTGGAAGAGGTGGTCAGAATTTTCTCTAATACAGGAAGATCTGGCGAAGAGCTAAGAGCTAAGCCCAAGACATCTTATGCCTCTCTTTGTATAACCCGCGATGGGTTTACGAATCTCCCTACCGGGTACCGGTACAAGCTCCAACCGCCAAGGGGGTCCTCGGGTACCTGAATGGAGGGAACTGAACCAACGACAGCGCAGGTTATAGGCTAAAGATACCAACTATGGAAAACCAGGCCGTTCCCTCTTCAATAAAAGTTTGATTATTATAACTCACGTATTTTGAACTTACGCTTCTAGGGGGTATATGCTCAACATCATGCCCGTCGCTCCTTCGGCACAATGCAAACCGGACCGGAGCTTCGTCCCCGGCTGCGTATTGTGCTCGCTCCCAAGGGTCCCCGGACGCCTGTGATTGGAAGCCATCGCGAGCCGAAGGACGGCAATTGGAATTGTGCGCGGTATTGGCTGGGGCCCCGTGCTAACCAACATGCATTACTTACGTACGTACATGAGTTCGTGAAGTTGAAGAAGCCGTGCTTTTCGGAGACTTTTTTCTTGTCTTTGCAGTAGGCAGGTAACCACTTAGGTGTGCTGTGCATAAGTGGCTCAGTGGGCTCGTTCACCCTGTCCCTCCCCTCCCGGGGGCGCGTCGGCGAACTTTTGAAACAAGCTTAAAAAGCAAAAAAGAAAAAGTGACGGCGTTTGGAGAATGCATATGCCAGTGACAAATCCCGAATTTTACTTTACACACGCTCCCCCATCCCATAACCAACCGAGGATTCGTAGCCGCTGGTAGCGAAAGAGAGAGACGGAAAAAATATTTTGTGATGGGCACGCGAGTCGCTCGAAGGAGTCGCGCCGGCATAAGTGAGGCTTGCAAGGAGCCTTGATGTAGAGCTAGGTACCTCCTCACCTCCTCATGCACCAAGTGTCGTCATCTGCGCACTACAATACTACGAGCCGTCCCTAAACACGTACATACATACGTACTTCAGCCGCCGGGGAAAGGCCTGGCGTCGATACCTTACATATGTAGCTCTGGGGATCGAATACCCGTACCCATAGGTATACCTCGGAGTGCGGTCCCTCTACGGCGATAGGACCCTAAAAGAAGCGCCGATGCGAAGCGCCACGGAACGGGACGGGTCTGATTAGGGTCAGTCAGTTCAGGGTCAGGGTCAGGGGTAGCGGGCCTTCGACACCAACCAGACGCCACGCCTTGAAGAGAGAGAGCCCATTTCGTACAGCAGTAGCTAACTGCTAAAAAGCCCACCATCCCGCGCAAAGCAAAAGCCGCATACACACTACCATGTGTGTAACTACATGCGTACATACGGCTGACGATCGATCCTGCAGGCCCCTTTGACAGCCAGCCATGTGCAATACCTCCATGCAATAGTATAACTAGCGCGAACCATGCAACCCCCCCATGCTTCAGGAGGCGTTCCTCTAACTCTACACCCCCCTTTGCCCCCGCGTCCCCAACCCAACTTTTCTAATGTCACCGCCTACGCCAGGGGGGTAGGTAGCTAGTTAGGGTAGGTACACCGTAGGTAGGGGAGAGAGGGTGCAGAAATTTGGGAACTGCGGAACCGGGTTGTAGGACCCGACGGGGCGGAACGGTCGCTCACGAAGAATTGTGCAGGGCTGGGACGGCGTACCATTGGCCCACCCGCCCGGTTCGTAAGCGGCTCGTCATCACGCAACCCGCATGCGCTTCTTCTGTCCTGGGGGGCGGTCCTGGGGTCCCTGACCCTACGCTACGCTATCCAGTGGGATGGGACGGGGAGAGAGACACAAGCCCAAAAAAAACGACGGGGGTAAAGGGCCGTCAGCCCGCGTCCGCTACCCAATAAGGCAAAGGAGACGTGCTCGAACGGGTAAGAAGGAATGTGATGAGAAGCACAGCTGGCTCTCATGCATTGCATGAAGCAGGTAGCATACATACCTAGATGTGCGTATCACGCACGCACCAAAGCGTTCGGTTGCAGCTAAGCACGGTTCTTTTCTTTTTTTCTTTTTTACCCTTTTCCCTTTCTCCTCGCCGCTCGCTTCCACTGGTATGGGAATTTCCCCGGCGAAGCTGAAGAAAACGCCATTTATTTCCCCATTCTACCCTCCCCCCTGCCTTACGCTACACTGCCATCCACCCCTCACCCCCCCTTCCCTTCCCGGGTTAGGCAGTATAATACGATGTGGATAAAATTCCTCCTCCACGCTGACAGTTACCTAGGTGTAGTAGTAGGTAGGGCAGGGCCACCGTAATCGTTCCGTTCTGGGTATCGTACACACCACTTCGTCCTCGTCCGCTCCATCCGTATCTTCCTTTCTAGGTAGTCGGGCAGGGGGCGGTGAGTAAGGCAAGTGTTGCCCTAGCACGACCTCAATCCCCTTCTAGGTCTCTGGGCGTCAGCAACTGGAAGGCTGAGCTGACGGTGACCTACCGTATCGAGAGAACTCGCCCGGTAATAACGCCGCCAGCGTCCTCAGCGCCCACCCCCCTAGCGAACGTAGTAACACCTAGCCGACGACGCCCACGCGTCATGCACCTGGCCCTGGACAGCAGCTAGGGCAGGATCTGCGGCCTTGCTTTTACCACGCGGAAAGTAGAACTGCCGTGGAGCACGTTGTGCAGTAGGCATTAATAATATCCCGCAGCTCGGAGCGGCCTGCCTAGTATGGTAGATACCTCGGGGGAGGTATATAGGGCTACCTCGACGTCAGATCATATCATGTCTATAGTTGCCGGGTTCGTGATCGACATGAACACGGCGCGTCTCGCAAGCAAGGCCCTGGGTGACATGTCAGACCACACCAACTGCATAGGTACATGCATATTAGCCCTGTAAATGCCCTATATTGCCCCTAGGTCCCGAGTATGGGGTTCACCCGAAAGAGGCAAATCGAGGCTGAACATGGTTTGGGAGCCACCGTATCCTGTACAGTCGCATATTCCCGAATCCCGAATCCGAAGCTCTCCAAGGCCATGGTCTCGGCATGGCGGCTGCTTATGCTGGCGTCGTACTTGGCCCTAAACTTCCTACTGCTTCTGGACGTCGGTTGCAATTAGATAAGCAGCCACACTAATAGCTCTATACGATCTATCGATTCTAGTTTCAAGGTCAGCAGTGAGTCAGCGACACGTAAATGCTTGATGATATGTCGACAATCAGCTATCACATATGAGACATTGAGGACGGAAATAATGGTCAGTTCTACACGAACAAAGACACTCTGAGACGAAAGGAGCTTGAGTAAATGAGGAATCGCTGTGGATTCAGTACATAGTGTGCAGCGCGAGCCACTAGGTATTTTTATCTGAGTCATGCAAATGCGAGCCGAAATGCCAATGCTAGTTAAAGAAGAACCTGCTGGGGAGAAATCGAGTATTCGAAGTGAAAGCTTGATGCAAATCAAGACATCGGGAACCGCCCGCCGCCTAACCCCAAGCCCATGCGAGTCAGTGATATGAACCTTTCACCTGGAACTGATCCTTCTTGTGCTGCTGGTCAATCGCGACCCTGCGCCTCACAGCCTGCACATTAAGTCCTGCTCGCAAAAGCGAATGCAAATATGAAGCCCAGCAATATGCTTTGAATGATATCCTCATCGATAGGAAATTCGTCATGAACCCTTGCCAATAAACACCGTAGCCCCCTTAAATGCCACCGTCCATGAAAAGCACAAATGAGAGATTTTTTTGTCATTTCCCAGATCTATCTTGATTCCCTTCAACACCGATGATATGCCTTTCTCGCCGTTCCTTTGTGCCCCCGAGACTCTGCTCATAGGAAACACTGTAAGTGAACGAATGGTATTGAACGCCTTCAAAACAATGCAAAAAAAATCGTAAAATTCGCTTATGGCCGTGCTGCGCCGTCTCCCTTTTGAGAGCGTGTGATCCGATGGGGTATTCGCTACAGATTAAAACCAGGTAGAATATCATCGCGACTGTTAACTCAAATGAAAAGATGTACTGGTACAAGTGATTCGTAGTTGAATCTGAGTGAAGATTGGCGGATCAAAGAAAAGCGTGCTGCGAGGAATCGGAATAGCCGCCGTCGATGCTGCTCTTGTCGAAGCTCGACTTGGTACTATTTGCAGATGATCGGTTGAATACATTCCTGCTGATATTCTTCAGCTTGCCGACAGTAGCCTCGCTACCGTTGCTCTCGGAGGCTTTGGGCACATAAACGCTAGTAGTAGGGTCAACCTTGATGTGACAAAACAAAGTCGAGAAGAGATATTGATCTCCATTGGAATCCAGCAATGGCAGAGTTCGGTAGCCTTGTTTGAGGCTGTTAAGCTTGGCCGTGTAGGTTGCGATAGTGGCGTTGCGACCAGACGAGTTCTCACCATCGGTAGAAAGTTTGACGCTGAATCTGACGAAGACCAGCTCGGGATGCTTAGTTGTGACACTGAAATGAGCCTTGTAGTCAAACACTGGATTGAAACCATTTTCTTTGACAATGGGGGTGGATGCCTTGAGCGGAGTATCTGTCAGGATGGGGATGCCAGCCATGCTGTCGTGCTTGTCTCGCTTATCGTTGGTGTGGAAAATTTCGACTTCCACATACGGATCGAGAGTACGGCTAGAAGGCAAGGACGAGGGACGGATGAGTTGCTGCGCCGAGATAACGTGGATGCGGAAGGACATATTCTGACGTTCTAATTTACCAATTGCTTCTGCAGGAAGACCGTCGGGAAGTATTCGTATCGCGCGCATCGACTCAGGCTTCAGGACGTATCCGGACTGGTCGGTGCCTCCATCGAACATAGCTTGATTAAGCTGCATGCCAAGGTCAAAGGTCTGCCAGTTGAGCGCAGCCATCTGCACGCCCCTGCGCCAGTACATTAGAGGGTTGAAGTTGTCAGACGAAAGACGAGAATATTGCGGATAGACACGCATCATGTAGCGCATGTTATGGCGGGTCAAGGCCAGCTTCGATTCCGATGCTTTAGAATGCTTCCTAAATGTACCTTCCATAAAGGACAAAATATGGTTGCTCTTCCTGCATTCTGCCGATTCGAAGCCATGGAACTTGACGCCGGTGCAGTAAACACCTAGCTCGCCCAGATTCTTGACAATCTTACTCGTCCTCCGTTTGCCTCGCTTCTCCTCTTCGCTATCGCATTCGCTTGTGCTGCTACTGACCGTGTCGTGTACCTCGCCTTCGTTAATGGTGTCAACGCGTTCACTGACAACACCGCGTCGAGAAGGCCGGGTAGGACCTAGCAACGGGCTAGACAAATAACGAGCTGGGATAGACGCGTTGTCAGAGGGTACCGGCTTCGAGAATGGAGAGGTCAGGCTGTTCCCACGTCGACGACCGGTTGTAGGCTCGCTACCGTTGCGCTGTGACTCGTTGCTCTGGTGAGTACCCTTCACCTTGATTAAGATTCGATCCTTTAGCTCCGAGGGCGATGGAAGCTTAGTCGAGGATGGGTCTAATGGCTCAGTGACAAGACGTGCACCAAAGGTCTCTTTCATGATCTCGGCCATGACCTCTTGTTGTGGGGCATTGCAGTGTACCTCGAGCGAGACCCAAAGCGGAAAATGACTCGCAACGAAGGCATATTTGTTGACAGTGCGGATCACCTCGCGGAACGAGATGGCGTTCGTCATGGCATACCCATGCTTCACCACAGGCTGGCCGTCGGAACCATCCCAACAGTCAATCTCAACACTACGGCAACCTCGGACAAGAGTCGAAATGTAGCCCTCGATGGAAGCCACGTCTGCAATCTGGCGGCCTACTAGGTAGGTGTTATGCGAGCTGGATATGAAGTATTCGTTGAAGGGTCTGTCGAGCGAGTACTCAGCTGGCGCACGGACGAGTGGGAAGTTATCTTTCGACGTAAGATAGGCTGCGAGTGCTTGCTCATTCATCGTGATTGAATCCTTGTCAGGCCGCTGACACGAGGGTGGCTCCGCCCTGGGCTTGCCACCTCGATGAGCGTAGCGAACAAACCTAGCTTCCCACAAGCTGGTATTGTTATCAACATCCTCACCTTGCTCGTCTCGCAGGAACCGCATGAATTCTGCCAGGGTGATACCCCTCTCCGGATCCGAAGCCATATTCGTATACAAGCGCCGAATATCTTTCCTCCGCTTCATCTCGCGGACGAATACTTGGAATTCGGAGAAGTTTAGCCGGCCGGACCTGGTGCTGTCAGCAATGGCGAACTTAGCATGAAGCTCCCGCTGGGCCATGTGGATGTGTAGGTTCCTGCAGACCCGTTCGACCCCGGGGAAGTCCATCTCTTCTTCGTCTGGGGAGTGAATTCTGTTCTCGAATTGTTTCGTCATCTCACCGTCCCAATAGCCACGGATAGCGCTATCATTGAACGCCATCAACGAGGCCATGTGCACCTCTCGGTGTTTCGATATCGAGTCTAGAGCATTAACCCAGTGCGCGAATGTCTCCTCGTCATCGGCGATCAAGTGCATTGTTTTGCTTCTTGACTTGTCAGGGACAGCATAGAAGATGGTAAAGAAGCGGCCCTCGTCTGATTCGGGAACTCCATAGTCGATACGGTACTGCCGGATGTCGGAGCCTATCCTAACCTCCTTGATATCGTCGATATAGATGCACTTCGTCGAACGGCCTTTCTCCCAAGTGATTCTACCGGCATCAGCCTCGAGAATGAAGAGCAATCGCTTCGATTTCTTCTTCTTGGATATCTTGTGCAGGAAGGTTCCCTTAACCAACGCCATTGGTACGACTGGCCCAGCAGGAACGTCTACAATGGACGCAGACCCCGCTACTGATGCGGCAGTGCTGCCACCAGAGAAGTCCCGTGTCATGCTCTCTGCACCGAAAATCGAGTTGTACTCGTTCTCGTCATGGAACTCATCGTCAGAGTCCGTCAACAGGACGGTCTCCGCCGCTGGTGCCGTGCTGGTGCTGTCACTCCTGCGTCGAAGGATACCTGGACCTACACTTCCCTCCCGACTCATGGGCGTCGCCGCGGATTGCCGTCGAGTCCTGCTAGCAAATTTGGTCGCCCGATTAGAAAGTCGTCTTATTAGACCCTTCCCCGAGGAGTGGCTGTTACTCAAGGCCTCAGCCATTGAGCCACCCGCCGACGCCGCAATGCTGGTGTTAGCAGGACTGTTGCTGCTAGGCTTATAAGTGAGGAGTGGGTCGCCAAGGTGGAAGGGCGGAGGGATTTGCTCGGCATCATGACCTTGACCGCGGTAGGGATCCGGCGAAGGTTGAATGGAACTGCTGGTGTTGGTCAAGACCGCATGGTCAGGAGACATGATGGGAGAATCATGCTGGGAAGAGCTAGATGCCGCCGTGGAGGCACTTATTGCTGAGGTAGGCATAGAATTGGGTTGCGTGCTGGCTTGATGGGTAGTCTGAACTTGGCTTGGGCGTGGCCGCCGCAGCAGAGAACCCGGGTTGGCCATGATCGGCGTACTAGAAGAAGGAAGCCGAGACTCGACGCTTGGGCGGGAAGGATTGTTGTTGTTGGGGGTTGCAGTCATGATATATGTGTCGAGGGGGGCGAGCGTTGCCCACGCGTGAATCGATGTTAGTACGTGTAGTACAAGCAATATATGAGACAGCGTCTATATGAGGAGGGCTGAACTTGTGGGCCTCATTTTTCCGGATATGTCTTTCATAAAGGCACCTCCCAGGAAAAGGGGAATTGGGGGGAGTGAGCCTAAGCAGATAGGTAGACGAGCGTGGTAGGGGCCGTGGATTCGTGCGGTGGATGTACACACCGGGGAAGGCTACTTATTAAAATCGAGGCCAAGTTCGAGGCTGCAGGATACTCGGCGCCTTCCCACGATGTATGTATATGTCGATTGCGGTCCGGAACGCAAGGGTGCGCCCGAGTAAGTAGTAGTATAATAAAGTACAAGTCTGTCACTGGTACGGGCCTCTGACACAGGTACGCCAAGGTACGGTCACAGCCAGCTGCCCTCTGCGCTCGTGCTGTGCGTCTGCGTTGCCCTAGGTGGTAGACCAGGACTTAAACAGGGCGGGTATGGGGGACTGATGTTGCAATAGCTCACGGTAAAAATGGTGAGGTGGCAGGCCGCATGCAGGTCGCTGATTTGGGTATTTCTAAGTTGGGGGAAATGGGTATCTCCCAAGCGTCAGATTCCAAGTGAGATAGTCCTGCTCTCTTGGAGGATTGATATTGCTCTGGTAGTGTGCCCCTGCAAGCTCACACACTTTCTATTATCTGGTCTGTCTTGCGATTGACCTGGAGGGGGGCTCTAAAACAGAGATATGCGTTGTTATATATATCCCCGTACGGTAAATACAGCGTCTTTGAGTTTCTGATCTTCAAGGTTGGGCTGCTTTCTGGCGGGAACGTCCAGGACAAAAGCGCTGTTGCTGGCTCCTTGTGAGTAAAGGTGGATCCCCCCTGCGGTGTGGTGATGACTCCCTCTCGCTTCTTAGTAATTTTTGCGCTGGTTGTACAACAGAATTTGGCCCAAGTGTGCGTGATGACGTCCAGTGAGGCTCAGCAGCTAGGAAGAGAAAAAATGCAGAGGAGCAGTGGCCGGCAGAAAGTGAGTTGTTACTGTACTGCGAAGAGAACCTGCGTACTTCTTGTGCGACGTGAATGGAATGTATTGTACATACAAATTCATGTATGCGTATTCTGTAGGTCAAGTGTATGTGACAAGCTTGAGCGTAGGCGAATGCGAATTGGCTGGCCGGACGGGGGCTTCTTCAAATGCTTGAAATGCTCGAGAGGGAAACCGAAATAAAAAAATATATATAAAATAAAATAATAATAACACCAAACTTTTTTTTTTTCCCACGAATTTGATGAGGTGTACAGCTCTGCTTGCTCGCCTTTTTCAGGTGGAGGAGAATGGGGTCGGGAAATTATTAAGTGACGGAGCGGAAGGGAAGGGATTAAGGCATGGCAAAGACAGGGAAGGAGTCAGGAAAAGGAAAAAAGAATACATAGAGAGGTAGGCGGTCCCCTAAAATAATGGTACGTACTGCCCTATTCCTAGCTCAAATGTTCCTAGTATACATGTTAACGTGTGTACCTAACTTACACCCGCGTACCGGCTCACTAACAGCCTCTAACGTCTGGATGGAAGGGGGGGCTAATTGCAAATAAGGCCTCTGCTCTCCCATCAGAACCTAACCTAGTTTTCCTAAGGGATTATTTAGGTTGGCGTTATTGTATCGTAATTCTGGGTCTGGTACAGTAAGATACTGGGCACTTTTGTTGGTTGGCGGTTTTCCACCTGAACTGGACGTGCATGTATGTGTGTTGTACCGTGTCCACAGTAAATTCAGAGCTCAATCAAATGGCAGCAGTCGGCTTCTTCGACTTGATATATGTGGGACCCGGCTCAATTCCTTATTATTCTATTAGTGGATTTGCAAGAGGTAAGAGGTACCTACGTACTGTACAATCCCGTTCGAACGGGGTGTGAGAGTTTGATAGGCAATGTACCTTATATCCCAAGTGAAATATTGATGATGGCGCTGCTCGTCCTGATGTTCCTGTGAGTCACGATGTATATATGTACGCATGCAGGAGCAGAAATGGTATCTCTTGGTGGTCGTGCTTCGTGCTGCACGGATCTGCTCAGGTACACGAACTGAAAGATGACACAATCACACAAGCACGTTGTGAATTTATTATTATGATTAAGAGCCGTTCAGGGGAAAGGCGGCGCTCATTGCGTGATGCGCTCGAGCTACCTAGCATGTACTTTGAAAATGGAGTCAGGTGGCCTCCCGCTCTTCTTGCCTCGGACAAGCAGCCAAAGTAGCCAAAGTAACCAAAGCGCATTGCCGGGTCTTTGTCAACATTGAACCCAAACCTTCACAACAAAAGACGAGGAACAATAAACTTTCGAGTACCTTGGCTGGCCCAAAGCTTGGGCGATTACAACCTGTATGTCTGAGACAGACGCTCTCAGGTCTTCCCCAACCAACTCCAATTCGTTCCATTTTAGTCCTTTGGGCTGTGATGAGCTGTGATATCCACGAGGCACCCGAAAAGAGCGCTCCATGAAAGGATGGTCATAACCCTATTGTGATGAGCATTTTGAGTGCTGATTTACAAAACTGAAACAAACACCTCGATGTGGATTCCTTCCAGCGATCATGGGATTCGGGACGAAAACGCGACAACGAGTGAGGGAGCCGACTGCCAATATTTCACTATCGTCGGTGGAAACCTGGAAAAGGAGTTGTCCATCTCACGGGCAAGCCAGGAAAAAAATTGACGGAACGCGTCGTTGTCGGTAACTGGCGACGTAAACGGACGGGCTAAAGGGTGAAAGGACATTGGCGCTACGCCGCATTGGGTAGTAAAATTTAAGTCCAGCTCGACTAGGACCGCTACAGCTAGGCTGCTAGGGTAAGGATAGGGCAGGACAGGGCCACCCAAGAACAGGTCGCCAGGGTAGGGCAGGTAGGGTAGGGTAGGCTTGGTGGGTGCTGAGCCAGGTGGCAGGTGCGGTGGTCCCATAACTACATCATCGACCATCTAAGCCTGATCCGCGCCCGGCTTCCCCAAGATGAGAAAAAAGAGCAGCGACAGGCATATGTAGCTGCTGACAGGGGGGTCCGGGGGTGTACCAAAGACCTGGGTGGAAGGAGGAAAGAAGGAAAAAAAAAAAAAATGATTACCATAGTAACAAAATAAACGGCAATGTACCTTTAAGCGCTTTCGGCTCCAGTCGTACATTTACATCTACCTTGACTCCTATTTTCTCCGTTGTAAAATGTCAATATCCAATGCATTTACTGCATCTATTGAATTCTATCTATTAGAAGCAGATCCGGTACGCGACAGTTAATATTCTGTTTCACAGCGGCTTGGCCTGGAAATGACCTCATTTCAGTTAGACTAGCTCACAATCTACATGCGATAAAATAGGAAGGGAAGGCGAAGGGGAACTAAAAAATAATAAAATAATACAACTATAAAAGTCAAAGAAAATACCACAAATGACATCGTAGGCGTCAGGGGTTAATGCACAACAAGGTCCCCGTCAACCTTATTAGTATCTTTTCAAGATTCCCAACTTTTCCCAAAAGAACAAAAGGCGAGCAGCAAACCGTTTCAAGGTTGTTTTTTTCGGCTGTCGGAATGTCAACCTAAAAGCCAGTCAATTGAAACCTTGGGGGCTGCCAATGCTGCAAGACATACGATGATGCGCGCCGCTACCAACTCTAATCAAAACGGAAACCCACTCAAATCAAGATATCTAGATTATATATCGTGGGGGGCTTGCTGTTCGCGTGTCGAAGGAATGCCTTCGGTCCTTTCCTGCTTCCGGTGTATCAAATGGAGATTCGCGGATCGTCTCAAGCAAACAGATGCCCGTCAAATTGGGCGTGGACGAGGACATGCTCCCTGACCGACTCGGGATGTGCTGGGTATAGGTATCCAACGCTCTCTCACTGCCATCATGTCCTGATAATAATAAAACGTTGCCTACGAACTTGACCAGTCACAGCATCAAGACGGCCAAACGCAACCTGCCATTACACGCCCGACCTTGCATGGCCCCATGCCCGCAACCCCCGTAGTGTAGATCTCGCTGTCTCGTATGACGGCGGTGCTGAAGCTCCGTCCAACAGCAAGGCGTCCCGCGGCTCCGAGCCTTCTGACGTCTCGGTTCTCAGATCTCCTGGCCCAACGACTTCACAGTTGGGCTGTCTGGCCTAGTCGCGATGCTTCCCGTGGCACATTCCTTCCCAGCCGGAGTTAAATAGCCTACAGAGCACCTGACCCAATGGGCCGTCTTGTTTGCGAAAACTCACGATGGGCTCACCGCCTCTAGGACTCGTCCACCATCAGTCGATGACGATACCGGTATCTGCATTGATACCACAATATTATTTCTCGACAGTCACGTATATTAATAATACCACTAATAAAGGAAAGCCCCCTTTTCGTGCAAGGACATTCCAACTTGAGAAATGCTTTAGAATATTCTAGTCCCCTTTCCCTCACCGTTTTTGGTGCCGTGCCCTAAGCTTTGAACTGCATGGGGGCCTCTCTTAGGTGCGAGTGGAGATGCCAACTCGCCCTGTTTATTACTAGTTATTACTAGACGAGAGAGGGAAAATGGGTTTCTGGCGTCGGCGTGAGACGTGGAGCTAGGAAGCCAAGCCATCCCTTGGCCTCCCCACGCGCACTCTGTCGAGGCGTCGCGGAGATGGTGCCGAAAGCTGAAAAATAAAGAATGAAGAATTACGTCAAAATTTCTAGTGCGATCATCAAGTCCTGCAATTATCCTCCTCTCCACAGACGACCGAACTCCCATTCGTCTCGCCGCGCCCATCATCATTTGGTAACTGTGTACGACTTCACACGTCAAGATAATCTTCCCCAGATCCAGTCAGACCTAGCGTGCTAGGCGGTTTCACACACAGTCGGGATTGCTCTGCCATCTACACTACACTAGAAGAAGAGACCTACGACGGCGATCGGATGTACAAGTACAAAGCTACGGCTACTTGTGACAAAGCGCCGAAACTGTCTTCCAGAAGGCAGATCTCTCTTCTGCTGCAGCCCTGCTCAAGGACCCTGTTGGATGCATGCTCAACTCCACATCATCATGCTGCAATTAGCGTCAGGGGGGTTCCTGGACGCTGGCCAATCGTAATCTTGTCGCTCGACATCGATCCATTGACTTGCGCAACACCGTATTTTCGTATCGTATTTGTCCGCAGGACAAGATACGCACCACAATGTCGCAGCGTTCCTTCCAACGTTTTTTCCCCTCAGATTCAACCATTGCCAAATACTACCCATAGCAGCATGCCCCTCTCGTATTATTCACCATCGTCATCATCAGCATTCGACAGTCAGCAAGCATAGCCACCAAGGCTGCGGGTGAGCCAAATTTAGCATCCTGCAAGGCAGGTCGGCCGCTCTACGTACATGATAAGCACATATTAGCGGTGGACAATTTTATCTACATGCCTACATGCCTACATGCGTTCACATACATTCGGCTGGGCTCTTCCATCGGGACGCTGCGTCGCCTAAACAGGAATCTTAGGACGGCGCATTGCCTATCGGACCTCCGAGGATTGTTTGGCCGAAATCCAATAGGTAATAGTAGTTACGTTTTTCTTTGATTCATTTTCCTTCGAGTGTAGCAGTAGAGTTACGAGCAAACGGTTGGGCTGTCCTTGGCGGTGATCGGTTTTCAGCTCCTTTGGATCGGATTGCTACAAGATCAACCGTCCACGGCCAATCAACCCGCGCAATTACGCTGTGCCCTCCGTTTTCCAGTTTGCCAGGATAGGGGAGGCGAAGAGGAGTAAAAAAACTGCAAGCCACGGAGTGACGGACAAGATTCACCGGCATCTTCGGCACAGAGATGCTCACGGTGGAGATTTTTGTCGTGTCAAGTCACCCCAGGTCATCAAACCAGACGAGTAGGACTGAACCATACGAGGGGGCGGTGATGAGGTATCTCGATGCGTCGCAGTTGGTTCCTGTGCCGCCGTGCCTGTCGTCTCGATATGCTCATTCCTGGTAACGAGGGTAATAAGGCCGCTGTGAACCCCTCTCCTGGGTCCTCCCAAACACATGATCACTCCCGTTATCGAATAAATGGCCATTGATCTCCCTATCTCCCTGTAAAGCATCCGCAAAATGCGAGATCGAATAAGGCCCCATCTTGATGACAGGACGGATACGTATCATAGGCTCCCGTGTAATCCTTGCTACAACTAATGGGAAAGCCCGTTTTGGAATCAATGTGGACGCTGACTGGTGCTGTCGAGTCCGCTTATTGAAAGACATCGCCGAGTTGATTGGCTTGTCGCCTTTACCCTTCTTCACAATCCGCAGTGGAACAAGCCAGGGGCAGGTGTCACGAGGGCCTTTTGGACCATGCTATTATGTATAATGCCCTTTTTTTTCATCTGCACGACGATACCACAAAATTAGGGACATTCCCTTTTGACTTACATCTAGACTTCGCCTATGTACCTCGCTGGTCTCGTGAAGCGTGAAAGTGGTCCTCGTTAATATCGATTATACCGCAAACAGCATCTATGTCATCCTCGCATATTAGGCAGCGGGCTATCCCGCGTGTGTGAAGAGCATATACATACAGCATACAGCATAGCATGACGCCGGGAAGACACGATCGTCCTAGAATGGCCATGCAGGATATGGCTGTGATGATTATCTGTGCGTCTGCTCCTCCAAACCTGCTACTCCATCTAACCGGGTCATCATGGTAACGCGGGGGCGTTTTTGGCGCCTTCGGCCTTTTACCCTGGACGCACATGCAGTACTCAATACCCAATACAGAGGAAATACCATCGTGAAGTTCCCTCTCGTCGATCCGGGACTGCGTGCCTAGCATTAAAACCACGACGCGAGGTAACGTCTCCATGCAAGTAAAAAGCCACCCATGCAAGCCAAAATGCGTAGGGCTTTTTGTACAATCAGAACAGCTCAATTGACGACCCTAGCCACATTCCGCTTCGAAGGATGACGATTATTGCAGTAGCAGCAGTGCCCCTGCACGTCAACCTCGCTAAAAGCGGCTCGCAGAGAATCTCTAGGAGCTGGCTATCGTCTATCTTGGAACGATTCGATCACGATGTATGTAGGCAGGCTTGGTTGACGACTGTGCCGCATTTTTGGCCGTGAATTATTTTTTCTTTGCGAATCGAGAGGGATCGCGTACTATTCTAAGGAGCCCCCAAAAAAGATCATGCAACTCTCGTCCATCATCGAGCAACCCAACTTTTCTCTGTCTATGGCCACAACACCATTTTCGCATATTGTATCGTCACACTGATGCAGAACACTGCCTTTCGGATAGACCCCCGCGCTCATCGTTGCACAGCGAGCCGCCAATGTCGCGTGCTCTGGTTCGTAGCAATGGGAATTTCCCCGGACTCCTATCGTACTCGCATCGTCATCCACCTTGCCTCGAAGTTCGGTTTCAAGACGGCTTTTCTGACTGATCATCTACATCGCAGCAACATGGCAGCATGGCAGCATAGTTCCCCTAACCTCTATCCACTCTTATCTCGAGTATCCCACGTAACTTACATGATACGAACGTGGGGATCTGCGCGACTAGCTGACATAAACTACTAACCTCGGATGCCTACACTATAAGCCCACGCGTCCTTAGTAGAAATATTCCCCTCAACATATATGTCACGACGTCGCAGCAGACGTTCGCGTAGTCGGCCTCGATGGCACACGGCACGCCTCGGAAAAGGCCAAGGGAGATCAGATATGCTTACGGGAGGGTCTTAACCCTCGTCGTTACGTGCGGCATCTTAGGATTGCAGCCCCGGGCTGCAGCTGGAAATTGAGGACGTAACCAGCGCCCATTCCAGACCTTGAGTGGTCGGTTTCCCCCAATACCACGAAAACGTGCGATAGTTCAGAAGCTCACCATAAGATTCGTCCGGCGACACTCGGGCGCTATGGGGAGAATACCTACAGCGAAGCGCCGATCTAGCTGTGCTCTAGTCTTATTGTGTACGTGGGTGCATGGTTCATTACGGTTCACTGCGAAAAACGGCCCAGGCCTGCATGCGAGCCAGTTGTCAAGGAGCTGATCCTCTCACGGCAGTTTTGTAGCTGACTGGCTGGTGAGCCTCACGATCAGCCCCTCCATATTTCTTTTTTCTCTCTTTTTTTTTCCATTCCAGCAGAAGAAAAACTACCCCGTCGCACGTCACCCCGTCACCCCTCCTTGAACAGCCCCCCCATGTTCCATTATTCCACGCTTTTTCTCAAGCCATGAGCCAGAATATCGGAAAAGGCGGTCCAGGGACCCTGACCCATCCTGAACCACCCCTCGGCATCCCCTCCTCGATCGGTCGAACAGCAACGGGTACGGGTACGGCAACGGCAACTTGAGACCCGCGACGGGCGACGGAACACGTCCCGGGATCGTCCCATCTACAGTAATGGCACCCTTCAGCCCCCATTGACCACCACCCATAAATGATCTCTTGGTAGTTTCCTGAAGGGGCAGTCGGCGCACGATGCGCTGAAACCTGACCGCGCCGGAATAATCATGCCAGATTAAAAGAAGAAAAAAAAAAAGCTGAGGCCCGGCAGGAATGCTACTTTCGAGGTAGTCGAGCAATCGAGTAGTATGTATTTCGTCAGACGTGCATGTATTGATATTTACCTAACTCGACCACGCACCTCCCTATACTGTATACGGCCTTTTGCATTTGCCGGGGATGGGGGGCTAGCTCCTACATCCCTATCTTATTACAATGAAGTATCTACGTCCCATGGCAGAGTCTAGCTACAACGCGATACATGATACAACTCTCTCCCCAGTGGCCACTATAAGGTTTTCCACACACTATGGCGGTATGCCCAGACGAACCTAGCCCTCTCGACCGCCAATAATGCATCGCTGGTATTGCGACAGCAGCGTATCGGATGCGAGGGGTGGGACAATGCGTTCGGAGCGGCAAAGTAATAGCAAGGGCCGACGGTCCATGCTTCATCATTCAATCATCTATCGCAAAGGCAATAGCCCCTTTAAGATTATTTATTGAACACGACAAGAATTAAACAAAATAAAACAAGTCAATAAAAAAAAATAAAAAGAAAGAAATGAGGCTAGCGTGCTCTCTAGTTGATACTGCCAGCCCTACTGGCTCGATAGCATCTTCTTGGCGATGGGGGCAGTCTAGCTTGTCCAAGACGGATTCCGGCATCACGATTGATAAAAATAGAGTAAAATGCCATACCGTAATTTTACTTTTACGAAGCAACTAACCTAGCAGTTCCCGTCCGTCCTTTTTCTCAACGTAGGCATTATCAGAGAATTGAATAAGTCTTGACTACATTGTGATCTAAACGAGGACACGTCCCGTTCAACAATACGATGCCCCCCATCTTCCCATTCGACTCACCGTTTGCTGTGTCCGTCATACTAATATAACGGAAACTCGTGTGAACGGTTGAGGAAGCATGCAATCCCTGCTGTGCCTCGGTTTCGAGCTTATGCTTCAACTTCTCTCCGCCACGTGCGTCAGCAATCATGTAGGTATCCCTTGTCTATCAATTCGCAAGGATGAGGTACGATTATGTACTTACTATAACATTCTTTAATGATTGATTGCTCTGTCATCAGTGTTTGATGAATGACAGAACCGCGTCGAGCACGGCCGCGGGCACGTCGGAGCAACTAACCCCTCTTGCGTCTTATTGGCAGCGATAATTCGTTCCACATACAGCATTGACGGGTACACCTCATCGTATCTGGCCTCCTCATCTGGTATGCCTGCCCGGAAGGATCTAATATTCTAATATATGTCAGATTCATCGTCCGGGGGAGGGCCCTGGGCGGATGATATGTTTGCGCCATTCAAAACGACAATCGCAAACTATTGCGTTGCTACGTTGTGCTGTGCTACGCCTCATTGATTTTATTGATGCTCCTTTCATCGCCGATACCAATCTCCATGGTGTCGTGTAGATTGTATCCCCCAGATCGCGCGCGCCCTGCTGCATCCTTGCCTAGCCAGTCTTACCGTATGCAGCTTATGATGAAGGATTGGCCGCGATGCCTCACATGATAGAAAACAAACTCTCTTACCTGGCGAAATACCGGATTGCTTATAAGATGCAATACCAATTGTTCACGGCGATGAGCCTCATCTAGCTTAGTTTATCGCAATATTATGCCGTTAGCCCTGTATCGCAGTGCCGTAGTGCAACAGTTGGCCGATGATCACCTCACATCAGCCCCGATATCGAGTTAGAGCTAGAAGCAAACCAAGAACTCCCATCTGCACGGTTTAACCATTTTGTCCATCCTCGCCACGGCTAGGAATGGCATTCTGACATTCCTCCACAATGGGATTCCGGTTCACGGCTACACGTTTTCCAATCGAGTCGAATGGAAGGCCCAAGATCAAAAAATAGAAAAAAAGAACGAGCCAACAGGCAAGCTCCACATCCCGTGTTCATGTGAATCCCCAGCGATAAATTCCCGTTCCAAGATTCGAGCTAGGCACTACGGTAGAATAGCTTGCTTTCGAGTCTGCCCGAGAGGATTGATCGTGTCCTCTCGTCCATCTCCACACATGGTACAAATCGTACGACAATTTCCACAAGTTCATGATCCCCCCCCCCCCCCCCCCCCCAAACCGCATGGGGGCGTTTTCGTGGTCATCTACAGTCATCTATATCGCATTGAGCATCGTCACTTGGCGCCGGCCCTCTGCGTCCCAAGGTTCACCGTGCCGGTTTTTCGTCATGTGCCGTTGCGTTAATCAACGCTCATCAACGACGTGCCTCGAATCGTGGGGGTTTTTCATTTAGTCCTGCAGACAAGAGGTGATGTGGTTGGAAGTTCCCCCAATTTCGAAGCTTAAGCGATACGACGACGAGATGCAACGCCTCTTATTCTGTCTGGGTGAAAAGAGGAAGTGTCATCATTATTCTCGGGACGAGCTAGCTCTTGATTTGCAGCGAGCCGAAACGAGCTGTGGCCCGCCATTGGACGAGGCGGTGCTGCATTAAGCCGAGGAACCCAGGAAGCTCCTCGAATCCCGTTTCCTCTTCTAGAAACCTTCCAGCGAGTGAGAAGCGTTTCTAGCTCGCCCAGCATCCCAGGCAGATCCCCCGATTACACGTGAAAAAAATTGGGCCCCTATCCACGCCACCGGATCCGTCAAACCTGTCAAGGGGTCGCGTATTCTACCCCTTTGAGACAGCCGTGGATTCTTAACTCGAGGCTGCGTCTTATCGCTAAGCTGATAGTGACGCGCGGCGTACCTTAGTCGGCTCCAATGGGCCACGTTAGACGTCTCATAGTATTTTACAATATACATATTCGTCGTCACGATGTCTCCTTAACGGCAACTCCTGCATTAGTAGACCAATTGGTTCCTCTAGCACCCGTCAACTCTGAGGTGAGAGGTGTGAGAGAGACTTGGCATGTGAACTAAGGCATGGCAGTTTGCTCGGTAGAACGCGGCCCATACAGATCGCTCCCACAATAGCTTCGGTTACCCGCAAGGCAGCAAGCTCAGACCAGTCATAACGGCGTCCTAGCACCAAAAGAAGCATCCCAATGTGCGCCACTGGTCATCATGGCGCATTACCCCACAGAGCTGCCAATGCAGGTTGGTGCTGGGCCTGATCTGTTGCTCAGGGATTGCGACAAGTTCATAGGTTGCGACCATGATATTACAAGCAGCAGTCATCCTCGCTACATATGCAAGGGAACACGTTTGGGCAAGCCTCTGACGTTTCATCAAGCTGAGAGGCCTTGCAGAAGATGTCCAAGGTGGCGTCGAGCTCGAGCTGCGATTGCTCTGTCCGACTCGAACCATCAGCGGTCCTAAGGATCTTTGTACGACCAATATGTCTGCAGGCCATCATTTGGCAGCCGGCCTTTTATCAGGCGCATGCGCCTCCTGTTCCCCCCCCCCCCAAATCTGATTAGGCAACCAGCTGCTCACTAGAGGCTGAAACCAATCTATAGGAACAACAACCTATGAGGGTATAAGCTTAAAGTCACAGATGGATTCCTTGGGTCGTAATCGCACCGACAGATGGGGGCCGGCATCCCGCTTGGGCAGCGAGCTAGCCCGAACAGGCCCTGTCTCTCGGTTCGTAACAATCAACGAGAAAAATGACCTGTCATATTTGGACCGCCCATCCGCGCCCCTATGGGCATAGCCCTAAAGCACCGGCCTCACCTCAAGTTGGTACCTAGGTCTAACACTCGCCGTGCCAGGTTACATAGGTCAGAGCCATTGCTAAACGAGGGCCCGTTGACAGCTGCCATGTTTCCCAAATGACCGGGTTCTTTAGCGCCCACTTCTTTTCTCTCACCGTTGGGCATCACGAACGAATGCGGACGAAGGTTACCCCTGAATGACCAAAAACCGCAACCACAAAGAAAAACATGGCTTGTCGATCTTTCGGCTGGACGGGCCTTGTGCTCTGTGCATCAACACCGCATAGATCAGCAACTCGTGCGAGAGGATGGTAAACAAAAACCGACGTCTTTAGGCCCAGAAACCTTAGCTGCATGCGTACTCATCTCTCATATCTGACGAGTTAGGTCGGTGACAGGAGATCATGGCACGTAAAAAGGTCAGTCGGTGAGACCAGCCAATCCTCTCAATGTTGCAAAGCATAATTGTACTACCTGATGTATCATGAAGTGCTATTCTTCCGGAGAGGGGTTCCGTTGGTCGAGTTTGGTAGCGCAGGAAGGGAAACGAACACAAGCCTCACCCAAAGGGCCTCCCATCACTAACAGAATAATAATAACAGCAATTGACGCCGACGATTGCCCCGGGTGATGAAATTGTGACGAGACTAGGATCAACGATGTAGCGACATGGCGGCATGCTATATGTCGGCTCCAATGCGCCATCAAGCCAGATCAACGAGGCTAGTAACCGGCGACTAGACCGACCTCACCATGGTATATACGAAGCTTGCCAAGGTTCGTCAGCCTCATAGTCAGTCAGCAGCCGCAGCGATAGTAGAGAGACGAGAATGTCACGAACTTGACATGTCATTTTCTTATGGTTCCTACCCATAGCTTGCCGACCCAGCAAGTCGAGCCCCCCCTGCGCGCTCGCTGCAGGCTTCCCTTCAGTAATTGGGGTCGAACCTGATCGTCAACAAGGGCATTTGAAATAAACAACATCTAGTACTCAGGGTAGCATTTAGTATCGGTACTTATGGGGACGGGCCAGCCCTGCAGAGTGAACTCTGGATACATCGGCGCCGTTGCTCCCTAAGAGTATAGCGTCTGATCGTAAGACGTGACGAATTGTCAACAACGTAATCTAGAGAAGTAAAAAAAGAGACGAAAAGATTTCATTGACTGCAGCAGCAAGCAGCTAAGCGACGCATGCTTTGGGCCAATTTAGTATCAGCTTACCTTACATCGGGCTACCTCACGCGAGCAGAAACGACCCGATTTGGATTTCAGTTACCCGAAAAGGGTCCGCTGCAGAGGCCTGACAAAGAACTATACAATTAAAGCGTCGTGATGATCTTGCGGTCTAGACGTCTACACCTTCCATACGCGTATCTTAGATGACTGATCAGTTCTATAGAGCAATATTCAGCGAATAGATCCTCCTATATCACAAACAATATCAAAAGCCACGGGCCCATTTTGGGAACGTTTGCCCTTGTCATAGCTAAGACCGGCAAACTCGGTCGAATGACGACGCATTGGGCCGTTTTTCCCCTTCCCATCTTTCCCCCTTTCCGCGCGTCCCGTTCCTCACCTTTCCCATCCCGCTGGGACGCTTTAGTTTCTCCGCAGGGGGGCGTTTTCTGACAGCTGTAGAAGTGAGACCACTTTCCAGGTATAACCAACGCCATTTCTTTTTTTTTTTTTGCCTTCAAACCTTTTTGCTTTTTGCCAGTTCTTCAGCCCACGGCAGCTGTTCCGAAATTAGTACCAACGATCCGACCGCTACTCCCAAAAGCTATCGCAGCGTTCCATCAGCTGTATACTACTAACCACTATAGCCAATCCTCCATCTGCAGTCATTCTATAGTTTCGTTCTCACGAGCCTAGACCTGGTTAGCTCCCGC
Source organism: Hypoxylon sp. FL1857 (assembly GCA_022578955.1). Taxonomy (NCBI): domain Eukaryota; kingdom Fungi; phylum Ascomycota; class Sordariomycetes; order Xylariales; family Hypoxylaceae; genus Hypoxylon; species Hypoxylon sp. FL1857. The sequence continues at coordinate 701,821 of MU400373.1, read as the reverse complement.
AGGGCGCCTGACCGCCTTAGCAATGATTAGCATGAGTTAGTAGCGAGATCTCCTATCGTACATCGCGTAGTGGCAGCGTGGTACCTTGGGAATCTTGGGTCATCTGAGCGTCATCACGATGTCCGTGGGGTCCAAGTAGCGACCACACCCTGCATCATCTTGGGCCCCGTACCTTGGGACCTTGGGACCTTGGACCCCCAGAAATAGCTCCGTGGTGTAGCAATAGGAATGGCACTTCGGCGCTTGATGCACCTTGCCGTTGCCCTAGGCCAAATTCGGTCCGAGACGGACCTGTAGGCTTACGAGCTGGAAACCACCTGCCCCTTGGAAACCGGCCTTATCCCCTCTCCGAGCGAGCCATACCGGTCAGACGGGTTTTGAATGCCACGCTGATCGGGACGATATTTCCGAGTCTCATTCGTCTCAGCCCTGCAACCAAACCGGGCATTGCACTGGGTCTGGGTCCGCTCTGATCGGCGAAACGACGTGATCGTGTTTTCTGCTCGGCGCGGCTGGTGTTGCCCTTAACGGCCGTCTGCAGCTCGCTTCGAGAAGGGTCCCCCTTGCTTGTTACCTTTCGTGAGCGCAATGTCGTCCGAGATATCACACACTCACACGGCTGACGTATTATTAGTGAGGCTCACCCGGCCCCCGTGTCACAAGGCTACGCTTCATGCATATGTAGAGTCCACCATGCTGTCGATTCCCGCACGTGCTGTCAGGATACACCTCCTTGGCTTATTCTTAAACCACCATGCCGCGCTACTTGACGTGGCATTTCCTGATCATTCCCTTCTCGCTTTATCCGTGCGCTTACCCTCGGAACAATGGAAGTAAAGACAGAGAGAGAGAGGAAAAGATTATGCATCACTGGATTACCTACATGCATTATTAACTCTTTTCAACTTTTATGAGATATGTTGATTCCAGCGGTAGGAAATTTCTCCGGCTTAGGCGAAGGGGGCGAGAACCCAGACATCGTATCGTACCCATTTTAACCACTTACCAACCCGCAGCTGAGACCCTCATTGCAGCTCAGCTGCTTACTGTGCTTGCTACGCAGCTTCGTATCTCCCGCTCGATACCAACTTTCTCCTGCAGACTTTTGCGTCCCACAAGAGTGTCAGATTCTGTGGGGATGTGTGAAACGTACCACAGGCCCTGTCTCACTACCGGGAAAAGGAAAAGGGAAATAAAAAGTAAAAAGAAAAAAAGAACTAAAAAAGCTTAGGTGGTGGTTACAGGCTAACCCGGCCAGATGTAGAGCTTGCATCAGTGGCCCTCCCCTGCTGAATTACCATGCATCTGCTACCTGTACGCTTCCGGGCCACATATCCCTAACCACCCCCAACCCCCGGCACAATGCCGTGGCACCTGGACGCCTCATCTCTTTGCCTCGCCGGGTGCAGATCTACTTGGCCCCCTTCCGGGCCGTATTGGGACAAGGTCGGGCCTTGCAAGCTCATTTCATGCGTGTCTCGCGGAGATAGAAGCCTGCGCCGGCGCTGTTCATCATGAAGCCCGTGCTGGCTGCGCGGACCGCGCAACAACATTGATCGGTGGCCAAATTGCTTCCAAATCACTGACACGCTCTCTACTTCTTACCTTACCTTAACCTTACCTTACCTTACCACGCTGGCCACAAACACACCACACGGCCTCAGTCGCCCATCATCAGGCCACATCATCTTACCGGGCAAACGAAATTGCGCCAGCGATGGAATGGTTATCAAACCATGGCCGACTTCGCACACACGCCCAATACGTCAAGTCTCTCTCTCTCCATGCGCGCGCCCCGTGCTCTGTGTGTCCTGTGTGCGCGCGCTCTGGGCGACCGTCGTCCCGCCGCGGTGGCACCGTCGCGCAGCAGCAGCAGCAAGTGTGTGTGGTCCCAATATGGCTCCCTGCGCGATCGAGAAATCCACCCATCCATCCATCCATCCAACCTACCTGACCTACCTAACTCACCTACCCTACCCTACCCTCAGACGATATGGCGCGCATGCGCGCCCAGGGGAGGGAAACACGCGAGTTAATTCTCGATCCCGCCTTTCCCTTTGGTCGACCGTGTGTGTCTCTCGTCTAACGTGGTGCAACCCCATGTTCTATATATCTGGTGCGCGGCCCTACTTTATCGTAACGGACGGGCCAATCCGATGTCGCTAGGTTCCGGGGGGTGGCTCTCGGGGAGGAGGGGAGAGGGCGCGATCTGTTTGTGAGATTTGCCTCAGGCCGCATTTTCTTCTTCTCCTCTTCTACTAATTGTCATCCCTCTTTTTTTACTATTTCCATGGACTCGCACGAGCGGGTGCAATCGCGTGATATCTGGACTGATGACGGCTCGGTGCGCGCCTGCTGAGGTTTGTACGTCCCCCTCTGTTGACCGTTTCGCTATTGTCCGCAGAGCGCATTTTGAGGGTACGAAGGGGGCCCCTTTGCCTTTCCCCTCCTTTGTCCCACCACGCGGTCCTTGGGGGTAGACATCGACGATAACCGTCCAACCCTGCGATCAACGTGCCAGGCAGTTGATGCCGTGCAATGGGAGACAGCTCCGAGAGACACTTCTGCTCCTGCTTTTGACTACCTGCCGTTTGTCGCGAGGCAATAACGCCGGTATGGGTATGACAACGACGTATAGCTGTGGTGGGTGATAGGTTGTGTGTGCCATACCCCTTTTTACGTCCTTCTAGACTCTCTTTAGCCATGTGTGAAAAGACAGGGGGGCCATGGAGCGAAGTAGAAGCGCCGCGGGATTTTACAATTATGCGGGTATTTCGGCAGCTAGGCAAGTATCACGATATCTTGCTTGCCGAGCTAGAGACGCTGGGGACCCCGAGCTTCTCGCCGTAGATGTGCATCTTATATTGTGTGCTCCGTCTTGGCTCCAAAATTGGAAATAGGTGATCTTGAGAGTAAATAGACGAGTAATGCATGCATCGTCCTTTGATGCCCCCCAGCTTCCTTGCTAGCGTTCGTAGACCATCGTCTATGAAAGTAGAACCCAGGGTGTGTGTAGTCGCACATAGAGTTGTAGTGCGAGGGAGGGAACCTGGAGTCGTTACTAGACAATCGAGATCCAATGTTGCTGTGACTTTCTTGGCCCCTTTACTGCTCGTGTATCTCTGGACCTACTTGAAACTCCAATCTACCACTATAGCCTGGTGTGAAATACAATATCCCACTCGTGTTCCGTCTCAACGGTGGGCCGTGTTGTCATGAGTACCTTGGGTACTATGTAGGTAGGTTAGGTATGAAGTAGTGCAGATCTTTAAGAATCTATGATAGTAAAACTAGCCTTGTTTTCCTCCTCAGTTGCTGGTAATTAAATGAATATAGCAGAGCAAACTAGAGAAGAGCTTCAAGCGAAATCCGTACAAGTTTTATCATTCTCTGACTAGCCCTAATACTAGTCTCGTGATCCCATCGGCCGTTATACATTCTATTGCCACTTATAACGCCCCGAGACGACGTAACTGTTCCGTCATAGATCCTATGTTCGGCCTGCTGATAACAGTCTCGGCCCGCTCCCGTACCCGAAAGGGGTAGCCCCTGAACAATAAATCCTGTATTTGCACATATACGAGGCAATGGCAGGCGGCCATTGATGCTAGTTTCTCGATTCGGTTGGTTAGCATACCCCATAGAAGGGTCTTATAGGACCATTAGGCTCAATCACACCGTAACATTACTTTTATTGATCCCTTATGTCGTATCCATGCGCGTATATATCTTCTCCTATTGATTGTATCGATAGAATGCCGCTCTATTAAATCCTTTCTCATTCACCTATATTAGATTATAATAACTTCAAAGGTCTAGATCAGAGATCTGATGTGGGTTTCACTTGGTGTAACCTCCGAAGACGCTATATTATACAACTAGATGATGAGTAATAGTGGGTGAATAGGGGGCATGGCTACTGTGCTAGTTTAATGTATAGGGGCCCAAGACTGGAATTGTGCTCTTATTTGTCACCAATGGCCCTCGATTTTGCGGAAGGAAATTATAATCGATCAAATTTTACTGTTATCATCAGTTAGGTAGGTACCTAGTCATTTTTCTTAGAAACTCGGGTACGTCACATACACCCCTTGCATACTCGCCTCTGCGACACCATGGCCTTTCATATTGGGGTGTTGGTTTAAAATATATCACTACTGGTTAAAAATTTGGCCTTTTTTATTTATTTAGCATAAATGAAAGGTGTAGATGCTGGAAGTCGTGTCTACGGTGAAGAATCGTCCTTAAAGTACCGCCGTTTATAAGCAGTGTTAGGATCCATATTTAGACGCAAGTTTCTTACTACAAGCAATTCCATGTATAACCAATTTATGGTTTATGGAATTTGACTACTTAAATATTCCGAGACACAAGTTCTATATTTGGTACTACATGTTAGGTGTACGTCGAGAAGAAAACACGCGAAAAGGGGTAAGGGGTCGTTGGCTAATTATCTCTGTAGGAGTGCTTAGTATTTGAGGCTTAATTACCTACCTAGGTATATACGATATGGCATTTATACCGCAGGTGGTAGAGCTCTAGGGACACAAGAGATGCATCGAGGCTTGTTGGTTAAAGATCAAGCCATGCCAACCTTAGGTAGTTCCTGAAGCTCCAGCTGTATTGAGACTCTCCAAACACCTCAGGTACACAAGAATGCGCTGACAGCTGGAGTGGAACCGGCTACGGTTTAGGCACGGGCCATTCAGCTGAATGGTCCAGGCAATCTTCACAGTTTCGCGATTGCGTAGGACATATAAACAAAGATAGAAGGGAGAACATCAACAACGGCGGTCACGCCAATGTCCAATGGCCGGGTTGGTACAGCAAGGAATTATAGGCGCAATGGAGTTCATTGGGATGGGTATTGGTTGACAGGCGCTGGGACACATTCCATGCTTGGGGGTTCGATTCCCCCGACGGCCAATCTTTTTCGCCAAATTCTTTTCTCTTTTCTTTCGCGGACTTCCTTACAAGCTTCAGGCTCATGTTTTAAATTCTTCAATATCCAGACTAACTATTGATACTATATCTATCGTGAGATTGAAATTACATACGTCAAATAGTCAAGAGATCTTTTGGTGGTTGGCATGGCGTATCACCTCGCATATATCGTTGCATCTAAGTATATGTAAAAGTTTCTAACTTCCTCATCATATCGCTGACTGGCCAATTTAGCAGCTCAAGCGAAAAAAAAGGAAGTGCCAGCCAGCCTGAAAGCCCTCAAATTGACCACGCCTAATAGTTCCCTTAGATTCTTCTATCGCAAGGGCTGTAGACGTACAAAGGGGCAAGGACTCCCATTTCTTATCATTAAGCCAGGGGGTTAGATATTCCAGCCTAGTGCAGCCTCGTGCGCTCAGGGAGGCTCTGAGATAGCTATGATCATATAGCGACCCCCTAATACTAATAATACCAGCCAGCCAACCAACCTAGCGTATCACCAACTACCAGAGTAGCTATACTAGCTGGTACCTAGAGCTACTCATTGCTACTTCTCAGAATCAGATCGTCGAAACCGGTGAATCCATATAAAACTTGAAAATATCTCTAGACCGGCAGTTGATTAATCCCACCCTCCACCCAACCCTCTCCAAAATCATCAGGACACATTGTAACTTATTTATGCACACAGAAAAGTCCTTCACGATAATCAGCTATGTCACTTGCTGGATCAATGGCTCAGGCAAGGAGGGCGGTGGATGATTACACAGCATATCGTGTGTTTACCTACGGACGAATCAAGCACTCGCCATATTATCAGAATGTCACATTTCCCACGCAGATAGGTTCAACGGAAATACCAAAACATGACGTATTACCATCGTCACTGGTCATGAGAAACACAAACAATTAGAGACAAAAATTTACAGCCTATGGATGTATGTGCCGGAGTTAAATAAAAGTCCATTGCTGCACGTCTGACATGTGATGCGAAGATTTTTCTCACATATACGCATTTCGCGATGATTAATATTTTGGTGTTTACCTTTTTTAATGTTATTATCTTTCTTGACATACTATTCTTAGCCTGGCTAGTTTAGCATTCGGGGTTCCTTAGGTAGTATGTTGACCATTCGGAGCTGGTGTTGGTTATAAAGGGGCTAATGCTTAATGTTAGACTACGTACCGTGCATTCAACATAACTGTCTTACGTGCAGGTGGATAATGAGGTGATATGAAGAGACCAAGAACGGCAAGAGTTAGCCCGTCATCTACCTACCCTGGGAAATATACTTGACTAAATGACAAACGTATATGAATCCTCTTTAGCCCATTACTGACGTAAAGCTTTTTGAGTAGGACTCCGATGCGTTACAAGACTTGACTCCTTTGGAGGATCCAAGATAAACTTTTATTTACAGCCAAATTAGTTAGACATTATCCACGCCTATTTACAGATACGCCCCTTCGTTATTTCGTTAATTAGAATTACCTATATTTTGTTGCTTTCTCTGTTATGTTCCCTGCATTGTTGGCGAGGAGAGGAGGGAGGTCTCGCACCAAACTCGATCTCAACCTCTGTCGTCCGCACGATCCCGTTGTACGTCATAATCTCTTCCTCGCTCGTTGTCGGGGAATGGCCTCGTATCTCCGTCCGCCTTTTCATATCCTTAAGAGCAAATGATGACGTACCGTAAAGGTTTTCTCTTTTCGAGCTGTTCCCATATGTCCCCGACTTGTTTCCGGATTTGTTATCGGTGTTCCCCGTATCGTTGACTGCGTACGGGCCTCCTCGGTAGCGGTAGTTTGGATTCGTGGTCCCGCGAAGCGAGGAGAAGAAGCGAGGGAACCAAACCATGAATAGTGGTCGCAGTGCCGGACCAGACGCCGTGATTATCGCTAGGTTGGTTTCGACGGCGGAATAGGTAAACCTGATATCATACGAGTAGTCGAATTTCATGGGATAAAGAGAAGTCTCTATAATCCATAACATTCGAAGGATGCTAACGACGGTAACACTGATAAACATGGTCAGTCACGTAATCCCAATATGCGTAGTTCATAGATAGTTAATGACTTACACAGCTCCCAGGAGGAACACCACCATTATAGCAAATTTCACCCTAGCGGCCATCTTCAACCCCATGAAAATCCAGAACGGGAGGGCAAGGACAAGCACATCGGTGAAGATTGTCAACGCTGCGGTCGTCACATAGAATATTCCAGTATCGATGCACTTCCCTTGTAGTGCGGGATCGGTGATGCGCTTCCAGAAATAGGAGATCGGAGAACACTGGAAGATTACAGTCACGAAGATGCTAATCATCAGCCCAATGTTGAAGAAATTGAGGGCATGGATCGAATATCTGATCGCTCGTCTCTGCCCCCCTATCCTTAGGAGGAACGTCAAGACCGAGCACTTGACGAGAGCGAGTATAGGGTTGTAGATGATTTGGATGATGTAATTCCAGTACATTCCGAGGCTAACGTCGGCACCCATTGGGATATCATAAACGTGAACTCCTAGGTATGCTGTTCGCATGGCTAGCGCAAGAAGGTCAGCTAGATCATTCGCTGAGAGCTACCTGTATGCGGGTTATCTGGATATATGCAGCCTGGTACTTACCCATATAAGAACATCCTGTCTCGGCGATCGAGAATGCCTTGATGTATGTGAGCGTCGTTGCTCTTATTGGAAGAGTGATTCCTTACCATAGCCATGCACACTAGAGCGTCATCTACAGGTCTTGGTTAGCTGTAGGTCTATGGGGCTAGATTTCCTCTCCATCAAACTCTTCCCAGTTAACCACTTACCCCACCCAAATTGCCTACTCCTCACTCTCCCATAGACTCTGAGGCATACGACAACAAATGCTATTGCGGGAAAGGAGAACAAAATGACGAATCCGCCATGTTGAAGAGGTGAATAGGGGTAGGTCTCGGAAACGAGTCCAGAAGGTTTGCCTGGTCCCTCCAGAGATTGTCGTTTTGCTACGCTTGATATGAACGTATAAAGAGAAGACTCCATCGTTCCAAGGGCTACTGGAAGTGCAGCAAATTCGCTAGATCATTCAAAGACTAAGTGGCGCCCGTTCGCGTTGAACAGCAGCTTCATCTATATAACAATATAGCCTTGATTACTCGGGACGGCTTACGCATCATGTATGTAGTGTCCAGGGGCGGCACGGAAGAGCTTAAACAACCCTCGAAATGTCTCTGTTCAACAAGAGCTTCGAATTCAGCCTCTACTCTTAAATACGTCTCGTCCATTTTTGGTAGAAACCATTTATTTCGCCCGGGATGGGATAAGATGCGGACGGGATCTTTCTGCAGCCAAGACCTTCTATATAGCTGCCCTATATTTCTCTGCATATGTCTGGTTATATATCTGTTTATTTCAACGGTATTGTCCTGCAAGGCGGAGTGTTCGCGTCCTCGGGCCTATCCGAGCCGCTGGTTACCATAGCAAAGCGACACGAATGCCTCCCATCCGGCACTTGACACCAGCCGAGGATGACTTGGAGAAAAGCTCCCCTCGTCACGAGGGAGGAAAGAGGGGAATGAGAACCGTATATGACAAATGTATGTGTCATGTCTACAAGAACCACTCCCTTTGTTTCGCGGACACATCCTTGACTCGGCATTACTTATCTCTGCTATTGGGACTAACACGCATAGTAAACTTATGCCGCCCTCTAAGTTCACTGCTCTGTAGCTACCACACCTAAACAGCAATCTATCGAATCACAACCGAGATTCGACTTTCCCTAAGGTTGCATAGCAGGGGGTGATATTGGGTATCACGGCATCATCGTTGCGAAGATCACAAGGATTAAATGCGGAGGGAGAGCTAAGCATTTGCAGATCTAGAACGCGGAACCGTCTTCAGAGCGCTCTAATCGTTGGGGCAACCTGGGGTAACAGTCCCTTAGGGCATATGCGTCGGGGATCGAATCTTGTATTGGCTTAGTGGCCTTCGTTTGATTCGTTAAGCGTTTTATCCAGGCTGCCCGGCGATGCAACCTGGTAGCAAGGGTTCGGGGAAAATTCACACCACCTTGCTCTGACGGCTTTATCGGGACGAAGGTAGCAAAGAAAAATTCGATTGGCATCCGGTCAAGCTCGCTTGCGTACTTGGTGAATTTTGCCCTTCTGAATAATAGGATTCGAAGTTTACCCTATTTGTCAGCTGTCTACTATTTCGTTGAGGTGCAGTCCAGGTCGTCGGCGTCCCTTCTAATCTCTAAAGTGATTAATAACCTCCGTTCAGCTTGCGTATATGATTCATCTTTCTTCAGAAGATCGAGGCCATGCTAGGTAGATTTACTATTCTAGAGATGCATTCCTGGCAATCTAAGCCGACTTTCCTTACCAGCTGAGAGGTCCGGCGGGTCCTCGGCCATGCTGCAGAGTGGCGCATGTTCCTTACGCGGTATGAATTTCTATGGGGTAGAATGGTGCTCTTACTAGGGAGTCGCTGCTACTGTTACACTATGTCAGCACAGACGGCGCCGCTCATCCATGCTAGACGGCCTGAAAACCCACGTGGGCCGGCATCCCTACCGGCTCCGGAAGGACATCGTAAGATACCTGGAGCCATGTAGAATGCCCATTATATACGGCAATAGTAGGCCCATTTAACGCCGGTTTCTGCGTGTTTTCTCGTTCACCCTAAGCTGTTTCCACTTCAGCTCGTGCCGGTCTGGGGACGTATAGCAGCGATGTCTTGCCTTAGAAAAGCCGTTGTAGCCACATTTCTGGCTCACGTGCTGCGCTTCGCCTGTGGCCAAACACTGGTTGTAGAGAATTCCACGGTTGGTTAGTCAGCAATATGAGTAGATAGCCAAGGGAGGATTGTAACTAATTGCTTCTTAGCGGCGAATGAGTCGACAGTTGCCCCTGCTGTAGCTAGTGTTGACGCAAAGGAATCGAACTCGACCGCAGATCTCTTCGAGGGAGAAACGCTGCAGTTGACTGACGCTGTCATAGCGAACCTTACTGATTTGGGGCTGTCCAATGTCACATTATTCAGCTTCCAGAACGAGTCAAGCTTGGCAGAGACAATAGCGAAGCGAGCCATACCAGGAGTATGCAAGACCTATCCAGATGACCCGTTTTGGCCTTTTCAATCTACCTGGGGACTCTTCAACATCCTCCTAGGCGGAGCATTGATTGAGACTGTCCCATATGCATCGTCCTGTTATGATTCCTTCGGGGATCATAATGCAAGTCGATGTGACTTCATCACCAACAACTGGATCAATGCATCCATTTATCAGTACGTCCATAGAAATAATCCCTATAGCTAACAGGTCTAATAACTTGCAATAGCACCGAGGACCCTACGTCCATCAATGCAGTCCTATTTCAGGGGTCGACCTGCATGCCACCGATTTTCGTGCCAGGGAAGAGTAGGTGCACAGTCGGCGGCTATCCGGCATACGCAGTTGCTGCCCGAAATGTGGCGCAAATCCAGCTTGCGGTGAACTTTGCCCGCAACCTCAACTTGCGGCTAGTGATCAAGAACACCGGCCACGACTTCAGTGCGAAGTCAGTGGGGATGGGAGCATTATCAATTTGGACTCACAATCTCAAACAAATCCAGTTCTTCAGGAATTACCAACAAGGCTACTACCGCGGTCCCGCCTTCAAACTCGGTACTGGGGTCCAGGCTTTTGAAGCATACGAAGCTGCCAGGGAAAATGGAGTCACAATTGTTGGCGGTGAGGGCCGAGTACGTTCTCCGCCTTGACACGTCTGATGAGTTAATACTAATTGGGGTCCAGACTGTCGGCGTCATGGGAGGGTACCTCCTCGGCGGCGGTCATTCGCCCCTATCCAGTCTCTATGGAATGGGGGCAGACCAGGTACTATCCATGGAAGTAGTCACGGCTGATGGGCGGTTCGTGACCGCAAGTGAAACTAGTCACCCGGACCTATTCTGGGCTTTACGCGGGGGTGGCGGCTCTACTTTTGGCGTGGTTACATCGGTCGTCATCAAGGCGTACCCGAAGATCAGAGTAACTACCCTGACATATGTCCTAGCAACTGGGCCGACTGTATCGGCCGAGCAGTTCTGGGCCGCTCTCCGCGCTTTCTTCGATGGCTTCATCACTTACACCGATGCTGGCAATTACGAGTATTTCCGAATCTCAAAGCTCGGTGAGGGCCAATTTTACTCCGACATGGGTCCATGGTTTGCTCCCGGTATGTCCAAGGTCCAGCTCCAGACCCTAGTGGCGCCGCTGTTCGCCAGGTTTAAAGCGTTAGGTGTCGAAGTGAACCCGGTTTACACCGAGCACGACGATTTCTACGACGCTTGGTACGCAAGCTTCCCGGTGGAGCCTTGGGGAAGTAATGCAATCCGTCAAGCGAGTCGTCTGTTTCCAAAATCGAATTGGCAAGACGCTGCGAAGTTGAACGCTACTTTCGACGCTATCAAGAGTGTCGTCGAGGAGGGTGGATACATAGTCGCATTTAATATCGCGGCTGCGCCCAAGACGGGATATCCGGATAATGCCGTGAATCCAGCATGGAGAAACACCGTTATGCATGCCATTATGGCAACACTATGGAACGCGACCAATTCCGAAGATGACATGAAGGCTGCTAGCGACAAGCTGACGTTCGACTGGATGCAACGGTGGAGAGACGTGTCACCGGGTGCCGGTTCCTATATGTCGGAGGCCGATTATATCGAACCGAATTCCACTCAAGCTTTCTTTGGGAGCAAATATGAGAAGCTGTATCGGCTCAAACAACTGTACGACCCGTTCGGTGTCTTCTATGCTCATACAGCCGTCGGGTCGGAAGATTGGAAGATGTCGGAGATGATATTGGGGAATTTGCCTTCGCAGAACAGCAAGTTATGTAGAATATGAATTGCTAGAGTACCTACCTCCTAACCTATAGACTTGCAGTCCACTCTGCTCATGTACGCATTTAGCTTTCATACTGTATTTTAGAACTAGATATACACAAGTTATTAATTCATGACAACCTAACCCAGCTTCTTCCGGTGCATCTTTCAATGATCTGAAGAATGATCACGTTTGAAGAAGCGGTGTAACGGGTTGAAATGTAGTGTATGGAGCATAACTATAATTGATGCTTACCTCTTCTCATCCCAAGTGGGTAGAGTTCCCATAGAGGGGAGCAGCTAAGTAACTAGGTGAGCACTAGAGGAGCTATTTAAGGGGATCAGAAGATGAAAAGAGCCAAGTTGAAGCTCTTCGAACACCGCCTTTGTTGGTCGCCGTTTAATGTTGTTAGGCTGGACCGAAGCCGGTCCGACTCACTGTGAGGTAGATGCCTCAATCAGAATCAGGCATTGGAGGTAAGAAGGTAACGTACCTAAGATTGTGTTGAAGATGAATGGGTCAAGCTGAAGGAAAAGACGAAAAGTCTTCCATGGGTCTTGGCCGGACGGGGTGCCCACCTTCAGCCCAAACGGCTGGGAAGTGGGGCATAACTCTACGTCATATAGACCACAATAACGGGACACCTTTTCATTGGTTACAGGCAAGATGGCCGAGTTGGTTATGGCGTGAGGTTAAGGTCACCTTAGCATCTACTTCCTCATGGAGCAATCCGCGTGGGTTCAAGTCCCACTCTTGTCACTTCAATTTTTTTGCCTTTTTCCCCCTCTCTTTTGATTCACGTGCCTCTTTCAACCCCCTTTTTACGCAAGACAACGGCTAGGTCAGCAATTAGTCACGTAGTGTCGGAATAGTTCGCCAACAATGTCTCGATTATTACTTATATCTATATTGATTATGTGGTTGCGGCTACCATGCAGTGTGGCATATCGTCATCACGTCTTCCAAGGGCCTGGATCCTACCCGAGGAGCGGTCTGTACACGACTATCTCCTGAAACGGCTATAACAGAGGAAATATGAAATCCGCCCGCACCTCCATTCAGCGACTATCGACCTGCTAGTATCAATTCAGCTGTTAATTTACCCAACCCATAATCCTTTTACCTATCATGGCCAATTATTAGCCGCTTAGATACCAGTAGCCTGGTTAGCTAGTCACAAGCACGAGCCGTTATGGTGTAGGAGTAGGCTGATCACAATGACTACCTGACCTGACCTACCTTACAATCCACCAAACCACATCGTAACCAGCTTCGGGCTTCTCCACTTCGTGTGTCAAAAGTATGCCCACAGAAGGTGAACCGATGAAGATTCACGGATTGTTCATCAGGCCACGTGGACTCCCTCATGTAAGTCACTACCCGATCCCGCGTCATATGCGTATCTTTCGGGCGACATCTTACGGAAGCGTCGGGACCTAATGGCTGAAAACGTCCCGAACCGCTGGTGTTGTTTGGGACGCTTCTGCATGTCGCTAGATCAAGATTCTGATTCTACAGAAGTGTTGACGAAATGGCTGGAAACGTCCCCAGCGAGTGGCGCTGCTTGGGACGCCTCTGCATGTCACCAGATCACGATTTTGGTACTGCCGCGATAAACACATTATTGCTTCCGCCGAAAATGTTTATAACTCCTGAGTTCGTCGCCTGATTTTTCGGTATTGCGGTCTGTATCATCTCTTCCCACAGTCACCACAAGTACTACGCTGCAAAATGTATAGCCCCTGGGTATTTGCTACTCTCTCGAGTCTATTATACGGGCTGGCGACAGCACAAGTCAAGATGAACTTTACCGCTGTTGGTGCCCGGGACGGTCGTTCAACGCTTGAATGCTGGCAGCTCGCTGATACCCTTAATTTTTCCAATGGGCTCCCGAATACACCCGGTCTAGTACAACTTGGCGATATTTCTAACGCATCTTACCGTTACATCCCCGCGGGCTATGACGATACCTTTCACAACGCACCATTTAGGCAGTAAGGCCCCCATCTCATCAGTCACTCCGATGAGCCACCACTAACAAATTAATAGATGGGCTGTTATGGTTAAAGGGCTAGGCCGTATCACACTTCCTGACGACGATACGTCAGCCGAAGTCCGTCCTGGCGAAACCGGCGTTCTATTCGTTGCTGACACCCCGGATGTCAGCGCTCAGGGTCACCGATCTCAATATCCTGGCATTACGGAGACCATCGTCGTACAAATTCCAACAAAAGACAACCAGATACCAGCTCATAGTGTATTGCACTCGGGGCCATGCCTGTCCACTGAGTTGGATGGTCTACAGCAGTTCGGTTGAATGTTTCATCTTAGGTTTAAATCGGGACGACGGGCAATCTAGGTGCCGGCTTATACTTTCCTCATATGGGTCTGGGTGTGGTTCGGTGGTTAGGAATATTCATTATTGGTGGGTTTGAGTGAGTACACGTCAGGAATAGGTGGGATTGAAGGAGGAATAGGTTCCAAGAATTATACTAATGTAATTTACCCCGGTACAACGCCAAGACAGAAAATAGGGGACTTCGTTGACGGCATGAAACACGGAAACCAGACTTTTCGGGGCTTCAACAGCTATTTTAGGCGTAGGGAGAAGCGAATGTAGTTCAACTTCAGCATGGAAAGGTTGAACTAGAAAAGGCAGCATTAAAGACTGATCCGGAACCATCGCATTCCTAATCGTAATACTCCGAAAGAAATTTCCCAACTCTGCTTCAAGTAAAATTTTCATCAAAGTCCCTGTCCAGCTCAAGTTGTGAGCATTCATTTAGGGGCGGTAAGTTCGTCCAGGCTCCAGCAGCATCGTAATTGGATTCCATCTGCGCTGGAGTTTGGTCATGTTCTTCAGCTTCCTCATCGTCATAAGGGGCGTCAAGAAACGTGGGCTTGGCAAAGGCTAGCTGGTTCTCTGAACTGTGGTCCCACGACCACACACCTGAATCTTTTCGGTGCTGCCCTCTATAGAAAGGCTCAGTCGCGTTGGATAGATGATGTAGTGCTTGTTGTGAAAGCATTGGATCATGATTCTGGACCATAAGAACTGGTGTCGTCGTTACCGTATCTACCTCCATATTCTGGTACGATTCTTCTGGTTCCTTCTGCTGCGGTAGCTGCTCCAACCGCTTCATGAATCGCCATCGAAAGACTGACAATTGAAATCCAGGCAGATGGTCTGGCTTAGAACTTAGCGTAGTGGATGATGGTCGAGGACATGAGACTCACAAGGCTCTGGGATTGCATTCTGATAATCAGACCCCCATAGCGCACGGCATATTTTCCTATAAGAATCGCTCGGATTGCCCTTGTCCCTCTGGAAATTAAGACGCCGGTACTCCGCATCCTGAACTTCGTTCATCCACTCGGCGTCCGAATCTGTCAGCTCCTTTTCTGGCTTCGTGCAATTCGCCATGTGCTTTCGCTTCTCTTCATCAACCTCTTCCATTCTGCATTGGTTAAATCTCTTCCTACATTTTTCACAACCATTCCACAAGCAATGGACTCTTTTTATATGTTCCCTAGAGAGCACTATTAGTGTAACTAACGTATAAGAACATCAAATCATCGCTTACGTCAATTTCCCAATATCCTTGAACCCGACACCCTCGGTGCACGAGTTCTTCACGTATATATAACGGGTGGGATCATGTTTCCAGAAAGGACACGCCAAATAGTCCTTATGCTCATCATGCGTAAGTCCGGCAGCTTCGTCGTCAAATACCTCAACGAACTCGTCCAAAGGTACTACTGACCCTTTTCGACTCGGAGTAGATGAGGCATCGAGAGCTCCATTACTCTCGCTCTGCCTCTGTTGATTGGATGTCATACCGAGCATATTTGGTACGTTCTAGAGTAGTCGAGAACCGGAAGATATAACACTTGTAAATGCAGCAACTTTCCCTTGAACTCTTTGACCTCTCTCTCTTGAAGAAGCTTCTCTATCGGGTAAATCTCCAACTAACCTCGCGGATATGGGCGGAGTTGGACAGCGCATCCACATTTCAATGCCTCGCGAACCTTCCTGGTCTTCCAGAGACCCAGTGGAATACACGCTCTCCTGATAGCAGGTTATCGAGTGGCTACCTCCCCTAAGCCGTCAGCAAATCGCCACCAGCATATAAACGAAGACGACAACTAGTACCAAAATGGCAATAGCTAGCATTGGTTGAGGTGAGAAATTGAACAACTATTGAACCATACCTATTAGTAGCAATTTGTTGTTCATTTGGCATTGTAGTTCCGTGCCACTTGGTTTTGCAGGTTAAGGTGGAAGGGATGATACTCATAGTACAGCTTCCAAGGTGGCTAGATATAAGCCACTATTTAAGTCTTCTCGAGTCATTATCGCATATGCGATTCTGAATATGGCATCCCAGCCTTGCATATTAAATGATACAATCCACACTAGTTCTAACCATATCGAGTATTCCGGTTATCATGATAGTGTTACTCACTATTAATTGATGTCTATATGGTGTTTCTATTGATATAGAGACGTGATGATGCAACTCGCATACTCCGTCGTGGAACCCCCCTATTTAGGTAGGTACCTGGTAGCTATCTAAGCAACTTCACAATCGCCAATACACAGCATATTTCCACCGAGACTTATATAAATGTTCCAAGAAATTATATTGTGACGTGCATATTAGGGATTTTCTAATATATCGTTTTGTAATTGTAACTACTTGGTACCTGCCATGTTGTCACAAATCAGTTACGGCATGACGGTATGGAAACCCTCCGCGAGACTACACAATTGTATCCATGCTGCCATCATAATAGCGATGCGAAGAATCTGGTGGCTAGAGCCTTAGATTTCAAATTGTTAAGGAAGCTATCTTTTTGGGTGATTAGCATGGAGCATCAAGTTTGCAAGAGAAGGAGTAAAAAATGCCTATGGTCTTGGACAGCACGCTTACAAGAGACCCCTGGATCAACGAAAGTCAATTATAGAACTTGATTGTCACATCTACGATGATCAAAATGACTAGGCCAAAAGACTTTCCGGAGTAAGATTCAGATGGCCTAAGGTAGGTACCGTAAAGCAGTTCGGCTCTACTTCGAGATACTACAGGAAGTGCGAACTGAGTTCAAACATCGTACTAGAACCGAGGCCAGCAACAAGAACAAACTTACAAGTTTGGTGTGTAGGTACATCACAATAACTAGTAGAGTATTTAGGCTTAATATTAACAAGAGATGATCTGATTCACAATTTCTAACTACTCCACGATCTGAAGTCTAGAGACCTTTGGCAATTTATATCGTTTTCAGCGTATTACCGAAAACTGTTCATTATAGGTGCAACTTTACTAGAGCCTACGGTAGTGCTAATGATGCCCCGTGGTGCTACTTCCCGAACTTGGTGCACTTATCTAGGTCCGCAAGTATTGAATGCTGAGGATTGGTGAAATGATGAGAGGATACGGATAATAAACTTGGAGGCGAAGTGGAACAAGAAGAATCAAGCAGAAGTCATAGGTAGATGGTTTATATTATATAGCCTACGTAGGGATGTTCGAAGGCATGCGTCGCGCTAATACTGGTTATTAAATGACGAAATTTAGGAACAATGCAACTTGTATACCAAGAGCGAGGGTAGCCTGTTAGACATATTGACGACGACGCCCGATCGATCACTACCCCTAGATACGTACGTTGGACATCAATGGCAGATAAAGAATTGTGGGACGAATTTCTAGGTGACTGGTGACTATTCGGTCTTGAACAACAAAGTTATTATTCTAAGAGAGTTTGTATAGACTCATCGAAAGGCATGAGATAAGCCCGGACTATCTTCGTCCCCTCAAGTATGTGGCCTGTTGACCTTCGAGAACACTGTCTTTGGTAATACCTAGGTTACCTACGCACTTTAATAATTCATAGGTACCTAGGTAGATAATATCACGTCCTTGAGCGGTATCACTCAACGCGTTGACTATCTCGTATAGCAACTAACGAATGGATTGCGAAGCTCTAAACCTTCTAAGCAGAAATCATTGCTCATACCTTTAGTGAGATATTGGCTGTGCAGCTTGCGATACTCGATGCCCTCCTGAACTTCGGCAGCGGTCGTAAGAGCCTTCGGACTTCGGGGTCATGACCGGTGAAGTAAACTCCTTGAAATATAGCTCGGAATAAGCAGGTTGAGATTTCATGATGCTCCAGCTGGGCTATTTGTCCTGTAGAATTAATTTAGCATGATTTCCAGACTCGCAAGAGATCGCGTGTTATATGGGGCCAACCAAGCCGATGACCGGCGGCCCGCCACGATGTGCTATGGTAATGTCATCGTTGGAGCTAGACATGGCAGCGCGCACTAATATGTCAAAAGTCCTTAAGAACCGACACCCAGGTATCTGGATTTGTTGTGAGGACCATAAAAAGTGGTTCGGCTCTGCTAGGGTGATGTGAGTAAGGGGCATAAGCGCTAGCCTGTAGTGGGCGTGAAACCGGACAGCGCCGAGTAAAGCAAACAGGCATTATGGCGAGCAAAACCGCAAGAGTTGGAAGCTCGTGGTTATCGTCGCAAATTGTGTCGGATCAGGCCGAGAGTGAAGTTAGCAATACGATAGAACCAACCTTCGACACGCGACCGAGAGCACGCGTTTCGTTTCGCGGGCGCTGTGAGGACCCTTGTCTGTAAACTGCGGTATGATGCCGCCCTTGTTACCGGGAGCTACAATTTGACGTGGTTGACCGCATAGACCTCATTGCATGAGGTGGGAAGTGCCCCTTAACTTAGGGAGGCATGTAGTGGATTTCCTCCCTCGATAGCAAGGACGCCCGGTGGAGGCGTGAAACAGGTAACCTAACAGCAGTAGGACGGCTCGGTATCCGCTCTCATGACATCGCTATGGTTCTGGATGGCGGTGAATGACTGCACTCGAGATGAAGCAAGCGTCTGGACGGACTTTCGGATGAATTGAAACTCTTACACGACTTCGCGCATATTGCTGACGGCGTATATGAAATTGCAGTGATGCGCTGCGTCGAGGTTTGAAGAGTTTTCGCTATGCAGCGTTGATATGCAGCATTATTGAACCAGTCCATTCAGCGATGACGGTTCAAGCTCTGTGGTCTGCTGATACCTGTAGTTTGTAGCAAGTACCGCACAGCGGTAAGCGCCGAGGCTCACCGACTTGCGTGTTTAAATTATTTTCGTGGTGACGAGGTCGGGGAAATAAATAATACATGATGTCACTTGGTAGTGCTTTTTCTCGCTGATATTAATAAAGAATTCAGGTGCAGATTTGTGTACGCGTACTCGATAGAATGTGTCGGCGGTCGGTCTTTAACTCGGGTGACGAGTCTTGGTCGATCAATTCATGTTTACGAAAAAAATCTAGGAGACCGACTATGCAAACTTCTCTGGCTTCAATTGCTGCCGTGGTAAAATTAATTGGAAATGACCCAGACTGCAGGCATACTTGGGTCTCTAATAGGAAAATATTTCGTGCGAGAGTCGACCATATTCGGCCGTGGCGGGCATTTGGAATTAGGATATGACAATCTGTGTCACCGCACCAGCATCGTGGGGATGGAGGCATTCTGTTGTCAAGCCTTATTTCCAGAATCTCAAGTCCTTTGATTCGATAGCTTAGTATGATAGGCAATTGGCGAAGTGGTGTGCAGGTGACTGAAATAGGTAGTAGGTATTGGATGAGTGTCAGATATGTGGTAGGAGGTATGCATGTGCATGTGGTATGTATGAAGTTCATAAAATGTGCCCAGCATGTTGATGTCATGATATGTCAGCCGCATCGAACCCCTGCTTTTCTGGAGGCGGACACCCAAGGTTCCCGACTGCCGATGGGACCCGTTTATTCTAAATCTGAATTACATGTAGGTAGCTAACGCTAACCAACGATTCTTCCCGAAACACAATTCATTCTTTGTACATTCGCCTGGGCATCTCAAATACAAGCTGCTTGCATTTCTATCGGCCCTTGGCTGTTCGGTAGTGCCGACTCGTTGCCAAAGACTGCTTTTGTTGCTCTCTAGGGCTATTGTCAGCACCCTTTTCCCAGCGTAGTTAGGCGTGTCTTATCCATGTCAGCTGCTTCTCCTTCTCCACGATTCATCACGATGACCCTTCTCCTTGCGGCTTTTAGTCTGAAGCCCCAAGATCCTTCCAACTAATCTAGACTGTCTGGTTGGCTAGACGAGCTTACTCGTCACGCTAATCCGCATCCCTTTCCGACTGGTCCAATCAGGCCCATCACTCGCTTCTCTGCCTCGCTCCATGAGACGCAGTTGCTACACTAGACCTAACACACTTTTCCTGGGGTAATTGGAGCCAGTTACAGTAACCAATCCTGCAGCACGGGATGCAGCAAAGCCCACAGCTCCTATAAGTAGTGTACAGTGCCAAGTGGTTGAAGCTTGGTGCGTATTGGCTCGCTAAAGCGTACCCGTTGCTGCACAAGAGGTGGATAGGTACTGTGCTGGTCGATCAGCATGATGCATTCGCAAGCAATCCACTTTCTTTGCACCAACTAACTCGGCGTCGGAACCGACGAGTCTCTCAAAAGAACGGGTTTTAGACGAGCCCGACTAATCGCGCCCGAGACCGCAGGGTACCGAGAGAGTCGTGCAACTTTGATCACTTGCTGGCTGACGCCGGCTTGCGGCAGAGGCTTCGCCATAGTTCAGACGGAACGAACCATATTGCGCGTGAATGATGAGTGTGTCATCCTTGGTCACAGCATTACATACAACATTGCGTTCAGCTACGCGTAGCCGCACCTGCATTGCCTATGGCTACCTGCGGTCTGGGCCAGCGACCCTGTGGCCAGAGCCCTCGGAGAGTCGGTGACCGCGAGCGCCTGCTTGGCGGCTAGTTGGTAGTTAAGTGACTCGTTAGTCTGCTGTGGCTTCGAGCCGCCTCATCAAACCACGTTCCAGTCCCATTTCTCTGAGACTTTCGTCGCCCTCCTAGCAAGGATACCACCTGACAGTCCCTACAAGTACCTTGTTAAGCTTAGTCTCGCGCTGATCCACGGCGTTCGCTCTAAAGAAGTCTGGACCCTTGACGACGAGTTGCTTTGTTCCCTCTCCTATCCATCTGTCCAACGTTGGAGTGGGGCAACTGAACGACAATAGGATTGAATGAGATGAGACCCCTCATTGCTTGCATATAAACCTGACAACCCTCGAACCGCATGCCGCAGGACCCCGTGTATGATATCTATAGACCCCCAAATATAAGAATCCTCCAAGATTTTTCTGCAGGCCAATTCATATGTACTACATATAACCTGTGTCTATAAGGGATTACCAACCAATTAAGTGCCGCGTTGCCATCGTCACAGTACATACATCCTTGCACTGGGGTAGGATTACCTCCTCACGTCCCACCCGCCGTACTGCCAAAGCTCCAAAAGCCCACAGGGGGCGCTACACATGATCATGACGAGGAGAAAGAGCCAGACCCCAGGTCTTTATTATGATGTACCCATCGCCGTCATACCTTTGATCAGTTCGATCCTTTTTCTCATAAGGCTCTACCGCTGGCAACAATCCCAATACTACCAATTAGTCAACCTCATCGACAACAAAATGGAGCAGACAATATCACGCCTCTCTAACAAGATTCAAAGACCCACTACCTTCACCAAGTTCAACGAGCTCCCCCCTGAACTACGCATTAAGATATGGCAACATGCTATGCCAGGTCCTAGAACAGTCATTGTCAAATCACCTTACACCAGACAAAATCAGACGCCCAGGTCTTTAGAAGAGGCAATGACAGAACCGGATAACCAAGAGGAGACCTGGTATTCAACTACACAGATTCCCGCCCTCTTACATGTCAATGCCGAGGCCAGATACGAGGCGTTAAAACACTACGAACTTACCCTCGGCGTAGAGGGCGCGCAACCGCGAATATACATCGATTTCAGCCGAGATACCGTTTTCTTCGGCAACTCAGAGCTCAAGCCCGAGTGCTCACCATTATGGGGCTCCACACAAGACCTGGATCGAGTGCGACGTCTTGCAATCGTTCCCGAGGGCGGATGGAGAGTACTACGGTGGAAGAAGGTCGACTTGAATTCACTAGAGAAGATAATATTCGTACACGACACAGAAAATCTCGACCTAGGGCCCCTTCCACAGCTGGCCGAGGACGAGCCACAAGAAACGGAGATGGAGATACTCGAGGAACAGGTACAGAGACTACGGATGGAAGAGGTGCAGTTACAGCAGGATTTGGAAGAGAACAGCACATTGGATCCTATCAAGAAGCGGATGCAGGCAGCCCGCGAGGAACTAGACACGCTGATGATGGTCCTACCGATGCAATTCGAGCAGGTACCTACGGTGTCAACTGCAGTGTTTAGGAAGAGTCGCGGGGATAGATGGCTATGCTGATTCGCTATTTTGAGTTTGCGACAGGCTCGTCAGCCACGACATATCTTATCTTATGCTGTACATCATGCTGTGCGCTTAGCAATTCGACCAACCACATCAGAGACATCCCACATCTCTGGCTCAAGCAGGGTCCAAACTCTCAAGTGTCTAACGTAACGTGATGATCAATTGCTTCATTACTAGCGAGGTATGATGTTAGACGATAGAATTGTGTCATAAAGAAGCTAGTGAAGGGGTCTGCCCCCAACACACAAACCTACAGCCTTTAGAAACACTTCAGCCGATCCTTCTACTCGGGCCCCATCTAAGACAACAATACGCAAGATGATTCGGCTTGCGAAGCTTGTCTTGCCCTACCTTCGCTTACGTACGTAAATGCCAATTGGTCTTTCGCCTTACACAAATCCCATCAATCGCGATCGATGTGAAGTAAAACAGGTGGTGAGAAAAAATAGAAGTCGGTAAGACGACTGGTGAGACGATTCTACGACACTCGGTGCTCTAAGCCCCAAGCCCAACGACGCAGTCTCCCGTTTTCTTTCCTTTTTATTCTTTTCTGCAACCTCCAACGAAATGCGATTTCATCCAATATGTAATGCAGCCTGCAGCCCCAGAGTCTATCGTAAATCATAAATCGCACAAGGGTAGGGAGCCCGCTTTACGTTACGTACCAAGGGATTTTTTATTTTTATTTTATTAAAAAATTTTTTTTTTTTTGCTTCTGCGTCATGGGTGTTTCTTCCACGCAAACCAGACACGCGTCCCCGCGGGTTCGTTCGTCCCTATCTTGGCGGGTTTGCATTTCGAAGAATTACATATTTGCGTGCGTATTTGCAGATCCTCTTTTTCATTACTATGAATGCTTTGAAATGTCTTTGACTTCGGATTCCGAACCTGCAGATTTCCATATATCCTTTCCTTTGGTTTGTGCCCCCTTAAGAGCGATCCTGCCGAGGGATATATTTCGCGGAATAGCTCCCCGTTGAGAAGGTAGAGGAAGTAGATAGGATAGGATATGCAGGTGGTTGTCAACCCCTCCTCGTCCTATCTATGTACGCAATAACCAATTACCAAGCGTAACACCGCATCAAGTATGCCCCTCCTAAACGTAGCACCCAATGATCTCCTCAGCGCCTCTGAGAGGTACCTACGTAAAAACTACCGGCAGCCGGCAGCCGTTCCGGCGATCGACTACTGGTATGTTGCGCCACATACACACGTACCCGTGCTGAGTTACTCCCCGTCCTTGCCCTGTTTCGCACACGCGCATACTCAGACAAGCCAAACAAGCCCGCCCCCGAACATCACGGCTTACAGCTTACTATTCCTGGCATCGCCCCCACCACCACCACTACTCACGTACCCGTGGCCGCGTCTCAGCATCGCCACCGCCCCATCCACCATATCGCGCACGATCTCAGCCGCGGGCTTGACGTCTCGGATCGCGCCGGCGACCTGGCCCATGAGGTGCGGGACGTCGATCTCGGCCTCGCCGTTGGTCTCGAGGTCGTGCTCGATGGGCACGATGCCGCGATCGCACAGCTCGCGGATCCGCTGCGGCTCCGCGTGCCACCGCCGTATGTACTCGTTCGTGCGCATCCGCAGCGGCCGCCCGCTGAGCACCAGCGTGCGCTCCGTGTCCTCGAACCCGCACGACACCACGCTCGCCTTGTGCGCCGCGCTGCTGTTCGCCTCCGCCGACGCCACGAACCGCGTCCCCACCCACACCCCCGCCGCCCCGTACATCAGGCTCGCGGCCAGCGACCGCCCGTCGTTGATGCCGCCCGCGGCGACCACGAGCGCCGGGCTGCCCTTCAGCATCGGTGGCTTGTAGTTCTGCGCTACGTCCGCGACGGCCGGGATCAGGACCGACGATGCGATGTCCCCCGTGTGCCCGCCGCCCTCGCCGCCCTGCGCGCACACCATGTCGACGCCCAGGTCGAGCGCCTTGGTCGCGTGACGCGGATGTCCGACCATGTTCATGACGAGGATGCCGGCGGCGTGCAGGCGGTCGATGACGTGGGCCGGGGGCACGCCGACGGCGCTGACGAACAGCTTCGCGCCGCTCGAGATCGTGATGTCGATCAGCTCGTCCAGCTTGCCGCCCGTGTAGTCGTGGTTGGTCTTGCGCGCGTTGCCGCCCACCTGCGGCAGCGCGAGGTCGATGCCGAACGGCAGGTCCGGCGACTTCAGGGCGGCTTTCAGCTCCGCGATGATGGAGCGTAGTTGGTCTGGTGTGTACATGAACCCGCCGATGACGCCCAGCCCGCCTGCGTTGGACACCGCGGCTGCGAGGGCGCCGCCGGATACCCGGGCCATGCCCGCTAGGATGATGGGGTGCTGGATCCCGAGGAGGGTTGTTAGGGGCGTTACGATGGGTCCTTTTTGGGGCGCCATCGTGTCTCCTTTTCTAGCTATTTAAACTTGGAATATCCTTGTAGGTGTGTAAGTTCAGTTAGGCTTGCTCGGTGCTCTCTAAATGTGCGCGTAGATAAAAGCACGTAAATGTTGTCTTGAATTGTATGATGGCTGGCTCTAGAAGTGTATTGAAATAGGTAAATGGCTGGTCGACTCGGTCACATCGGATGGTGAACGACCGGCTTGGTTAACAAAGAATGAGGCGTGATCTAACCGCGCCTCGGTAGTGCGTAAAATACAACACCCCTTACATGAGCTGGCTGTCCACGAAACTAGAATGTAGAACAGTCTCGTTGTCGCAGAAGGACAGGAAGAAAATCCAAGCCGAGCAATTGGTATCCGAAGAAATTACTACGATTTAAGGAGGATTCAAAAAGCCCGGTCGACATCAGTTAAAGTCGTATGAGGCCGTCAATTCCGTATCCGACATTCTGGTCTCATTGGTACACGGGAGCTAAGCTCAACCGGTGTGAGGTGGGGTATCTGGGGTGCCGAGGCATATCTATTTTGGGCAAGGACCCTGGGAAAGGGTCAAGCTGCAAAGAAAGGGGCTTTCTAGGTAAACGAGTAATGTATTGATTGCTACGCTCATTGTGGTGTGGGTTTTTATGAAGGGCACCTGATATAAGTCGGTAGTGAAGATAAGATATAAAGGCTTGTCAATGATTCTTATCAATATAGAGACTGGCATCTCAACGTGCTTACATCTCGGGTATTATCCGCTGCAAACATGAAGCTCCAACGTTAATAGTACAATACATCTTGTAACTCGCTGGCTTAGAGCTGGCGCGGCTGTTTAATCTTTCATACTCTATCATGCCTTTGACCTCGTTCTTAATCCGTTTGGTTCCCAATTCCCCCTTTCCAGTTTACAATATACATACTAATAAACACCCAGTGGGATCGCTTGGCTGTCCACAATGTATACCAGAAACTCAAGTTGGTCACCAAATTAAGAGGCGGATTAAGATCCAACTTGGAAACAAAGCTGAAACGACCAACCCTTGGGACAGAGACTCTTGTACATGTCGACGAGTCAATGCGCTTCCTGAGCATCTCAATTGTGGCGAAGGGATATCAATCACCTGTATGATTAACTCCCGACACTTCTGGTGGTTGGAGACCGCTAGCAGTTGCCCGCAAGCGACGCCAAGCATTCAACATTTCGTTGAATCATGTAGGCGGGTATAGCCTTCATGCTATATCACGGACGCTGTTAAGCTCCGCTAATTTTGAGCGTACATTTCCGGTCCTGTTCCGACTCAGTCCCGGAACACGCCAGCATATTGTATGCAGGCCGCATGCAATTGCTAATAGCTCAAATCAAAGTAGTAGGTTTCTCCTGCATGCTGCAGCCGTTTTCAACGGAAATATGGTAGTCGTGCAGGTATGAAGCCTCCTTGTGACGAGTCTGTCGATTTTGAGCTAGCTGGTAAGGGTGTCGGTGTTGTTGGTTGCGATTGATGGTGCTCTTCCGCAGATACAGTTTCAGCGTCTTCTCGGTGGTCATTTACATTCTCTATGATAGCCTCCTGTGGAACTGGCACCTTTTCCACCTTGAGAATTTCCGACTTCACCTCGGGGATGGATTCGATCTGAAGATTTTCCCGACTCAGCCCGCGTCGAAGAGCTAGGTCCGCAGCTGCCTGTCTCTTCTTCTCTAGCACTTCATCTTCCTCTCTTTCCACTCGCTCCTCTTCTTGTCGTAAATCCTCTAGCGATGGCGTTGAAAGAAGCGCTGGACTTTCTGGAGGAATAGAACCCGAACCTAAATTGGGATGTAAGGATGGTCTTGTCGAGTCTATCGTCGTTCTCGAGACACTCCTTGGCATCCTCCGATCTGCAATTCGCTTTCCCTTACTGCTCTTTGTTTTATTACTCGACCTGTCGTCCACGTGATCTAGTGCAATGGTGAATTCGTCGTCTAATGGTATTGCGTCTTCTTCCCCTTCTTCATCGCTGGGGAAGAGATCGCCTCTTGATCTGTACGAATCACTAGTATCCCCGCTGCCTACCGTTGCACTCCGCTTCCTAAACTGCGTCGGTGACTCCTCAAGGTGTGATGGGCCATCATCATGGCCTAATAATGGCTGGCGCTCTATATCTAGTGCCTGCCTCGACGCTCCGGGGTGTTCTTGTAGATTCGCCGCACTAGGTTTATATCTTAACGTTCCCCCGATCTTGAATGGTAGACGCCCCAAGAATCCTAGCGGCGCAGTACTCGGTATGATAGTCGGGTCTTCCTCGGTACTAGCCCTCTTCCGCGATCCTCTCGTACCATAACTCATTCCACGCTTTCTCCTAGGCTGATCTTGAACCTCGCCTCCAGCTTTCTGTTTTCCAGTGCCCGCGAGCAAGCGATCCCAATCCTCGCTCCGCCAACCACCAAGGAGCGCTCCTCCCTCATCTACACCTCCTAGTTCCTCGTCCCAATCATCGTAGAAGTCGAAGCTATATTCGGCCCTCCCTCGCGCCCGCTGACGTTCTCTCGCTCGTCGCGCTCGTTCTTCACGATCGCCGAGACAAACAGACGTGCAGCTGTCGAACGCTGAGGAGATAGAGGATAGGCATGGCGTGACGTAGGTGTGCCCGAAGCTCCAAATACCGGCAGCTGCGTTTTCAGTGACTGTCTCGGTGGTATGCGAGATCTGGTTCCATCGCTGCCGAAGACGAGGATCTTCGAGGAACGCCATTGCTTGGTAGGAGCGGGCTCCTATAGGCTTCGGTTTTATATGTGGCTGGCCGGTTGTTAGGGCGAGCGTTACATTAACTCGACGGGGACTTTTTCGAGCGGCTATTCGTTCGAGCGATGTTGGTGCTACAGATGAGCTGGGAAGGAAGAGAGGTGGTAGGGCTCGAGTATCGGACCTCCGGTCTAATGTGTATTCGTTTCGCTGTTTTTCAAATGCGAGGACTCATGCGAGATGCGACTTGGAGGAATTGCCGCCCATTTGGCAATGTTAAAGGCGGAATCCTCAATGACCGGATTGATATCTGCGATGGTTGTACGAGGGAGTGTGATACGGTTGATGCAGGTGAGACCGAAAGTTTCCATACTACATAAATTTTGAAAGAGAAAGACGGCGATTTGAAGCGGCTGGGTCAAAGTCCATGAGGAATGGGATGGGTACTAATTAAAGGAACTGATTGCATGGACATGAATAAAGTTGTGTTGACCCCAACCTGTCCCTACATAAAAGTCCCTTATCTAAGATATTTCTCGCATGCAAATGCAGTGCCGGCTAAGCAGCTAAAAAATACAGCCGCAACGTAGTCGAGGCGGTAAAAGTTGTAATAAGTTGCAATGACCTCATCTTCGAGTCTAGCCAGTGCAATGTGTGCTACATAACATGTAGGCAGCTAAGAAGCTAAACCCGACCAGCCTGGGGGAAGTCTGCGGGGAGAGAAGCAGCGTTTTCTTCGCGCTGCAATTGCCAATTTACAGAAGGCACACACCAACCTTAGCTTGATCTTAAGCATTGAGGCTAGGTACATCCATGGATGTACATAAAGTTAGGTGCACAGTCCAGTCCAGTCTGCAGGGGAAATCCGAGTACGTACAATTGATCCTGTGCACCTCCCACGCTAAGCCATTTGCAGACAAGGTCAGGGCGGTCAAGTCGGGCAGGAATCACTAGCTTCCCAGCTTCCGCATGCCGACTCCAATGCCTGAGTTGGTGATTGCAACACCATCCATCAATTGTCAACAGCAAAATTTAGCAGTGACAGTAACAACCTTCTCTCTCTCTCACATCTTACTCAGTACTACTGGTCAGAACACGCATCTTTCAGCATTCGTTCTTTACACTTGTTCTCGCCAATTTGTACAACCTCCTCAATTGTTCGCGCGTTTTATCCGGTAAATATTCTTTGCGAATCTCGAGGTCCACCACTTCTTTGTTCCCGTTCCCACCAGTTCCTCTCCCAGTCCGCCTTGTTCTGCAACTTCATAACCAACTCCGACAACATCATACCA
Organism: Hypoxylon sp. FL1857; assembly: GCA_022578955.1. Classification (NCBI taxonomy): domain Eukaryota; kingdom Fungi; phylum Ascomycota; class Sordariomycetes; order Xylariales; family Hypoxylaceae; genus Hypoxylon; species Hypoxylon sp. FL1857. The sequence goes on along the minus strand of MU400373.1, from coordinate 673,234 downwards.
CCCATGACAGACGATACATGAGACGCTGCGACAAAGCGCAATGTATAACGCTGAGAGGCAGGGTGGCTGGGGATTCGGCGGAACGCCGAACCCATCTAGCAACCGTAAGTAAATCGCTTTCCCTTCCCCGATAATCGTAGTAGTGTTTGCGGCGAACGATCTATTTACCCTCGGCGTTATCGATTTTGTACCGGCGTTCGACTCGAGCAAGCAAGGGGCCGACTGGAAGGACGAAGAAGCGTGTCGAGCTACCGAGACGTGATGGAACATCAGAATGAGGAGGATGTGACGATGGTTCACGACCACTGACTATATCTCCCAATATAGCATTCGCCCAACCAATTCCCTCGCTGCGACCAGCGCCAGCGAACCCGTTCGACCAGGCCCAACCCAACCCATTTTCGGCAAAGCAGTCCAACGACGCGGCGCCTGTATCAAACCCTTTTCTAGCCAAACCCGCCTCGAATCCATTTCAAGCATCGACATCTACAAGTCAGAAACAACCAGCTCCTTCACCCTTTGGCCAACAACGAGCGCCAATTCACACGTTTGGTCAACCTACTTTGCAGGGTCCCAAACCCACAGACACCACCAACAGCAACCCCTTGACACCAAACCCCTCTTCGAAGACGAAGCCGGCCTTTAACAATAAAGGTGAATCGAAAGTTACGCCAAGCGCTAACGAGAAGACGAAGGTTGCCGAGTACGTCCAGCCAGCATGGCCGAAACAGCAGCAGAAACGTCAGCAGAAGGCTGCGGATTCAGCGCCAAAGAGCCAGACCAATGGGAAGCGCAAGAGCGAGAATGACATCCAGCGAAGGACTAAATTCTCACGACAGTCGCCAGATGTCGAGGCTACTTCTACTCGGCCTCGACCCAGTGCCTGGAATACCAAGCAAGACACGTCACTTGGAGACGATAAACCGGCGGCTCTTAAAAGTAGAGAAGAGCCAGATGTCTTCGAAAAGAGGATTAGGGACCAGCTGGAAAGGGATAACATTCGGCCACCAAAATGGCCAGAAGACCCGGGATGTATCGATAACCGCAGCGCAATGGAGCGCCTGCGTGCTGCCCACAAGGTCTACCGAGAAAAGGCGAGGATGTCGCTCATGCGAGCTGGTCTAATCGACGACCCTGATAAGAGGCGAAGACTGAATGAAGCGCTCACCTTCAAGGGTATTTGTCAAGATAAGTGTCCTGAATGGGAGTGTATCACTCGCATTATGGAGTATGATATCAAACAGGCGGAAAGGGATGAAGATGAACATGGCCACGCCGCAGCAATTCCCAGACTCATGGTTAAGCGACTTGCTCGCTCAGCGGCAGGACAAGACGCCCCTCTCCCGATGGATGTACGATCCGTCCGCTGCCTGAAGGATACATTTGATTACCTGATCGGTCTCATCTTCGCGGACTTCGAGTTGTCCAACACACACAGTTTCCTTTGGGACCGGACTCGAGCCATTCGAATAGACTTCTCTTTCCAGAAGTACGCCATGACGCCTAATGAGATAAAACAACAGATCTACACTCTCGAAGGGATCACTCGTTTCCACGTTACATCGCTTCATCTCCTCTCCCGACCCAAACTCACACCTCCGGACTTCTCAGAACAACAGGAGGTTGAGCAGCTCGGCAAGACCCTAATCTCCCTAATGGAAGTCTATGACGATTGTGCACAGCAGGGGATCGAATGTGAAAACGAGCCGGAATTTCGGGGGTACTATATAGTATTCAATGCCTTCAACCCCGCACTCATGGAAAGGATTGCAGACTGGGACCGCCGATTTGCCGGTTCCCAACATATCAATTCCGCAATATCCATCAAAGAGAGCATCAAGAACATACAGAGGATGCAGGGCCCTCTTAATCCTGGCGCATATACTCAGCAAGCCGTCGACATCACTTCGGTATTCTTCGAGATCATCAAAATGCCGACAATTTCTTATACTATGGCTTGTTTCGCTGAGATACATTTCAACACCGTTCGCAAGGTCATCGTGAAACTCATCCAAAAGTCATATTCGAGGCCCAAATTCGGACCTAAAGACCTCACTCCTTCCCTCCTTAAACAACATCTGTACACTGACACAGAAGAGGAGGCTATCGAATTCTTCGAGAAGCACGGTTTTCACTTTGAAGGCGAAGGCGAGTATGCTATCCTCTCTCCGGCTCCTGAATATATCGATGCGCGAATACCCCACTCGTATTCAGAACTTGTTGAACGCAAACGTTCAGGACGAACCTTCCAAGAAGTAGTCAAGAACACTGTCTTCGAATTGAATGCCGAGGAACCACCTATCCCAGAGGAAGACTCTGATGAGGAGGAAGAGAGTTTATTTGTTAGCGATTCTGAGGATGTCCCCTTCACGGCCAACAACGACCAGCAAGAGCCCAGTCCCCGTGAAGACCATAGCAGCGAGATTCAAAGCAATGGATCGACACCGCCTTCAAGTCCTCATTCTCTTCCGCCTATGCTTGGAAATCACGTAGTTACGAAGCCGAAATTCCGTGTTCCTTTTGAACAGTCGCCACCCCCCTCTCCAGTCACTGCACAACCAAGCACAAAAGCAGACGACAGGTCTCCTAACTTGTCCATGCAAGGCACGACAACTGTTACTACAGAACAGCCTGTTGCTCCGGTATTTGTACAAACCGCTGCGGCCCCTAATACAACGCATGTTCCAGCCTCTATTTTTACGGGGCAGCCTGCCACTTCAATCTTCACGCAGCCTAGCAAAGACATAGGGGCTCAGCTGACTAGTTCCGTCAATGCTAGTGCAACAATTGCTTCGGGAACTACCTTGACCAGTAATTTTCAATCACCCGCAGAAAGCCCTAATGCACAACCCTCTACATCTATGACGAAGCACGTTAGATTTGATGGCATTCCAGAGGGGCAAGCTGCTACCACAAACAGCATAGCCAGCCCGGGGCTCTTCAATTTCCTAAACAAGAAGGGCGAAGACAAAGAGTCGACGGTTTTACCTGCTGCATCTAGCACTAGTCTCTTCTCGGGACTTCTCTCAAACAAAGACACATCCCAAGGAGCTATGTCTTTAAATACATCTCAGACATTAGAGCTAGGTTCTAAGGCCCCTAGCTCCTCGGAAGCTATTAGCAGCACAGCTCATCCTGCAGCTGCCAACCCTTCCACATTATCGCCATTCGCCAAACCACAGCCTTCGAGCACCTCTGAGACCGAAAAGCAAGATTCCATCACCAACTTGACGTCAACGATACCTCAGCAGCAGGTTTCAGAGCCGTCTACAACGCCCACGCCTAGTATACCTACCACAACACATTCCCATAGCTCAGCAAAGGAGCCATTAGTAACAACGGGGCCCGCCTCCCCATCTCAGAAGTCCGCCCCTTCCGACCAACCGGTTCCCCAAAGTACAAATCAGAATGATCCGATGGGTAAATTTACCAAGTGGTTCGTTTGTGGCGATAGAGGCCTGATGGAGGAGCGGCTCCAGCAAGCCGCGGTCGAGCATGTACTCGAGGGTGTCTGGGATGTATTCCAAGCAGCCGAAAAAGAACGCATACGGAAGGAAGAAGACGAGAAATCATGGGCTGCAGCACGCCAATTCAGAGAGAAGAGTCTTCAAGTTAAATACTTCTATCGTTGGAGTGAAGGCTTCCGTAAGCGCCAACGAATCAGACGAATGAAGATGGAGAAGGAGAAGGCCAGACAGTGGAAATTACCGGAGAACGTGGCGAAGCGCCAGCGTGCCGAAAAGGAAGCGCAAGACCGCATCGTTCAAGGGGCGAGGGATTCAATTCTTAGAACTAGCCGCCGCAATGTTGACGCGGCCGTCAAACTGAGAGAGTCAACTGGACCAAATATGGAATCGAGGCTACGAAATCTCGAAGACACAGTAACTCAATCTAGTATTGGGTCATCGAGCATGGAATCAAGAATTCAGAGTATCGAGGACGCATTGCTTGCTACTGGTATCTTTAGGGGTGTAAAAGACGAGAGAGCCGCAGCCCGGTACGCCGCTATGGGGGGTGATGGTGAAGTTGAAGAAGAAAAGCGCCTGGAAAAGAAGATGCGATTACGATCAGAGAACTACGACCGTCTTCGACGTGGGCTGCGCCCACTCAAGGCGCTACCAGAACCGAAGATCTTTAAGGAAGGGTCGAAAACGGCGATGCTCAGGTCGCGTAACCGTCTCGCTGCTAGAGATTCTATGTCTATGTCGACGGGAAGCTTCCGCGATTCTACATTCAGCTCGAGCTATCGTTCTAGCCTCGGTTACAACAGCGGCCGGGTATCTAAACCTCGATCTCGAGTTACAGATCCGTACTGGCGCCTCAAAGCCAATGGACTTGTACGAATGCCAAATGGCGAATATTTGCACGAGTCTATAGCACGACCCATGCTGGAAGGAGGAAAAAGAATTCCTGGTTTCGGCGATTATGGCTTACCGCCCGTCGAGTCTACGACTCCCAGCCATTCGCCCCCGCCCCCACCGAGCGGCTATTCCTCCCCAGTTATCCATAGTGATGGATTGCGACTGAGCGGACTTGGCACGCCGTCTTCAGGCGGTGGAAGTCAGAAACGAAAACACCTAGATGATGATATCCCGAATGGAAACGGCACACCTCTTAGCGTAAAGCGAGCCAGGAATGGAGAGGTGGCCGACACTGTCACGAACGCTGAAGAACATCTCTCCGACATTGCAAGTCTCTTGAAGCGTGTGGACAGTTTTAGAGCCTCGACTCCGAAGGTGAACAAGTCATAAACTCCTATGATTAGAGACTACGAATCGGTGGATGTGATAAGGAACGGTGACAGAATCAAAATGGAAACAGGTTAAAGGTCTGGAAGCATAAAATGCTCTTTGGAATGATCTTGGCATACAATATGTCTTGATGAACCTCGTCGGGGATGAAATTATCACAATCAGGAGAGGCGTGTACAACATTGGAAGGAGATACTCCGCGACCGGACGAAGATGAAGCGAACTACCAAGGCCAAAAGGCCCGCATGCATGGACCGGCGTTATAAGAGGCGATTCATATTTTTTCTTGCGTTTTTTGCCATTGCATCATTATTTTTGCTTAAGCGACCAAATACTTCAAGGTCTTTGGCGGCAGAGCCTGTCTTGTTTTTTTATAACCCGAGATACCCTAAAGGTACATTGCATAAAGGATTGGAACTTGGCTGGAGATTCGATGACATGACACGATGTGCTATGAAATGGACATACATACATATGGCTTGATAAAATGGATAGCTGAGGCTGTACAAATGCTTAATACCTTACGTCTTACTTGACTACTTCATCCGTAGAGTCTTCTTAAATGGCTACTAAGATGACTTGTGATGACTAAGCTAGGTCAGAGAGAATAACTTCCTAATCTGTCCTGTCGTCTAACTCTGATAGGCAGGGCATAGGGATGGCTCTGGATGCTCTTATGCCCGGGGCATGACATAATCGTCTGCTATGTACTTGAGTGGCGTAGGTAAGCAGGATGCATAGACGTAAATATCCATAGACCAGGACGAACAGGTTAGGTCCTGCGTCTTAGTGAAGCAGATAGGTGCCTGTATGAATCCTACGTACAAGGTACACAGGTAGTATAGCTCTTCGAAGCGACAGCATAAATGATTTAGCTCGTCTACGAATCACCATGCAATAAGCTGATCATCTCAGAGAAAGGCAATCCATTTCCGAAGTATAAAATCAATTTCCGTATATATACGCCCTCATCTAGTAAGCCAGGCCTAATAAGCCTGGATGGGTATACGACCAGTCTATACCTAACCTGTATCGCTGTCCAGTCTACCGATTATTCAAAAGTGTATGTACGAGCATGAATCATTAAATCCGAACGCTCGCTCCAATCAAGGCGCTGTCATCCTCATTCCCCCCTCACCCGCCCCCTACCTCCTTACCCCCTAACCCCCTTTATCCCTCACCCCTTGTCTCAAACCATATCCCCCCTATCCCGCTCCGAGCGATCGGCGCTCTTCCTCAAAGTCATCGATCTGTTGAATCGGAACCTTTGACTGCCGACGCCCGCGCTGCCGTTGCTGGGGTACTTCTCTAGCTGCGAGCTGCCGCCAATGGCGCCGCTAGCTTCGGCGAGTTCCTCCGTTATGCGTGGAGGATGGTTCATAACCGAGTTACTGGGCTTGCGGGCGACGAAGACGTCTTGGAAGACGTCCCCCGTGGTGTCGGGGGCGTGCGAGTTGGCTCGTCGGCGGGTCGCGGTCAGTATAGCGGGGTCGACAGTCGGCTGCCGCTCTTCATATGACGGCGGCTGAATGTTAGACTGGTACACAGGCCAGTCTTGTCCAGAGATCTGGTATTGGCGGCGCGGTTGCTCGATGCCAAGGGCAACCATCTGGTTCATCAGCTCGATAGCAAACTTGTTGTGACGAATGAGACGCAGCAGTTCGTTCTGGAAGCTGGTCTTGTGGAAGCAGATGAAGTTGACCGTCATGCAGTACGCGTCCTCGAAACCCCGCAGCTCCGTGATAATCTTGCTCGTAAAATCGCGCTTGTTATCCAAAACATATTCCGTCATGCGAGCCTCCAGTTCCTTAATAACGCTCGGCGGTGTGCCATACTTCATCCGAAGTTCGAATACATCGGCCAACTGACCGCTGCGGCGGTGATTAAGGATAAATAGTGTGTTGAGAACAGAGTTAGGAGCTTGAACAATATGACCCTCCATCTTCTTGAACTCGGTATATAATAATGAGATTTCAGTAACATAGTAGTCATCACCTCTCATCAGAGATCCCGTGTTACCATATACAGTGACTCGGTCGCCGACATCGAATGGATGCTTGACGAAAACGAAAATGATCGACTGGAGGAACTCCTGAGCAGTGGCTTGGAGTACCCACGCCAGGCCGAGAACAGCGGTACCCGCAGAAGCTAAAGCCGCAGCGGTAGAAGCGGAAATGATTGAGATGAAGACAATCACGGCAATAATAAAGATGATGAAAAAGAAGACCCTATCCAGTTTAGTAATAACTGAATCAAGATCCTTAAGTGAAGCCGCGATGGCCTTCTTCTCCCGATGAACCTCGTCACAGAAGGCTTCGAGTTCCTCCATCGATACGTCTCCATTCAAGTCCCGGTCAAATACGAGAAACGCTGCCTCCGCATCTTCAATCGTAGGAAAAGCCGGATTCAAGTCATGTGGGGTCAGCACTTCGGCACCGGGCTTAGCAAAAGTGCGGAAAAGGCGTCTAGCCAGCACCTGTGCAGAGTTGGAATTTCGCAGCAGTTCAGAAACGACTTTTCGCGGGTGATTTCTGAGCTTGACTTCACGGCCGGTAAAATCGCCAGCCACCCGGTTTGCGAGGTCACTAACCTTCGCTATGGTATCTCGGGCATTGTTTGAAAACATGGCCAAGGGCGTTCTGGAGCCGGAACCTTGGCCCTGTGTGTCCATAACTGAGGCTTCTGAGACTAGTTTGTCTTTGGAGTGTTCGTATAGATGAACTAGGTATCTATTCCAATCCAATTAGTAATTTGCGTTGGTGAATAGGTTAGGTGCTGGGGTAGAACTTACGCGATACATTGTTTGTTCGTCTCAATACGTGACGAATATGTTCGCAAATGGAAGGACTCGGCAATCCATTGGATGAGTATTTTCTCGACCCAGTTCAAAGTAGCCAAAACAAAGAAGGCGATGATGACCTTGTTGACGACATCAATCCAGTTGATAAATGGATATTGGGTGTCGGCTTCATCGGGCACTCTGGCTGGTACCTTGTGGTTGTTCAGGATAGGGTAATATGAAACCAGTACGGCCAGCATCCATAGGAACAGGGCGGTATGTAACTCTAGCTGTCGACCAGTACCCCTCCATTTCTTCGCATTCCCTGAGCCCAAGATCTTAGCAACGACGCTCAGAATATACGGCATAATGGATGTGACAATTCGAGCGGCCCACAAGGATAGCCAGACAACTTCGAGCCATATGCCGAACCACGCCAACTGGACGCCTCCAGGGCCACCAATAACCGCCTGCTCATCTTGCGGTAGGAGGATCCCAAGTAATACTGGAATTAACAGGATAGCCGTAACAGGTATGCTGTATAAAAGATACCGAACCATACGAGGCAAACCCCTTATGCCCCGAAACACTTTATTCAGCTGGCTCGGAGGCTCAGGGGTTATGCCGACTGTGGGGGTTTGATTGGGTTGATTAAAAACATCCTCTTTTACCGGTTCATGGCTGCGGGCTTTGGAGTGATGCCGACGAAGCTCGATCGATTCCCGGTGACTAACGGCTTGCTCGGCCTGTAAAAGTGTGAGATCGTCCACTAGTCGAGTTGCCTGGTCCCGAGATTCGGTTTCTGACAGGTATCCTTGATCTGACGGCATTCGGCTTGGCTCATGGGGAACCTGAAGATGTTGCGTTGATTCCGGAGAGAACTTCTCGTGGTACCTCTCAGGATCACCAGCAGTATCCGAGACGGTCGGGGCATGGGTTAGGGTTGGTGAGCCCTTCTCGTCGAATTCGTTACTATTGCTTCCATAAGGCATGTTGAATGTATCAGACAATAGCCTGAGAGGCTATGTCTCAACTTTCCTTATAAGCCGCAGGCTATCGCCGGTAGTCAATGCAGCGAGCTGCAAGGATTGAACCACCACCAACCTTAGTCCAGCAGAAGAATAATGAAGACGGGGGCTAGAAAGTTGGAATGTTCGTGTAGAGGAAGTGGAAAAGAAAATAACGAATGGCGAGGTTGCTGGATACTATGGTATGTTATTGCTATGGTAGATCCAAGCAAGGTGTGATAGATCGGTAGAACACACAGCGAAGTGGTCTAGATCTGGACCTTCTCGAGACGATCCTAGATTACCTATAAAACGGATCGAAGTTGGGGAAGACTGGAGATCTGCAATGGAAATTTGGTTACGAAAAAGAATGGAAATGGGACGGATAACGAATGAATACCACACTACCTACAGTGCTCCCGGACCTTGAGGAAAAGAATGAACCGAGTTAGCAGTTACTCAGGAGAAGATCTTCGATGCCATTCAAGATTTGGTTATGACGCGAAGTCTCCGACCCACATGGGCCGACTTCAGCTTTGTTCAAAATTTGATAGGGGATCTTAGGCCTGTCTTGGCCACAAGGGAGGCCAGCGGCTCCCTACGCCAGTGGCCCATCCTCACTGTAAATGAGTGGGGGCCGCCACTGAAAGGTCCCACTGATAAAGAGTCTTCACAGTCACTGCGCTAATTCCGTGTACTGTAAGGTACAGCATTAAAACCGCCTGAGATATCAAGTCCAGCCAGTACGAGTCGCCATAAAGGAAGCCACTCAAAGCAAATATATTCGTCTAATTATAGATATTCCATTGTTGGTACGCGCTCTGATATCTTCATACATTAGGTACGATCCAGTCAAGACTGAGATAAAGGTCCAAGATCACAACAATGCCTACAGTACATCACCACCTGTTACGCGCATACACCCCCCACACGACTTCATTAGCTGTGAGTCCTCCACAATGGGGGGCGACGGAGCTTGCAAACCTAAAACTCCATTCACTCCGCTACAATGTCGTCATACTATATAAGCTCTGAGCTTACGATTCAGAGAATTGGCAGTTAAGACTCATCTTAAATAAGACAGCTATAACTGAATAATTTGACCTGGATCTAGCCTAGAAATTTCGTGAGTATTCCAGACACTACCTACACAAAGTATAACCTAGCATTTGCAGAACCCCTTAATATCACATGCCAGTGAAGGGATGTTTCGTTTTGATTCACACAGTTGAGCTGCCCAGCGGATAATACTGTCTAACACAGACGGTACCTATCAATGCAGGGGTCCGTGGGGCGGCGACAGCCTTCACCTGCGCTTGTTTTCAGAAGTAGCAAGGGAGGAGACAGGGACGGGCCAGCGGGAGGCACGTCTCGCGTCCTATTTTTGTTCCCGTACCTTGAATTGCCTCGACTGCATTCATTATCGCATGATTGGTGAACTTAGCCAAGCCGTCTAGTGAGACCAATGCAGGCCAACGCAAGCCAAAAAGCCACTTGCAAGAGAGCCTCAACCAAACAAGTCGTCTAAGCTAAGCCCGGCAACCCGAGCCCTTGCAAGAAAAAGGCCGCACCGGCGCTATGGCGTATGCAATCCAACCTCTCCCTCACCGCACCCGTCTATCCCACGAGCCCGATCGACGGGATCCAGCTGCAAGATGCGGTAAAAGTTGGAAGCTCTGCTCCGATACTGAATTCGTAATCCTTATCGCAACTTAGAGCGGCGCGAGATTTATAATACAGATGGCTGGGGAAGTAAACAACTCGCCCGCAACCCATATCCATTTACGGAGTATCGCGGAAGGCCTGTTGCCACTCGGGTGCCATTAACAACGCCAACTACGCCATCAAGCATGGTCAAGCCTGCGCGATAAATGAGACAGACCCTGATAACCCCTTTTCGTTGAAGTTGTGAGCCTTCTGACGTCAGTGTCTTACCCAAGCGGGTTTTATGCAGATTTTCGGGTTCTCAGCTCGGCCGAAAACACTAATAAAGACTCTCTTTGGGCGCGGTAGCAATCCAATGCCTCTTTTTCGCAACCTTCTCCTTATGCCAATTAACCGACCAAAACCGACCCCGCGATCTCTAATGGTCGCAGATCGTTGTCTGACGAGAGATCCAGCGCATATTGGCCCCCAGAAGAACCGGCGGTCTCGCTTCGGTGGGACAGACTGCAGAAAACAACGGGTCTACTGTCGTCATCCGCACACAGCGTCTGGGGACAAGAGTCTGACACGTCGCAGTGGAAATGCTCGAGAGCCATGGGAATAAAACTTCACCCGCAGCATCCGTGATGAGCCTCACGATTGGTTGAAGACGAAAAAGGTCAATGGACAACTTCGAGCAAGTGTGTGGAGATGCATATTTGCGCGCTGATCAATACAACATGAACAACCGCGCATTGATCTCGCGATCGCAAATCCACATCATCTTGAAGTAGAGCAGCAGAACAGAATATTGGCCAATTGCGACGGCGGTCTACAGTGATAATGTAGTGGCTTAGTAGTTGACTTGGTGTAGGACAATACGCCCGCCCACCTAGGAGGCTCTTCTTTACCCCCTTCTCAACGTCAATTCCGAACCACATCACATGACCACTCTTACAGAAGAGCACTCGGTGATATTGCCTACTTGTATCTAATGCGCATTAACGCATGTTGGTAGTTGAAAAATCGCATTCGATTTATTTTTAGATATTGAAGAGAATTGATTCTCCTTGTATGCGTACAGCAGTGGTCCAGAACGTTTTGTGGACTCCGAATGGCTGTGTCCCGTATCTTGCAATCTCAATATCAACAATCAACCCCTGAACCCAGTTCGCCCCCTGGAAATCGACTGTTTCTCATGCTACACTATATTCCATCAGTAATGAATTGAAAATCGCCAGTTTAATACTCTCCGAATACTGATTTTCAGATATGTGGTTTGGAATGGTTCATCATACTCGTTATGGTTTCATCGGTTCATAAGTTCAAACGATGTTTACATGCACCGTATTCAACCATAGCAGAGCTTGATCCGCATCTAGGAAATATTCCAGAGATGTAGTTGGTATCCGTACTAAGGAGTAGGTTAGGAGTTAATGGATCATCTATATCTAGGTACCTAGAAAGGATAGCCCTACTATCATCCTGCATATTTGATGGTGTCCATAACCGATTTGACCGGAGCCCTTTCTCTATCTCGCACCCTCTAGAACGACGCGTAACTCCAATAGAATATGCTTATGTGACTTGCTGTCGACATACGTATTCCCGTGCCGTTACTACTGTCGCAAGGATGATTTACCTCTTATTCTTAGCCCCTGCTTTCACATCCTTAGCCCTTACGTAGTAGAGAAAGTTCTCACCAGCAGACTTCCTTACGATATCATTTGATATCCACGAGTTCTCACATTCCGATACCTTAGGTTGAGGTAGCCAAGTCTTCTACTCGCATGATTTCTCTTCCCCCTGAGTCAAGCGAGTGTTAGGACCGTTCACTAAGGTTATAATGCGTAAACCATCATGAGACTATCACATACGACCATAGGATCTGGAAAGCTCGGGGTCCCGTCTGCTCCCCCATCGATAAACCAGATACCGCCAGATTAGTAGTTGGGTCGGTGACGACCAGCGAATACCTGGTGTTGTATGTTTTGTCTTTTTGTTGTCTTTCACCTTTTTTTGGCGGTTGTTTTCTCTTCGGCTATCGTCCACGTGTATTAGGTAAATAAGTATCCAAATCCCGTAGCTAAAGGCTGCTTAGATATTCTTTTGTCAGTAAGGCCTCACTCAAAATGATGTATGTCACGATGAGGCTTTTGAAGTGGCGGGAAGAGTTCAATGGCGATGTTCTTGGGTGGGGAGAGCTAAACGGGCTATCTGCCAGGGATCGTGGGCTATGTACGGGCGCTAATCCCTTGGCTTAGGTAAGCCGTTTCAAGCCAGATCTCGAATCTTGATAATGTGCATAAGTTGATTATACTGTGAGAGAATGTCTCTACCAACTGGATTACAACTTACGAGAAGAACGTCAAGCTGAACTGCCTCAAGAAATAGACAGGGGCTATTCGCTTAGATAAGCAGTGACCTGGTTACGTAAGGCACCGGCACCTTCCTAGCATGCGGCTCTAGAGATTAAATGTCGTTAACTAACAAGTTTCAAGGATAAATCAGAAATCTGATACATTTTCCAGAAAGGAAATGTAACTCATCCGATCAAGTCTGGGTGTCAGATCCATCACTTTCCAAATCAACACCAAAACGGGCAGTTGGCGATGTTCTGATTGGCTTATTTGCTTCCAGAGGATGCAACGATCTCAGGGGTCCAATATGATGTCGCACCAACCCCGGCTTCCAGGTTTTAATGACGTATTCTTGTTACACTCTGAGGATCATCAATAATGATCTTAAGAATCCTCAACTTCTATGCGACGACATGGGGTTTAAAGCAGACAGGTGTTGTGTTGTTAGGGTGTTGGGCAGAATATGACATAATCATCGAGATTCCTAGTGTAGCATCCAATGATACTGGCTTCGAGATTCCTGAATTGAAGATGCCCAGCCTGTAGGGGAGGGTATGACGTCTGACTTTCCCTCAAGAATAAAACATATAATGAAGAAGTCTTACGCCGCTATTGATCTAAATGAATATCAATTCTTAAGAAGTGTCTACTTCAATTGCTATAACTGCCGAGTATAAATCAGGAAACCAGATCTCATCAAAGCCTACCTGTCTAACCCCAAATCTTAAGACAGCCACAATGGAATCAGCTGGTGCCAAGTCGACCATGTCTCGAGACATGCAGGAGCTCACTACAGGCAGGGAGACCACCTCGAACACGGTGAAGGGCCACAAGGCGAACCTCGCGAATCCAAGTCAGTACCCCAAATTCTCTAACATGAGTCTCTTCTTCATTATTCCTCAGACTTGGTTCGTAATCCCCTTTACTGACATAGGACCGTTGTATTAGACACGAGCGAAAAGTCCAAGGAGCACAGTCGCGAGGTCATCGATAGCATGGGAGGAGATGCTGCGCATTACGGGAACGAGGACCAGCCGCGTACCAAGAACGCCGCAGAAGAGATCGATGGAAGCCGTGCCATGCTGCACTAAAGAACATTTCTTTGGCTGAGGCGTATAAATCATATTGTATTAAGGCAATTTAAACAGGAATGCCATTTCTCTTTGGCGCGATAAGCTGTACATGCCTCGTTGCTTCCATGCTCATGTGAGTAATGCGGACTAATTCAGGGACTAGCGCAAGCCCTCAGTGAGACAGGAAGGACCTTAGCTGAGTACAAACTTTGAAGTTCAATAAGGCTTAGCCTCTGGAGCGCTTTTCAACTTCTATTGGTCGTATCCTCTTTGAAAAGTGATCTGCTAGCATTTCGCATAACCTTACTACTATAGTATAAGCTAGGTTAACTTGTTGGTCTTTTTGTAAGATTCGAAGCCTGGAAGGTTGCAACTTCGTCGAGGGCGTTGGGTCTAAAGATCAAACGGGCTGAATAAGTAACAGGGGACCCCTGCTCGCGCCGCGATCTCGCATGTTACTGTGACATGGATCTAAACTCCGAGGGGCTGCGAGCGCATCTCGAATCTCTCCTTCAACATAGACATCGCCTTCCTAGCACGTCTTTTTCTGTCATGTCGTCCTGAATCGGAGATGAATTCATCCTTGAAAGACACATTGATTCGCCGCTAGCCGTATCGACTAGATTTAGTACTTGCAAAGTGTTGGTCGAGGGAGTGTTGGAGTGCTTAGCAAGCGCCGGCGCGCTCTCGCGAAAATGGGGTCTTCGAGTTCAGCTGCTGCACGCTATACGCCACCATTTAATGGACTGGCGTCCAGAATGGCTAGGCATACTGTTAAGCCGCGGATATTGGGGCCTAGCTGAAAATGAGCATGGCCCGGGACGAAACGCACTCAATACCTTCGCGAGAGTAATTTGTCATGTGCGACCTGGATTCAGCCGCTCGGGCAACAAGTCGCGTCAGGCTTTCATCCTCTGGCTTTGGAAGGTTCCCTCCCACCATTGCCATCTACAGTTGGGGTTTCGCCTGCTTCGTCAAGCCATCAAGTCTCTGGGGAGGTCATCCCTTCGATCTAGTCAAGTTCGGCTTGGCTTGCTTGTCGAGTTGTTTTTTTCTTGAGCGTTTCAGAGCCCCTCATTGTTAAGCCGGTGACTCGGAGATAATTGCGTCTGTCCTCATTCTCCCGTTATACTACTAAGAAGTCGTTCCCCGACTTCGATTTGTGCCTTCTGAGGATGGTGCATCTTCCCGAAGGTTGGGAGTCTGACTACGACGGGACTCGGTGGTTCTACCGGTATACAACAACAGGCTTAACTCAATACCATTTCCCACGGCCAGGCGACGAGTTTCCCGAATTAGTAGGACTTGGTTTTGGACCGCTCGGCGTCCCACCTCAGGAGAAACACGTCGACGAGCACGATGTCAAGAAGCAAAGCGCGCTTAATGGGTTCAACCACTCCGGAGTTACCGCAAAACCAGACGGAGACGGAAGGAAGACCGCGGCGTCTGTGAATGGGGGAGAACACATGAGCGCTACAGGCTACTTCGATCCCGACCAATTCCCATTCTTCGGCGGTAACGACGTAAGCCCAGTCGGCGGCGAGAACAACGCTGCGATCGGCAATAGCAAGCCTCTGCTGGCAGAGCTTCCCGAAGAGTCTGTACAGTCTCCTGTCGGCTTTATTGCAGAGCTTGCTAGTAGTGAGACGGCCAAATGCGCAGAAGAGTTGGCTCCGATCGAATTAGATGCGACGCAATTAGCGCCAGCAGCCTTAAATACTAATCTACAGCACAATGGTCCGGCAGAGTTGCCGACACATAGAAGTCCGGTGGAACAGAAGCAGCCGGCACAGTATCCCGTCCAAGAAAATATGCAACCCGTCGAAGAGTACCCGCTAGTTTCTGCTTCATTTGCGTATCCTCCTCTAAAGGCGGCTAATAAACCCGTTAATAACGGCGTACAGCGAACGAGTTCCCCGCGTGCCGAACAAAAAGTTCTTGCTTCCCAGCGACCAGCCGAGGACCAAATGGACCAGAATAAATACGAGACGTGGAAGCCCGCGCAGGTTATTGCCAATGAGGAGGTGAAGAATCCGGATAGGCAATCAATGACACTGTCCTCCGTATCGGTCCTCCAGTCTCAGAATAGTGAACTCGGTCCCATGGATCAGAAACGACATTCCCTCTCGGGGCCTGTCGAATTTTCAGGAGCAAACACTGATCTTCCGGGTATCCTGAGACAGCCATCGGATCCTAGGAAACCAGCAGCCGTATCTACACCTTCACCTAAGATTGAGTCATCACCTATCCCAGCTGTTCTTCGACCTGCAACAACACCACCACAATCAACCTCACCGCAGGACATCTCTCAACAGCAGTCTGCACAAAGTGGTGCCTCGCGTTTACCTGGATCTGGAGCAAGGCATGAGAGTATATCTCTTGGCTCTGGGCTACCCCTTACTGGCTCAAATTCACCACCCATTCCGCCAGTGCTTAAGCCCGCTCAAAGCCCTCCAATCTTAGGCGCCCAGTTTCCAATGCAAGGGCAAGCAAATGAAATTCTTCCTGAGGCTCACAGAGTTGACACTATACCGAGCCAGCCGTCAGCTCACACACCATCACCGCCTAAATTAGGTGGACCTGGAATATACGTCTTCCAAGAAATACCGGCGGCGCCGACACCTACAGCAGGGCAAATACAAAACAAGCCACAGGATTCTATTCCAGTTAAGCCGAGTTCGAACGGCCAGAATGCGTCTTTACACAAGCCTCAGCAGTCTACGGATCAGCCTCATTCTATCATGAATGAACCGCTTCCTGTGATTGCTCCGCTATCTGTATCTAAACCCCAAACGCCAACAAGTCCAGACAAGTTCTCGGTAAATTTTGGTTCCCCTGCAGGATCCAGGCCCCCTAATTCTCAACATTCACCCGTGCCCAGTATACAAGATGCTACTCAACATCCTGCTGCACCTAGACCGTCTGCACAGAATAGTCCATATGCAGGAATAATTCAAACTCAGGGGCCGAACACCCATCAATCACAGGTAAATCACCCCAGTTCGTCCCAGGGACCAACACGTACCTCATCCATCGTTCAACACAAGCTTGTACGGAAGCCCGTGCTCCCACAGAGGCCAGACAAGGTCAGTGCTATATCTGAAGCATTATTGGTTGGTTCAGCTGGTATCCCAATTCAGCATTGCCATTTGCCTTATCACCTTGGAACTCCATTATCAATGCTCCCGACAGCGTCTAACTTTGGATTCCAGGGGCAACCTCACCAGACATCGTCGCAAGCTGCTTCTGCGACGCCCACTGGGCAGCAAAGCCAGGCTCAAAATCAACGTCCACCGTCGGTACCTGGGTCATCACCGCATTCACCACCTGGCGCACATGTGCAAAGCCAACCACCCACGACTAACACCCCCAATCCGCAAGTTCCAATCCAAGGATCCAATCATGGTGTAGCAGCGACAATTCAGATCTCCGGCGGAATCAGCTTTGCGGGAAACTTTTCAAATCATCCGCAAGCTTCTACACCTAGCTCACAGAGCGTAGTCCAGAGGCCGCCGTCGAATCCTAGTCAGAGACCTCCAAGCACGCAGCCAGTAGCACATCCATTAGGGATGAGCCAGAATACACAGGCAGGCATGGTTCCGGGGCAGAACAAAACGCATTCTTCGCCACCTCCTACAGTCCATACAGTCTCCCCACTTCAAAGCCAAGTGTCGTCGCCGACTGCTTCGATTGCGTCAATTCACCGCCCGCCATCTTCGGCTTCATCACACTCTTATGTCACTGCGCAGGGAGTAGCTCAAAATCGCCCACCTACTGCCACCCATCAGAATTCATCCCCTGCTCCCAGACCAACAATGGCTCAGGCACAGCAAACTCAGGGGTGTCCGCAAAGTACCCCGTCGCCCAAGCCCCCTGTAACTGGTGCGCCTAGACCCTTCCCGATGCTCCCTGGGCAAGTAAAACCAATGCCCTCGCAAGTTGGCTCACCCCCAATACCCATACAATCTCAGCCAGTTCATGCTACGCCAGCACAGGCTCAACACCCACAGGGCCAGGCAGGGCCTGTGAAGCCACCTCAACTACAGCAGGAGAACCAACAAACAACACAAATGTTAGCACATAGGCCACCTCAGCAACAAGCTGTACAGGGACATCATGCACAAGTCCTAGGAAGCTTTATGCCTGGACAGTCGACGCCGGGGACGGTACAACATGGCCAAGCTCGGCCGCCTGTACACTTAGTATCTGGTCAACAGTATGCCTCCATACACCCAGCCCCAAATACGCAAAGCCCGGGACAACATTTGAACCAAAATGTAGGCCAGTTTAGTCAACCGCATAACGGGCAACCGGCAGCCAACATGACACAGGGGGCCCATGTCCAGCCACAGGTTTCTCAAACAACCCAGTATCCTAATGCGGCAAATCAAGCAACATCAGCCACCCAGCCGTTCCTCGCCGGCCAGCCTATGGGACAGGGGCAGCAGCAGCAGTTTGCTCAAGCACAAGGATCTCAGTCTAACTTATCGCAGACATATGGACAGAGCAAGCCTTTCGACTCTGGTCAAGCAGCAGCTGCCCTGTCCGATGCAGGCAAGAAAATGAAGAAATGGGCCAAAAAGACATGGAAAAATAACCCTGCTCTAAAGCAGACAACAGCCGCTGTCGGCGGCGCAATAATTGCTGGATCTTTTGGTGGAAACGAAGTCGCCGGTGCTGCTATAGCAAGTAAGATATACAACACCACTCAAGGTAAACCCCAGAATGGCCAACCACAGCGGCCACCAGGCCCACAGCACGCCTATACCGCGCCGGCGCAAGCCCAGCACTTACCAGGGACAAATATTGTGTCTCCGCAGATGCAGGCTATGAACCGTCCGCAACTGCAACATGGTCTACAACAACAGATTATGCAACCCACCGGCGTCCAGACTCCAGGCCGGCCACCTGTAGTACAGAACCCGGGAGTGGTCGGAGCAGCGCCGAATAATACTGTCTTACAACAGCAACCAGGCATGATGAATCAACGGCCCCCGAACCAGATTCAACGACCTCCAGTCGGCCGACCACCCGTTCCTCAGATGCAACAGCCTGCCACCTTTAGCCAACCAGTCTATCAAACAGGACCCGGCCAGCCGGTTTTCCAAATGCGTCCGAATCAACCCGCCTATCAAGGTCCGCCGGGACAAAACCCTTACCAAGCACAGGGAGGCCCCGATCCCTATGCAGCTATAGGTGCCACTATCGGAGGGGCGCTAAATGCCATGGCTAATTCTAATGGAGGTAAAACTGATTCAGGGGCTTCTGCCGGTGCTCAGCAGCACCACGCCAGCAATCCTGAACCCCAACATGAACCTCACTCTTCACAAAACTACGAGAATCAATCCGAGCAACACCATTCCGAGCAGCACCATGAGCCTTACTACGAACAAAACCATGCAAATCATTCGGAGCCACATCAGGAAGCCCATACCGAATCTCATCAAGACAATTACGCCGAACAGAACACGACCTACTCTGAAGAAAACCGTCAATCTCATTCTGAGCAACACAATACCGAGTACTCCGAACAGCCACCCGCCGACAATCAGATAGGAATGGATAACTCAACCTCAGAGTCATATTTCGCTCCTCAGTCTGACACGACTATAATTAATAATACGACAATCAATAACGTAGACAACACAGCGATCGCACAATCGTCACAGATGAACTACATGGACAACACGAACACAATGGACACGACAAACATGAACATGGAGACGACCGCTTTCGCAGAGACGCCTTACATGGATACGACAAACACAAACGCGGAAGCAACCGCGTTTACAGAAACGACGTACAACGACACAGGGTACATGGACATGACCAGCATGAACACGGAAACGGCCGCATACACAGAGACGGCATACGTGGATGCATCATACACGGACACGGCGTATATGAACGGGACGTACGGCGATACAACGGCTATGATGGGTATGAGTGCAGATGCCAATGTGGACATGAGCATGAACATGAGCATGAGCATGGATGAGACGGCGTACATGGGAGACCAGACGTCCATGATGACCATGGAGGAGAGCGTGAGCGTCGATGTGAGCGCTAGTTACATGGAGACCAGCACGGTTGACTACTCGGGAGGCGATTGGGGTGGCGATTGGGGCTGTGAGTGATGCCCGGATCTAATGCGGGACATGAAAAGGGGGAGTCTGTGGTGCATCTGGGGTTTATACTGTTTATATCGTGCATTTTCTCTTGGCATGTAGTCTGATACCATTGCATTTGTTCTCTATTTATTAAATAGACCTAGTTTGAATATGGGTGTGAGTTTTGGTAAACCTCTAGACGTGTCACGGGCTTGGCTGGATATTAGCAATCCAGCAAAGGCCGGCGGGTTTCAAAACTTCTAAGTGGCACTTCACGCAGTTCGCCTCACAGGTTTGCTTAGATGGTGTAGAATATTCTCTTGAGTCTATTGGTATCATAATAACGTACAAACATTATTTTTACAATGGGAGTGTATATCATCTATCACCTCAACTTACTCAAGATCTCTTGAGCCCTCTCCACCAGACTTTGAGCTCTGGCCAACTCTTCTTGATCCTCTACCCCGTCTTTAGGAGTTCGGCCTTGCTTCAGAGCCTCGGCAATCTCTGTCTCAACGCCTCGGACCGCTTTGCGGCCTTCTTCTCTGACTTCGCCCTCCCAGAAGGTTCGCGCTGCCTCCCATTTCTTCTGCATGCGTCTTAAGCTCCATACAATGCCAAGCGCGGCAACTGTGCCGGCTTCGTAAAGTGTTGTCGTCAAAGTACTCAGGTAAATAAGCACACCAAGTGCGCTAGTAAGTCCCGAAGTGCTAAGGGTTTGCAATGTGAGCTTTTGCGCGAGGGCTTGTAAGGCAGGAATAGTTTCGGTTTGGAGGTAGCGCCGCGTGGCAGGAATATTCACTGGCCAGGGGACCGGCGCCGGGTCAGGAGTCATAGACTCTAACTGCTTAGATCCAGTGCCGTTGCCATTGGCGATAGTTGGGTTCGGGAAAGGTCCGAGCGTGACGCCGGCCTCCTTCATTCTCCCAGCGAGAAATATGGCGCTCCTCTCCGAGTTCGGGAGGAACCTCTGGCTGAGAATGTCGTTTGTGAGCATGCCCACGTCATCCACGCGCCAGAATAGTTTCCACCACCCTAGTTTGCGCCATCTTTTGCTGGAGAACGCCAACTCAAGTTGTTCTTGTAATTCGCTGTGCGCGCTTTCCGCCCAATCATCAAGGCTATTTTGGAGTGACTTAACGGGTGTCAGTGACGTCGTAGAAGATAACGACGAGCCAAGCCGGCGAGCCTTCTCGCTTTCTATGGCCGCGGTTGTATGTATGAGTAATGAGGCGATGAGCTCCTTGACAGGTGGTTTAGTTGTGCCTTCAGACGATGCCATAATGTCGGCTTTTAACCACTCAACCAGTTTCGGCATATTGCTCTGAAACCACAAGTGCTCAAATTCAATGGCGTTTTTAAGATCCTTGCGAACCAGTCCTAGGCCAAGACTGGCAGTTCCGACGTCAATAGGAGTAAACGGCAAGGGAGAATCGTCTGTTGGTTTATACTCGGGCAGGTTCACTGCGGCTGCGATCACCTTGTCGCTTTCTAAGGTGGGCATCGACACTATCGATGCAGCACCCAAGATACCATCCGCCACGATCAGGGCCTTATGTACTGGAGTTGTGATAGGTGTGTACCTCCCAGTATCCGACGTCGGGATGTCAACCGTAGGAACAAGCACAGACTCCTCAAACCCTTCCAAAGCTCTCAATTCCTGTGCGGATAGGAAAGGGGTCGTCTCCATGAGGAGCAGTTCTAGATTATGGCCATTCAGCGTCGCAGACGAAACGTGGACCTCGTGCAATAAGCTCCCCTTCGTGGCAACTGATATGGACCCGAGCTCCTGAGGGGGATCAGGGCCGACTCGTATGATCATCGGCGTTGCCAAATCGTGCTGTTCCACCTCCCTCTCCCATTCTTCTTCGCCCTTCAACGGGTCTGCCAGCAGAAGCTTCAGCACTTGCTTCGCCGTCTGACCCGACTCAGATCCGCTGGTCAGGCCCAGAGCGGCAACCCTTATCGATTCGTCGCCCGGGCTTTGCCGCAAGCCATTGAGGGCGAGCTGGAGGCGTGAAAGATTGACATAATTGGCAGCGTGCTTCTGAAGTTCGAGAAGAATGTCCTCTAACTCCTTTCGATGATTGACTACTCTTTGATCGGAGCTGGCTGAGGCAGTCGAGGCAAAGCGACGAGGGGTTTGCGGCTTTCGTCTCGGGCGGCGATCCGGTTCTCCGCTTGGCCGACTGGATAATGAACAAAAGAAACAGACCGAACTCCTCTCGGCAGCCCGCGTCCTCAAACAAAGAGAACTGCGACGCCCAATGGGTCGCAGACTTATTCGAGGAGGCATATCCGCCCTCGAGTTGTAGATAACGGCGCAAAGCTCCGGTGGGCGGGGAGCTTTAGACTTCTGAGCTCTGACGTTTGAAGCTTCCAAGCTTTCGAAAAAAAAATGCGGGCGCCCCCGGATCAACTTCGGGTATTTGGTTGGCAAGGAATGAGCAGGGGTCTGTTGGACAATGGAAGGTACGAGACCAGCGATACAGGCCCCTAAAGCAAGCGCTGTGGGACCTGACGTGACTTAAGGAAGACCCCGCCAGCGATTGACGTTTGGCGTCTTTTGTTTCTTCTACAGCAATTCAATCACAGTGTATATACGTACAAACACATAACCGGAGTCAGAGACGCTTTCACTTTTAACAAGCCCGAACTTCTTTTACTTATTAATAAATACACTGATAGAAGATCAATCAATTCAATTCTCATATACACCCCAAAACTCGCAGTCATGTCTCACACCACAGCCCACCGTCGGCTCCTCCAGGAGTACAAGATGTTGACTAACAATCCACCTGACGGCATTACTGCTGGTCCAGTCAGCGAGGATGATATGCTTACCTGGGAGGCACTGATCCAAGGCCCTGAGGGCACTCCATTCGAGGGCGGCGTCTTTCCCGCCGAGCTGAAGTTTCCCAAGGACTACCCTCTGGCGCCACCTAAGATGACGTTCCTGGGAGAGATCTTTCACCCCAATGGTATGTTCCTCTGCAGCTATACACTATACACACTTTATAGTACTGATTGCTAATATGAATCAAATGATAGTCTACCCTAGTGGGCTAGTCTGCATCTCCATCCTCCACCCACCCGGAGACGACCCGAACCACTACGAGCACGCCTCCGAGCGATGGAGCCCCATCCAGTCCGTCGAGAAGATTCTCATCTCCGTTATGAGCATGCTAGCAGAACCCAACGACGAAAGCCCAGCTAATGTCGAGGCCGCGAAGATGTGGCGGGACCGACGCCCCGAGTACGAGAAGAAGGTTCGGGACGGAGTCCGACGCATGCTCGGTCTCTAGTGGAGTGAAGACAAGCCAGCCTCGGTCACCAAGCTTGCCCGGGCGATGCACCCTTACCATGCAATTGCACTTGTTGCGGAACCGACGCGACTTTACACGCAGAAGATTAAAGCCATGGAGAATGATTTACGGCCAGGAGGCGAGGTGTCGATGAGTGAAATGAATGAGAACGGAGAGAACGGAGAAAATGGAGAGCATCAAAACAAGGAGACAAACGTAGACCACACCAACGGAGATCATACAAATGGAGACCATACGAACGGTGGCCACACAAATGGCAACCACGCAAACGGAAGCCCGTCGAATGGGCTTACGACAGACGTCAAAAAAAAGCCTGGTGGCAAGGCCAAGCGTAGCAAACGGAGATCGAAGCGATCCAAAAAGTGAGGGCTTGGCTATGGATAAAGGGATGCTTGGACGAGAACCCGTTCTTGTGGCTGAGTAGTAGAAGGGGTCAAGACCTCGAATTATCAAGATGTCTTATACGACAAAGTCACGATGCTCGAATGGTTGGGGAGCTAGCCAATGGCTCTTAGACATGCATAGCGAGGTGTTCAGGGGTGTGTTCACTTGCTTATTATTAGTACCACTCGACACGGAACATCAATATTAGGATCACGAGATTCACTAGAAGCAGTTGCCCCGGAGGTAGTTTTTGAATTACGAAGATATTTAACCCATGGCTTTTCGTATTATAATGGCCAGTCCAGACCCAAATATGCTCCCGAGTAAAGACCTCCCTTCTGAACGCCCTACATGCACTATGCTTATCTATGCGTGCATGCTATGCAATTTTGACATGAATCTGCGTAGAACCGTTCTAAACATGCTTCCCAAAGAGTTCCCATGCGTGGAAATTAGAAATTAATTGACACCACATCGCCAGCTCGCTTGAACACCGTCGTCGCTTATGCGGTGATGGTGATGTTGACGCTGTGGCCCTGGACTTGCGTCATGCCGGAAGCCTGCGTGATTGTTAGCCAGTCCGTCGAGAAACTAGCTACCTTGGACTCAAGGATAGAGGATTCAGTAGGTTAGGTACTTACACCGACGAGATACGGGATAGCAGCAACGAGCTGGTACTTGCCCGGGGTGATGTAGTCGGGGATGGGCACGTCGACGGTGGACTTGCCCAGCGGCGGCTCGTTGTCCGGGTACAGCGCCGTGTACGAGATCTTCTGGCCCACGCACACGATGTCGCCGCACGTCATGTAGTCCGGCGCCAGCCCCCAGACGATGCCGAAGTCGTCCCAGTTCTGGATGTAGTCCGCCGCTGTCAGCGTCGCCGTCACCGTCGACCCCGCTTTGGCGGTCGACGGCGCCGTCACGTCCGCGATGTACGCCGAGGCGAGGGGCAGGGCCGCGGCGGCGGTGGCGACGAGCGACTTGATGGAAACCATTTTGGCTGATGTGGTTTTGGTGGCGGCGGTGGTGGTTGTTTATTAGGATTA
This sequence comes from Hypoxylon sp. FL1857, assembly GCA_022578955.1. Taxonomy (NCBI): domain Eukaryota; kingdom Fungi; phylum Ascomycota; class Sordariomycetes; order Xylariales; family Hypoxylaceae; genus Hypoxylon; species Hypoxylon sp. FL1857. The sequence goes on along the minus strand of MU400373.1, from coordinate 648,754 downwards.
CGATTGGTGTAGACGTCTGCGTATGTATAAGTACGAGAGAGTATACGTGTGAGCGAGAGCGGGCGTGCAGAATTAAGGCGTAGAGACTTTCTTTGTGTGAGATGTGATTGTCCTTGTGATACTCAGACGATGTTTGTTCGCCGGGTGTTGCATGGCTCTTTTATATATCAAAGACCAGACCCGCCTCCCACTTGCCGAGCGCCCCGGATTGTCGTGGCATCACTCGTTGCAGCGATCCAGCACGTTGTTTGCCGGCCACTCGGGTTCTTCCTTGCTACACTAAATCGCCAACCCGGCAATACGAAGTGATCGGCAAGCGTGTGTGCTGATCCCCGGCTGGCACAGCTCGCCCTGGCTCAGCTCCGCCCAGCTAGCTTGCCCCAGCCTAACTTTTTGCGCTCCTTTTCCTCGTAAAAGGTATCCAGCGGGAGAGGACTAGACTGGAATGGGGTCTAAAAGGGTCCTTGCGTGATGGAGATGCAGTGCAAGATGTAATGCATTCAGTTTCGTACCTACATTAATTAATATTGAAGTGTTTAAGCCACTTCGCTTACACTTCCACTATGTATACGAGAAGCCTGTGCCGCACGGCCGGGTCACTCGGTGCTGCCAGCTGAAGCTGAGTCACTTAGCGATCCTAGTGTTAATATAGAGACAAAGGCCGAAGCGAAGCTCAACAAGCTAATACATAGGAGGTAGGATTCCGCATCGCTCGTTTATCGTATCGAGGTCCAGTAGTTTCCATGCCGTTGGGCGCGCGCAGCATACGTATTCGGGAAAACCCCATCGAGCTATTTTAGGCACCTTTCTTTCTATACTCTGCTCTTTCATTCTCTTTCTCTTTCATAACGTTTCGCTCGACGTCATGTCATGTGTCTGTGGAATCATGTAGGGCCCTACAAACAGGTGGCGCGCGGATACGACAAATGAGGTCTTCTTATTACCTAATGACCCGTGTGGGGTTCTTTCATGCGTGGTGATGCTTGTACGGGACATGGGTATGGGGCCCTGTAGACCACGCTATTACTGGTCTCGGCTAGCCACCTAATGAGGCGCGCCCAGAAGACGGGTACGACGCTGTATTCTTTTTTTTAGCACCTTCAACTGCCGGCCGACTTCACTAAAAATTGCCGAATCTGATCTTCCATTTAGTGCTCCCCAGCAGCCCTTACTGTAAACTAGCTCCTAACTATCATCGTCATCGCTGCCATCTTCTGCTATTCCCGGCCGTAGTTCGCTCTAGGTCCATCCCAAATTCATCTACTTTAGCACTCGTCGTCATACGTAGGAGACCGGTTAGTCTATTAGTGAGGTATTTTTAATAAAGGCTGTACATTTACGGCCGCTTCCTTCTAGAACGAATCCCAGCAGTTGATGAGGTGATGAGGTCAGCTACCTGAATAGGTACCGTAGGTAATTAGCGGTCTACGTGACTCTAATATCAACTCATTTCTATGGATATTGATACGATCCAGATGCAACGTAACTCGGTCGATGGAGCCCCAGTGGCTAAACGAATCCAACGTGTCAGCGTCTAAGCCGATAGGGCTGAAGGCATGGCTTGGGATACACATGCGAGACGGTGGCGCAGCGCTGGTGTGGTAGCGAGACCGCGTTCAGTTTCGCCGCATTCTATGTACAAACATGCATATTCTTATCGACGACATTCTTTCGATGGCTTCTTTAGACAGTGTCATACGCCCGTAGTTGGTTTGTCGCGATGGTCAGAGGAGCGTCAAGCTCTAGGCGAGTTCGAGCTTTGTTAGTAGCTACGAAGTCCCTGGAGGGCAGTGTACGTTTCCAACATTATGAGACGGACTTTCTGAGAAATACTTGGTGTATAAGGTAGTAATATTCTCTCTAGGTTTATCCTGCCAATGGACTGCCTAAGGAATACGTTGTATCCAAGCCCTTGCGACCAATGTTCCATCACGGCGGCTCTGTAGATCCTCCACTCCAACAGACGTTTTGTTCCTTTCAAGCCAATATTATCCTCCCAAGATACCTTCACGGCAGCTAACCGGTAAGCCTAGTCTTTCGTAACAAGATCCATGGGCTTTTTGATCTTCTTCAGTTGCTTCTAGATGTCTTAGGCCGAAATGCCTAGAGATATGTACCGAGTTTCTTCTGTAGTGCCTGGATATAGTATCCGGTGTATCCCAGTAGCAGAGATAGATAGGTGAGCCTCGAGCCAATATGATCCTCCGCACTTGGGTGTCTTCTAGTCATCTAGTTAGCAATCACGATGTACAAGTATCTGTAACCACTTCCAGACACAGGCTTTCTTACCTACCTGAGATCAAGTATATTGCTCTAGAGCTCTCTCCGTTGTTGCAACACCCCCTAAGTTGCGAAGTTGCTATGTGCTGCGCCGGAACTTCGAATGGGAGCATTGTTCTCTTTTTATCGCCTGTTTGCTAGGCTCTGAGACGGAGACGCCATGGGCTCGTAAGGATTCATCGACGCCACAATACGCCGCGTAGTAGTAGGGTGTACACCTGTGGGAAGTCGAATAGTTACGTATTAAATACCGTGTTCGTACGTGTGGCAATAGGTAGCTCTCGTCGTCTAGGTTAGGCCGTATCGACCGTCGAGGTTCGAGAGTCTGGCGTTACTCTACGCGTTTAGGAAGGAAACCGAAATGGTAGGAGGATGGCGTGTTGGCGATACTCTGGGGTTTACGGCGCTTTAGCGAGTTCGAAAAGGGTTTTACGAAAGACGGAAGATGAATGTGTCGGCAGTCGGTGGTCGTGTTATTATTCCCTAATTTTCCCAGCAAAACGGCAAATGGATTAAATTCTTAATCCCTCCCTCTCCCCCTCTCCCCCTCTCCCCCCAACTTCCTCCCCCAAAGGGCGCGCAAGCGCAGCCCAGGCTCTAACGAGCTCGCGGTCCCTTGACAAAAGTTAGTCCACTATAGTGCTTCAGGACGGGACTTAGGACTTTACCTTGAGACAACCACTAGAAAAAGTGGTATCGTTCGTTGAGGGGCAACTGGCTGACCACACGACAACGCCAGATCAGGGCGCCTAGAAGTATGAAGCCCAAAAGGGCGAAGAGACAGATGAGGGCGTCGATCGCCATTGTAGGATAAGTTTCTACAGCCGCGGGGTCAGTTAAACCAAATCCCAATCAAGAGTACAGGCCAAGTATCAGAGACGGAGGGAATATACTTACGAAGGACGAGTTGCGGAGGTCTTGATGAAAGTTGAATATCTGACTTGAGTTGATAGGTTTTGTGGGCAGGGAGTTGAATCTTTGTCAGAGTTGAAGAGCTTGACCCGAGAGTTTGATGGTGGGATGGAGAGGGAAGAAAGGAAAGCTTCTAAGAGTAAGTCAGCCCTGCATTAAATACCCTTGTGTTGGGGTTTACTGATTGTACCTTCATTCATGCACCTCAACCGGGCAGGTACTACAAGCACAGTGAAAAGCACAGCGGAGCGTGTCACATCCCAAATAATCAGGTATGTGCCCAGAGAAGTTGCTAGGCCGATGGAGCTCTCGGCAGAGGGACACGCCTCTTCCGGACTAGTCACCGGGGCTTTAGCTCGGCCGCACCGCATCGGTGCCCCACCGCAGTGTAACATCCGGCCGATTATGTGCTCATCCGGCCCCGGGTCCGGCCGCATCAGGCTTAGTGCCCCGGCTCTCAGCCAATCCCCTTTTTAGTATGCTATTTCCTTCCAAGTTGCTTCCATAAAAGGAATACTGATTACATTGTGCCAGTGTGTTGTACTCATGTACTGGGCTCCTTGATAAACATGAAAAAGGCAGCAGCACCCAAGCCTATTCCAAATCGAGTATTATGTCAACCTGAAAGTGGTGTATCTTTCCTTGAGGCGCAACTTCCTACTCATGGGGAAAATCATGTCTGAAGGGGTAATATACTGGGATACTTGTAGCTTCCGTTGCTTCTTCGACTTTGTCCTATCTTCACGCCAACCATGCCCCCCTATTCCGTGCTTCTCAGACTACATATTTTCGAAGTACTTTTGTTAGCTATTAGTAATATCTATATCTCTTTATCCTTATGAATACGACCTCGAAGGGCTAGCGAACCCTCCAAGATGACCACAAATAGCCAAGTGGGAGGGACGGTAGATGCAAGTTTTGCTGCAGCAATATGCATCACCCGAAAGCTACCTCACTCCAAGTACCAATATTATCAATAAACCTGAACGCCCCTAAGGTGCTGTGATCCAGTGGTAAGCCACCAGCATAACCCCAGGAGCCTCGCTTTTAGCCATGTCGATAAAGTTGCCATTTACCAAAAGTGCTCGAAACTCATTCTGAGTTGATAGGTATATTGGAGAGGCTTACTATCTACAATCCATTAAGAGCAACCCAAACAACTGGAAGCAGAATAGATTCTCATCGAATCTTCAATATACTTAACAAACAGTTGGACCTGTTAAGCCATCATAAGCCACACGCATCAAGCCCCTTACCGTGTATAGGCTTCATCAGAAGCCCATATTTAAAACACCCCTCTACTACCTTACTATTACGTTCTAACAAAGCTACATAGAGAAGTAATGTGTGAAGTGCTTGTTAGTACTGATCTACAAAAGAAAATGTTTAGCTAATTACTCTGTTAGGAGCGGTAAAGCAGAACAATCAGCTAAGACGAAGATAGGCCAAGAGTTATGAGCTGTCGGGTCTCTGGGAGTGAGACCGAAGCATATGGCAGAGGTTAAATCGCCTCGTCAGCCTAGTAATGATGTTTTTGATAATAACCCCACGACGCGAGGTTGCAGATTGTAACCCCCGATTCTATAGCTTCTGGGTGGTTGACTCGATGATACGTAAATAATCTTCAAAAGAAGGCCTGACTTCCATAACTAGTGGTAGTTAACTTTGAACTTTTAGGTGCGCTCTCAAATGACCTCCGAAACTATGTGTTTTTCCGCGCGACAGACGTTTTCGAGTTGAACCATCAATTTTACCATGTGCATGCCGATCTCATGAACCTAGCGTTTGGTTCCGAAGACGGGGGTAGGGATGAATTGCTTTTCGTAATACTTCACAACGTGTCTATGATAAGGGACTCGAATACCCCTATTGATATCCCGCCGAAAGAGAGTGATAAGTTTGAATCTCGACGGGATATGACCGCCATCCACAATGCTATTCAAGGTGCAAGCGATAAAAAGGAGAAGAGCCAAGCTTATATCCAAAGCAAATAACTTGATCAAAACCCTCATACAGCTCAGGATAGATGATACGAGGGTTAGGTACTTCGGCGCAGCCGAAAATCTTCGAGCTTGTGCACTGACGTACTCCGCCAAGAGGGCGGTGGCTAAGCTAGAGTCGTCCAAACCGGCCCTATCAAGGCCATCTCAGTACTTCTGGATGCTCCTGCTGGTCAGCGTAACACAGACCACAAGATGAATCTTCGCCCGTTCCTTCTTGCAGTCCTTGGGTATCTGTCCAACGCTCCTATAGCGAAATCCAGAAAAGGGAAATCGCACACTGAGATAGCGAGAAGTGTCACAAGGCAGATCATATGGAGGGGATATGACTCTGCTGTCACACGGGGAACTCTAATATAGATGGCTACAAGGCGCGATATACATACTTACAGAAGCTCCCTTTGTCTACTAGATCTCACCTAAGGAGCCGTACCCCTGACAAGAAAGTTAGGAAAGCGTTGATAATCTTGGTACCAGGGGAATCGGTACTCTAACAAGGGTAATATAACCCTCAAAACTGTTCTTTTCTTCTCCTTTTGATCTACCAGAAGTTGTTTTCAATGCCTGGGATAAGTGACTTATTTCACTAAGGAACAACTAACCATTTCATAATGATTCTAATTTTAAGTTTACGCAAAGTACATGGCAACTGCAATAACATATGAAAGTAAATAAATGGTCGAGAATATTCTGATGTCGGGTAAATTCAGACTCCGTTAAAATGGTGCTGCGGTTTACACAGGTAAATACCTAGGTAGGCTTGAGTGGTATCTAGTCTTAGAATGGTACATTCATCACGGCTCCTATTCCGAAATGCATCAGATACATCATAACGAGATTCTCCTTTTGGATCGTGCGTGAAGAAAACCTGTCAGGCTTTGATAAGCAGAGGGGATATGATAAATTTTCTATTTCGGAGATCTATAATAACGGGTGCTCTAGCTCAGGGTGGGCACCGGGGTCATGCGTATATAATCCATTATATCCATAAACAAAAACCAGAAACGAACAACAATCTTCCATCAAAAGCTAACGGCCCCAACAATCCCCCAACGACGGATGCTCAAAAAAGTGAGTTCGACAATTGTAGAGTGACGCTCACGATATCATTAGAGAGCGCAAAGGCAACCGTGATGAAATTGTTGTTCGGATTATTGGCAATATAGCGGTACATGGGGATGATAAGCGTCTGCCATTCGATTCCGGTGAGGGCCGGTGTTCGTTGGCGTGCCGATGACCAAGAAACAGAGGCTATCACCTGGCTGGTAATAGCTAGACTGGTCGCAACTACGTTGTGCTGCCCGAGAGTGTCACCGATGTGGCTAAGGAAGCCGTCCACGGGACCGTCCAGAGTAGGTGGTATTGGGCCGCCACCAAATCCGGCGGTGATTGAGGTAATAGCCAGTATGGCCCCAGATGCTAGACGCATCTGGTCACCTTGCGCAATTTGCACAAAGCGCGTGAGCTGCCTGCTTCGTTTGTCGAGGTCCTCTACTTGGACGGCGACGTCGTCTATCGTAGCGGGTTCAGGGGCATCTCTGTCGACGATAGAAACTTCGGTAGATGCATCTCGAGATTCCACCAGACCGACAGCTTGAGAGTCCTTTGAAACAGCCGGCGCTGCTTGGACTAGGGCACCTGTGGCCGCGAGGAGCTGAATGAGGTTGACAAGCTGCATGGTGATTCTAGGGTGCAGCGGTTGTATAATATATACCTATATATATATAAATGAGTTTCAGTCAAAGTGCTGAAGATATTGTGCCGATTCAAGTTGATTGTGAGGTTTGTGAGTGAGAGATAATATCATCTTGTAGGAATGGATTGAAAGTTTTTATATTCTCACAAAGTCTTCAATACGAAGTAAAGAAGTAACAAAGATGGCGAATATCTATAATTGCATCGCTGCATCCACAGTATAGCTGTTACCGCCCGGTCGATATTTTACTCTGGCTGTATAGAGCCTAGCGTTGTCAGCTCGGGCTAGTTACAGATGGCATCAGCAAAGAATTAGGTAAAGGATGAATATAGGTATCGTAACAATCAATATGCAACTCTCACGTAATACTACTACTATTACAAGTTAACTGTCAGATAGTCGCGTGGATTTCAGGTGACCTGGTGTCATGTGAGTGACCAGCAGAGAGTGCGCTTGCAAGACGTAATATAACCGTTTGCATATGTTGTCCCTTCCAGACGACAGACTTTCAATGGAACAACTCTTTTTTCGCTCACTGATTCTATGCTCTAAGTAATATTAACTCATAAACATACTTCTAATGGCTCTTTTACTTATGATACATTCATAATGAAGAAACTTACCTCATATTACAAACTTGCGACTTGAAATAAAAGTATGCCGTAATAAGTTATCCACTGGATTAGTAGTAACCTGCTAAGCGTCGGCGTTACCCATCATAGACTCAGCTAGTGTCACTAGTCCAGCCCATTCAGCTCATTCTAGAGCCTCAACTTTACAGGGATTTTATTGGCTTGAGACGCTCTAAGAAAAGACCCATTCTATAAAAGTCCCAATGGTGGATCCCTCTATTTGCGGCTCAGATATTAGGCTGCTTTGTCGTGGGTCGTTCTCTATTTCAGTTGAGATTCATATATTGTTACTATGAATAACATCATGAATGAGAATCGTGTGATGGTGAGAGTAAGGCCGAGATCCACTACAGCGGTAACATCAATACTGATGTCAATATTTGGGATAGAGGTAGGCATGAAGAATAGGAGTATATAAAGGATCTTGACAGACTGACCTTTGACTCTCCCATCATCATCAACAACATCATTCACAGCATCATCAACAGTACCATCTTCTTCTCACAGCTCAAAAGCAATTCAAACTCTATCATCCACCGAATTCCAGCTTTCTCAGCCTTTAGCTTCATTCTCAACTCAACAACAACAACCATCACCATGCTTTCCATCAAGTCTCTTGCTATCCTCGCCTTCGTGGCTTCTGCCACAGCCGGCCTCATCCAGCGAGAACCCAGCTCCGGCACCTTCCACCTCCCTGCCGACAGCCCCAATGGCGCATACGAGCACAGCGTCAGCGAGGGCGGCGAAGACACGTACAAGCACCTCGGAGATGACAGCAAGGACCTTGTAGCACGCAAGGACTACCAAGGCCAGATCCACTGCAAGAACCAGTACACGATGAACTACGACGACACTGGATACGCCGAGCAGGGTTTCGAGAACAACTTCGGCAACGGCAACTCTTTCTACGGCAAGACAGTGAGCTACAAGTACGGCTCGGCCGTCGCCTACGGCTGCAACTATGGCCACGGTCAGACCGTCACCGGCACCTGGCTCGCAGCCCAGTTCGCCGCCATTGCTCAGTCCTGCGGTTCCCAGAGCGCCGGTTGGGTTTCGTACCCCGACTGGAAGGCCTCTTACGGTATCGACAATGCCGGTGTTAGTTTCTGTTAAACGCGGGACATGGAGGATGTAATGAGCGACTGAGTTTAGAGTTTGTTTCATGCAATAACGGAAGCATAGCGACGTCGGTTTCATTTCGAATTTGTTTATAGAGCGAGAGGGCTGGAATTGGATTCAGGGTGGTGATCATTTCTAGCAATGTTTTATAGATTTTAGTTTTCTTATATAAAAACCATAAACTTTTACGGTATAACTCTTATGTGAATGTAAAGGGTAAGGGGTTAGCGAGGGCAACTTCTTAAGGCATGAATTCCATCCACCACCTGAAACCTTAGATTGATATGAGGGAACCAGTGACTAGATACAGAAACCATACATCCACATAGTTTATCCTTTAGAGTGGCTCGTCGCTCTGGAGCGGCGCGAGCGCACCTCTCGCTATGATCATTCTCGAGGCCATTAAGCTCATTAGGGTAGTCGCGTAACCCTCGACTCCTGGAGTCTTCACCACCAACCGAAGCCTGCCAGCGGACCTTTACATCTTGATGAACCGCCTTGTCTCTAACCATCCCATTCAAATCCTTCTGTACAGATGCCTAACCTGCAGCCCTCGCAAAGAGCCCTCTTATGCGGGGGGCCTTCATTGCGGGTGTATGGCTGTATCTCCATATCGACACCCGCCCACTTCTTGAGGCGGTACGCAACCCGTTCGACATACGAGTCCTCGTCAAGCGTGAACGCGCCGAATTTGTTGCAGGACCGGCATCGCTGGCTATACACGGTGGCGTTGTACCCGTTCCCGGGATATCCCACGATCCGGATGGCGACCTTCTTGCTGCCCCAGCCATTGTTCGAACATCCGCCGTTTTTGCACTTAAACTTTCCCATCACGTGGGTCGTGTATATCTTGCTGGGCTTGTCGTCTTTGCTGTTGAACCATGTCTTGGGGATTTCGTCGGAGACTGCCTCTGCAACGTTGCGATGAAGCGATTGGTATGTATAGGAGGCTTTCCCCTCTTGTTTAGGCCCCTTCTTGTTACGCATTTCTTCTTCAATCTGTAGTGCCTGGGTAAGGAGATAGTTAGAAAATGATGGCAATAATACTAAATACAGGGTGGAATCATAGGTACTTTATATCCTTTGAAGCGTATCTGGAAATGTGAATTTGAAATTTTTGGTAGTATAATTGATGAAATTGGCGAGATGGCCCGCTTTGCGATGAGTGCATCCATTTCAATAAACATCGTATCTCCAACGAGAGGTTGGTAATACTAACACGTTTGCCATGTTTATTTGACGGCGTTTGCAGGACTCCCATTCTTGAGAAACTGAGCTGTCATTTTATATCCTGCACGTAACCTTCATTTCCATGTAATGGATGTTTATCTGTTGGTTAGTTGTTATCATCGTCCCTATCCATTGGCCGGACGTAGCACGTCAACCTGGATGATGACCGACCGTGAGGTCATGTTTCCGCTTCCGCGACTGATGGCTGAGTAAAGCGGCAAGATATGGTGTGGAGGACCGGGGGATGGCGGGGGCAACCTTCGGGTGATACAGCATTGTAGAAGAGCTGTGATATTTCTGGCTATGAGTTAGGTAGGTAGCTTAACAGATAATAGGCAGGAAAGATGAATTAAGATACAATAATTCAAATCGGAAGCGCTCCCTAATCTTGCCCATTCCGCTAATTAAAGCGCAGTGCCAAAGGCACAGGAGGCGGTTCAGGAGGCGGCTCAACCCGCGCTAATATTAATATTCCGGTCTAAGGGTGGCTATATATCATTTTATATGGTCGAAGAAACAGTTTACTTGAATGATAGCAGATCGGATCTGTTCCCTTCGCTAGGTAAATTCTAGTACGAGATATTATCAATTGCGGAATACCCATATTATCGCCATCGTAGACTCAAGTCGTCTATACATAGCTGGTATGAAAGCAGGAGCGGTCGTGTTACGTCCTGGTGGCTTTGTTTTGAGCATCTTGTGCACAAATATCTTGGCTGACCTTACCGAGATACACACATATATATGCCTATCCAATGGTTTCCCAATTATCCCGCCATCTACGGCGGCGGTTTCGTGTTGAAGTAAGCTTGGATATGAGTCCTGACTTAATTGGTCTCTTCATAGGAGATATTTGCACTTTGTTGACCCCAAATTGCTACACGGATCTATGTTTCAGTTAGGAGTTGTCTAACCTGGTGATGAGGCACCAGCCCCTGAAAAAGCCCCGATGAAGGAGTCGAGCGAGCACTCTTGCTTTGAGAGCTTTTTCTTCCATTTCATTTCCTGTTTTCAAAAAGAAGAGAACTCATCTAATGACTCCACTCTACACCTATACTATGCGCCACGAGAAGTCCGGAAGCTTGTTGTAATACCAAACCATGGTTTTCTTATTCTTGTCCATTGTTTTGGTATACATAGCAGGCGCGGCAGCAGAAACTAACGTGTTCAGCAACCCTCCGCCTGGGGGTATAGCTACAGACATCAGTAACAGCACTACGTACTATATCGGAGAAAACATACAGCTATCCTGGTCGATGAATTTCACGGGAGCGAAGCTCACTTTGAACCAGGCCAATAAGCCGGGCGATGCGGTGGGCGGTGCGGATGCTGTGATACTAGGTGTGTGATTAACGTCTTTCCATCGCGATATCACGATATTGGCGTGAAGAAGGTTGACGTCAGACAAGGGTAATTTGGCTAACATCAACTTGGGATACCTATTAGAAAATACAAACCTAGAAGGCCTCCACTGGGACGTGACGTAGAAGGGCTTGGATCCGCGCATCTACCATCTGTTCTATTTTTCGGTCTTCAATGACCAAAACTATTTCACGTCGCATTATTTCTACATTGACGGCGTCGAAGAAGTGTCATCTTCTATGTCCACATCTACGTCCACATCGGTCTCATCATCCCCAACGACACCGCTTCCATCGGCTATATCCCCTACGCCATCCTCCCTTTTGGACAACGCAATATCAACCACTTCCTCGCAAGCCACAGCCGCCGCCCCACCCCAGAGCCCGACCGACGGAATAAGTAAAACGGCCGTGGGAGTGGCCATAGCCTTTTCGACTTTCGGGGCAGGCCTAGTATGTTCCTTGGGCACATTTTTCGTCTTGAGATACGCGAAGACAAGAGCGCGCAAGAACCCTGCAAACCAACCAGGAATACCAGCTGACCCGAGCCCTAGTGGTGACGTAGGGCGGCCTTCTGGCCATAGACCGGCTTCTCAAGGAGGCCGGCCTCACGAGCTGCCGGGAAATCCAAGGGCGGAGGCGGAGGGGGACAGGACGATGTGGGATCATCAACCGCATTATTGGAGACATGAGGTCAGTGCGGTGTCACCTACAGTTAAGATTTCTCGCCCAGAGATTATTTAATTGGATTTTACTGGAGAATTATGCCTAGAGATTAGTATAGATCTTCTGAGATGGGTCAGATGGGTCCCACAGTCAGGATTAATGACTAATAAGACATTTACGAATATATGTAGGTATACGATTCATTCTTGATTCTGGTTCTACTTATAAAAGTTCCATATATTATACTATACTTGGAGACGTTTGTAACTATCTACGCGCTAAGTAAGGACTTAATCAGCCTGGGGTATAAAAAAAGAAGAGAAAGAGCAAAAGAGACAGGCCTGTATAATCATAGTAAAGAAAATATGCTAGATTCCAATTCATCGCTACTTTTCATGTACATCTAACAAGAAGACAGGTATCTATATCCGAAAAATGTCCGAAATAGCCATAATCTCTAACCTCCGACCCCCTAGGGATCTATGGAGGAAAACATTGTATAGACAAAAGACGAAAAGCCTAACACCACAAGCATAGTCTCATAGTCTAACGGCCGCTATTCTCAACGAACACGCCACCCTGTGCCTTCTCCGCATCGGTAGCCACAGATGCCGTTCCAGATCCATTCTCGACGTGCTCGGCGGGGTGTACATGGGCCTTGTGCTCCTCGGTTTCCTCGTACGCGATAAGCAGCTCGCCGTTCTTGCCGTAGCGGCGGGGCTCCTTCTTGGCTATGTGGACGACGGTGAAGTAGCCAGAGGCGCCGTGCACCTTGTGGAAGATAGAGTCCATCTCCTCGAGCGATCGGTAGGCCGTCTCGGGGAAGAAGAAGTACACAGCGGGTACCATGAAGGCGTTAATAGCGGCGAAAATAATGTACGTTTGGTACTTGATGTTGTTGAATGCGATGGGGGTAATCATGACAACGAGGAAGTTGAAGATCCAGTTGGAAGAGGTGGAAAGCGCATTGGCTGGTGCTCGGGTTCGGAGAGTGGTGATCTCGGCCGGGTATAACCAAGCTATGGAGAAAAAAGAGTTAGTCATGCTAGGTCAAATGAATCTTATTTGTAAATCTAGTTCGAGTCGGATGCTCCTCAGAACCTCGTGTGGGAGTATAAGGGAGTATAAGGTTTCGGAGTATACAGAACATGAGTGATAAGGAGTATATAGAGGTGAAATAAAAGTACATACTCATTCCTAACCAACCAACGGCGAAAAAGGTGTTGAAAACAAAGAGGAAGGCGACAGCAGCGGCTTGAGCACTCTTGTTATCAGGTGCCGAGTTTACACCTGCCAAGACGGCCATACTGATAGCTTGTCCGGCAGCACCGAAGAGCATAAGCTTTCGACGGCCAACACGCTCAACGAGGAACACAGCAGGCCATGAAGCGATGAAGTATTCCGTTCCGTTGACAGCAGCGAGAAGTCGGGCCATGAAATCGCTCATGCCGAGTCCGCGGTAGATCACAGGAGCATAATAGGTAATTAAATTGATACCGGAAATTTGCTGGAACATTTGGTTGACGAAAGCGAGTAGAGTTCGGTGGAAGTTTCTGTTTTAATGTAAGCGTCTGCACGTGAATATTTTGTGAGTTGACAGCCTGCTACTAGAACATACCGATCCTTGTCCATAGTGAATAGATCCTTGAAGCTGCCCTTGGACATCTCGAGTACGGTCTCCTTGATAGCCAAAAACTCGTTCGTAACCTCCCTGTCGTCGACCGTAGAATCGGCCAACGCAGCAAGAACTTCCCGAGCTTCGTCTTCGCGATCCTTTAGGATTAGCCATCTGGGAGACTCGGGCAGGTTCCAAATGAAGGCTAGAATGAATAGACAGAACGCGACTTGGAATGCGAGCGGGAATCTCCACGCGACGCTGCTGTCGTCGATGAAACTAAAGCCAAGGTCGATCCAATAACTGATCATGATACCGCATGTGATCAAAGCACCTTCTATCATGACCAGTTTGCCTCGTTTGTGAGCGCGCGAAGTCTCAGATTGCCAGGTAGGAACGGTTGAAGTGTTGCCTCCATTTCCAAAACCAGTGATGATGCGGCCGACGATAAGATGTGGGAGGGTAGTGGCGCTGGCTTGCAAGATAGCGCCGATGACCATGATCGAGGTGCCGAGCATGATCATGCGCCTTCGACCGAGAGGGTTAGAGATGAAAATGGTAGTTACAGCGCCGACAAAGCATCCCAAGTTATATGCCGCAACAGCGATTCCTTGTGTTGAGGATCGCGTTGCTTTCTCTAGAGTATCGGATGTACCATCTGGATTAATGGCTGGGAAGTCGTCGAGAAACTGGTGCATAGTGAGAATGCCACCCATCACACCCTGATCTTGGATATGTTAGATTTTCAATATATTGTTTATATGCGACAGAGATGGATTACCGTATCCAAATAGCAGGAAATCGCATCCTGCGATAATTCCTATGGCATAGTTGAGCCAGTCGCCACGAAGGCCGAAGTATTTCTTCACCATGGTGAATGTAATCAGTTCGGATATTGTTGTTTGAAAATTTGTTGTTGAACTGAATCCAGCTGAGACGATCCGATTGTCTCTGCGATAATCTGGCTGTTTGGAGGCCGATGGGAGAGGGTCCTAAGATCGATCTCGACGTGGATCAGCACGTCAGGGCCCTATTTATATGTTCCCACGTCGATCAGGGAAGGAAAATGCGTGACCGAGATTTTCTGCGTGTGGTCGGTGCTACCTATACACAGGAAATACTTGGCGTCCACGTCGGAGACAACTCCCACATACAGTCAAACAGAGAAAAGAAAGGTATAGGGAAGCCACTTTCGTAAGCCGAGATAGAGTTGAGGAGGATACTCTATATATATGAGGTCCTTCCACGTAAAGGTTGATACAAAACGCTATGTCAGAGTCAAAAGATACCTTTATAGACCGCTCCACGGCAACTTCAACGGCCAATCCTTGAGCAGCAGAAGCCGGGGTCTCCAACCAGCAAGTGGGAAAAAATGGAGCTTGTGCTACTTGGTGGGGTCAGTGAACCCGCCGGATCTTCGTACAAGGCATGGCGCGTACCTGAACCGGCGAGCTGCTGTCGTGGAATGTGGAGGTTCTGACGTTCGGGGGTCCTCTCGCGTCCTTCTGATAACGATTAGTGATTTTCTCACAGCGCCTGATAGGCAAAATCGGGCTTAGATGATTCGACCAAAACTCCATAGGATGGCGACAATTGGGTGGCATGCAGGTCAGATCGCATCATCTAAAATCACCTGCAACGGTGAAGTTTCTTTAGGGGGGAAGAAGTGGCTTTCGCTCTAGGGCCCTGAACCCCAACTGGCCCCCGGTGCGCCCCAGGAAAAGGCCATAAAACCCCAATTTCAACCCCAATTCCACCCATCGAAGGGGCCCCGCAAAGCGACTAAAGCGACTAGATCGCCGCGCTAGCCTGGCCTAGTGAAGCCGCCATCGAGCTGAAGTAACCGGAAAAAAGGAGACGGGCCAGGCGAGCGACGTTTCGGCGGCGACGCTAGAGAAACGACTCATTGTCGGGTTTCCTATTCTGGTAATCCGAACGTGTGGCTGTCGGAGCAGAAGCCTTACCATTAACCACCATTATGACCTAGGTATAACCAAGGATATAGAACAGATCAGGTAACTTTTGACGTAAGTAGAGGATCAGGTTTGGATGAGAAGGCAACAAATGGTCAGAAAATGACGTCTGCCTGGCGGGGATGATTTCCTCGCTAGCGGTCTTATATCGGCGATAACGACTCTTTGGGAAGTAAGCAATTTTAGCAATGGAAATTTTTAAAACGGCTTTTACTTGGGCAGCTTATCGTTCATATTCACTATACTACATCTCGAACTTCTCGGGATAACTGAAGAGGAACGGCCCCGACACTCTTGTTGTCGTCAGCATTGACGAATCTGGGGTATAGAAGGGCGCCTGTCTAATTCTGCTCTGATTCTGGGGTATTGACTAGGAGTGAACGGAACCATACGATGAATATGAGGATTGGGGAATCCGGGGCCGTCCGGGGTAACGAAATGACAGATTAATTTTCATGAGGCTAAACCATGTCGCCACTTGTGGTTCAACCAGGTCTGGCCCCTTGGAACGGCTTTTACTAGACGCGTCTTTTTTACTGTCACGGTATACCGAATCGGCAATAGCGAATACTGCGCCGCACCGTAAAGTCGTAGTCTCATTCCTCTATTTCGTTGCTCTTTCAAATAGTTACATATATCTTCATAAAACTAGACAGACCGTATTTACAGCCCGTTTTCGGCTTTGAACTTATCCCAACTTTCGTTGAGAGTGGCGAACACAGTCGCGGCGATGAGTTTAACCTCCGTACTCGCATCTTGCGGTAGCTGAATATTCTTGTTAGCGATGAAGATATGACATAGTAGTGGATAACGTCTCAAAGACATGGAGAAAATAGGGGGGAAAAGGACTCACCTTGTCAGGATGACACTTGGCAATGGCTTTCATGTAGTGTATCTTGACCTTGTTTGCGACCACCAGTTCATGCAAGCCGATCTTCTTCCACCCACTGCCTTCCCATAGGACCTGATCAAGGCTTCCGAGAAGAGCTCGGAGATTATCCCTTTTACCATCTCGCCAAGCGGCGATCCTTGCGTCAACCTTCTCGCTGAGAGCAAATTTCTCGTCATCGGCTGCTTCCGCAGCCTTGTTGGCTTGTCGCAAACGTTGTACCGCCTCTGAACTTTTCTGTGGAGTAAGATCGGATACAGCGGAGGGTTTCGGTCGAGGTCTGGCTGCCTGTGCCGGCTTCGGTGTAGGTTTGGGCTTAGGAGCGAGCGCTTTCTGACACCGCTGCCGGCCAGCAATGGCGTTGGCACCACCGACGCCTGCCTCGACGCATTGCTGCCAGACCGTTCCGGCGTCTGCCCATTTCTCCATCTGCTCGAGCGCCTCGGCTTTCCGACTAAGCGCTTTACCGTACAGGTCCTTCATATCACGAGATTCACCATCGGGTAGTGTTACTTTCTCACCTTCACCGCGAGAGGGGCCTATAATACCAATTGCAGCATCTGCGTCGCCGACCGCTTGTTTAGGACTACCAGTTTTCAATGCAGTCAGCGCGCGGTTAGTAAGGAGAACAATGCAAAGAGGATGTGACTGCGGGATGCCAGCTAGGGAATTCGTATAACTTGTGTGTGCGGCGTCGTAGTCTCCTCGTTTGAAATGTGCTGTTCCTTCAAGACGATGTCGTGTAGAAGCTTCCAAGACCGACGAAGGGATGGTGGGTATCTTCCGAGTGGGTGGCGGGGGCCGAGTGGCGATGGGCTTTGAGGTCGCCGGGGTAGGCGGCTTGCTAGTAGAAGCTGCTGGTTGCGGGGAGCGCTGAGATCGGGTTTGTGAAGGCTGCGATGCTGATTGCCCGAATAGTAGGTCTGGTTCGGGCTCAGGTTGCGGTGCTGGTGACGGTGTTGCCTTTTTCCTCCTTGCGGGACTGATGTATGCCTGTGCGCTTTGCTCATCAATAGCTTGCTTGTTTAGACGTGTCCGGGGGTCCCGCGAGACTGGTTGGGCTGCTTGTTGCCATTTAGGTGCCCCTGAAGAATGGGCGGCAGGGCGGCTAGGCAAGGCAGGCGATCGATCTCGCGGAGGATGATCATCATGTCGGGGCTGACTTTGTCTAGGTGCATGTCTTTCTGGTCGCATACCAGACTCTAGCATTAGTGCCTCATCCGTTGCAGTCTGAGACCCATTTCCCCCAGAATGGGTTCTGTCTAGCTGAGCGGAGCGCATCCATTTCGGTTGGCTAGGATCCCCGCCATCCTGGAAGTCAGCGACTGCTTTCTGAACTTGCTTTTGTCCGCTCTTCCAAAGGGAATTAGCTGTTTTGAAGAAGCTTGAGCTCATTGCAGCAGCCTTTTTTGAAAAGTCGTCTCCGGAAGTAGGTGACTGGTTATCTCTGCGTGAAGGCATATCGTCACCTTGATCTTCGCTCATCCACGCAGGACCGCCACGGTTTCTAGACCTGTTATCCTCCCTTCTACTCCGATCAGGAGCGGGCTCGGAAGGAGCCTGCTTATTACGAGCTTGTTTATGTGCATCATCCAGAAGCCATCCGACCGCAGCTTGAACGTTCAGACCTGCCCCACTTTCTGTTAGACCTCGTCTTGCGTTTTCGGCCGTAAATCCCATGTCAACTAATTCAGCTACTGCCTTGTCGAAGGGATCCGAGCTGTCGCCTCTTGGGGGAACTTCAGGCTCAGAGTCTGAGTCTGAATCCTCAATAGGCCTGCCCGGTTCCGGCTTTGCTTGAGCCGCCTGCGCGGCCTGAGTTTTCCGCCGCACCTCATCGACGGGCTTGGCGAGATCCCCTAGGAAATCATCATCTTCGTCTGTATTGGCCGGGAGTTGTCCCTGCGGTTTCGTCTTCATTTGATTTAGGCCAAAGGGATCATCATCGTCGCCAAGTTCGCCTCCATTTGAAGCTGTAGGCTTACTCCAGGCGCTGGCACTGGTTAGGTCAAGTTGAGCCGTGTTTGCTGGAGTGCTTTTCCCAGACTGTTGAGCAGGCGGTGGGAAGTGGCTAGAATTGTCAACCTTAGTGTCCCTGTTGAACGCAGCGAATAGGTCATCGTCATCGTCTTTCTTGTGCCCGTTCTGACTCCCTAGTCCACTACCAATCGACGGAACACTTGGAGAAATAGCTCGGGATGCGGATGCTGACTTCTGCCCAATATTGTCCCAAAATTGACCGCCCCCATATTGTGATTGTAGTTTCTGTCTTTCTTCCGCCTCTTTTTGGCGTTTCTGAGCCTCCAGCTGTTCTTGTCGCTCTCGGAGACTTAGGTTGGCATTGCTCTTGGCACCGCTGAAATTCACGAGACCGCTAAAGCTATCAGTGGTCGGTTTGGCGGTGTTCGGTTTAGGAGCAGTGAAGCCGGAGCCTTGTGCAGAGAGTGGCGTGGATCGGCCGGAGGGCTGAGGAGACGGGGTCGGACGTAAACTCGGGTAGAAAGACGGTGGGTTCATGGGGTTCATAGGGGGAGGTTTGTTGCTTTTGCCAGAGTTGGCCGAGGACCAATCAAGGCCGGAAAGATCATCCATCGTCGCGTGGAAAGAAATGAGGGTTTCGTCATATCAAGGATGCCACATTATTAGGTTGAGACTACATCGGCGATAATGTTCAACTGGGAATCGTATGCATGCGCTGTCGCATTCGAACAAATCCAAGCCGTTTGTGAACATGAAATGGGTCAAAATGTGGCTGGCGTCAAAGGTGTGGCTTGAATTATATCAGATTATGTAATCCAAATCATTAGCTGGAACCTTATCTCCGC
This sequence comes from Hypoxylon sp. FL1857, assembly GCA_022578955.1. Lineage (NCBI taxonomy): Eukaryota > Fungi > Ascomycota > Sordariomycetes > Xylariales > Hypoxylaceae > Hypoxylon > Hypoxylon sp. FL1857. Next base: position 629,556 of record MU400373.1, on the reverse strand, counting down.
TGCTTGTACTTATGTACCAATTACCTACACCCTCCGACACGTGCATGCATGCATGCGGTACCTACATATCTCACAACATTACATGTATTCTTGATCGAATCGAGATACGGAGATGTTCGTCATGACGCCTCCGAGCTGTCCCTTTCGATGTCGAGTTCCTTGGACTATAACTCGATTTGACTGTCGATCTATATTTCCTTGAAGCACGCATTTTAAGATGCCTGTCTGCCTATTATGATGATCCCCCTTTTCCAGCGCGGCGATCAACACAAGAAAAGGCATGTGCAGCTTAGGACTGTTCAGCTTACAAATGTATCAACGACGTGGATTTCGAAGCCTACCTAGATGTATGCGATCACTACGGTAATAATATTACACATGAAGAACACTTCATTTCTATGGCATGAGATGCTATACGATCATGTAGGAACAGCCTAAGAACGACCTAACTCTATCATACATACATGTGTAGCTAAGATCTTATCTGATAAGGGTTTACCGCTACAACAAAATAAATTCATGACTGATAGTTGAGTGACAGCCCATGATGCTCAGTTTAATTGGGATGGGCTGAACAACATTTGCCAAAAAGGAGCCAATCATATTGTGCGCCGCTGTGTCCTTGAAAATTTCGATTGGTGGAGCATTTCGTCATCTCCCGTCGGAACTCAGGGTACATGTGCAAGGCGAACGGGGGTGTGCTAATCATGGGACGATTGTCGGATATGACAGGAGGTCTTGTGCCTCAAATTTGGGCTCCAAGGTCTGCTCTCACCAACAATGTCAGACTGGGCACTTTAGCCAAAACGGCGTTGGCATCCTCCTAGAAAGAGAAAATAACTATCATTCGTATCATAGAAACGTATGATTTTTTTGTTGCCCTCCCGGTATTCATCGCGTCGTCTTATCAGGGCGTGAAGTCAATGATTACCTAGAAAGAATATATATGTATTATGTCTCTGTCGTACAAAGCGGTCTCCTCTTCGGGGTAGGGGAATTTTTAACGCATAGACCAAGCCTACATTCCCAAGAAAGTAATTATCAGCCCAAAATGCCATCTCTAATTGGCCAATTTCAGATGCTGGACCCTGAAACGGTTTCAGGAACCTGGAATCTTAGGTATCCTCTGCCCCTCCCTCGGTTAGATGCCCCAGGAAGGTACATGCAGGTACCTAAAGCCTATTAGCACCAGCGCTTGCAACATTAAAATGTTGGGTTCATCCCGAGGGCTCCTTCAAATGCGGATAATAGTGGCATCTATGAACCACTTAGAGTGATAGCAATGTACTAAAATTTACTTATCACGTTCGACTATTTAATCGGGCTACATGTAGATATCCATTCATTTGGAGCGGCCAAGAGTAGTAGACCAGTTGCGTTTATACAACCTTGAAGATGAAGGTTAGGCTGTGAGTGTAGAGTTAGGCTAAGTGGGTATTTCTCTTCACATTACACTATGTAGCAAACAAGCATGAGTCTGAGGGGATCTGGGCACCTTGCGAACACCGCTTTCCAGCATCACAGCTGCAGGATGGGGGGCCGAACATGCCTCCTAGATAGACCGCCTTTAGGGAGGACAGCTTGTTCGTACACGTGTCATGCTACACGGACATTATGAAGTAGACTTTCGAGTAGTATGAAGAGCGGCCAGCGACATCGCGATTGAAGCGTCATTAACTGCAGGCGTACCTTCTGGAGTAAATCCAAATCCTCGGCATATGTACCTAAGGTATAGAACCTTGAAAGTTGTGATCGCGGGTACGCTGACGTAGCTGAGTACATGCTGTATCCTACAACGTCTGCAACCAAACGGTATCTCCTGCTAGAGATTGAGAAATGGGCCTCGTACCTGCGGGGTTCTCCCCTGTCGCTCCTGCTTGTTCCTGAATTCAGCGACCAATAAGGAAAGGCCCCCTTGATTACGTAACAGCGATAGACTTGGCGATCTGACTTTATCCAATCAACTGCCCAATCTTCGTTCGGTCGGAATGACGATCTCGCAGGGGCCCTCAGAGCCGAATTGTCACGCTGCCAAGCACAGTAAGCACCTTCGTGTCACCCAAGAAGCGTCGTCGGTTTGGTCTCCGAGAGCTTGGAAAGAGGTACATGTATGTAGGTACCTAGGGATATGCGGCGCCGTTGGATGGATGGTGTTAGCGGCAGTTGTAGATGGACTAGGGCTCCTTCCCAATCCATTCCAATATCGTGGAAATTATGATCATGGTCAAACGCATCATCCTGAGGTAATCACGGGGTGCCCTATGACACACCCCTATAATTTATGGTGTACCCATGTACTGGATAGTGCCTACCCCGTGCTGTCTCACGATGTTCAACCTCCTTATGCGACAGTCCCCACCTACCCTCCCGCGATCTTAGCCCTTTCTACGCGCTACTACTTTTGAATATCCCCTTCGCCGCTCTTCTCTCCGTCTCTTCTTTTCGCTCCTTTTGGGTCTTCACCCTCATCACCGCTGAAGCATTCCACTCATTCGTACTAAATCGACGGTTAACGTCAACCACACTCTTTTACTCGTCTGACTAATAGTCTAGACTCCCATCTGGATTATCGCCATTACCACGTTCTTTTCCCGTTGTGTTGATCGCATTCGTTTCGACTCCGAGCGCAAGCAAACATCCCTCTTCGTTTGGTATCCCGTCTCAGTGAGGTTGGTAAAGGCAAGAAACTTAGTGAATCGCCTCAAGTTCTCGAGTATTCGAGACTACCCATCCAAGCTGTTCAATATCAACCCATTGTTCCGCACCAGTTGGCTCGGTTTTCCGCTTTCGCGCAAGTCAATTACAATTATTGAAATTGATGTGGACGCTCTGGATAGCAAAGACAGATTGGTAGGAATAGGAAATTGGGAAAACCAAGTCGGAAGGGTTTGGCGATAGCCTTGGTTATCTTAGGTACGACTTCAGGACGTGAAGCACAGGGCAACGAAAGGCGCCGGTCTAATACTCCGCAGCGGTTTGCCGATATCAGCAGAGGAACTAGTGAAACTTGGGTCCAATCGCTCTCGAGTCGACGTTACTGTACCACCCGAGTTGTACTCCATCCGGTCATTGACATTGGGCGTTTGTCGATCAACGGATAGGTCCATACAGTGAGGAAAGTGTAAGCCGGCTACACCTACTCTCGAAAGACGATATCTCGACGGGAAAATTTTTCGAAAGCGGCCCCCTCCCACCGACACCGTCCGAATTGCACCTTTGCCAATTTGTGAATTCTATCCACGGCGCATCACCACAACATCACCGGATTTTTCAATTAGGTCAATTCAACAGTAACTCTAGGTCAAGTCCAGCAACCTCACAATGGCGACCAAGACCTTATCAGCGCTCTTCCTCCTGAGTACCATCGGAGATGTGGCGGCTTTCTGGCGTATGGAGTGCCGAGGCCGAACAGGTCTAGCTCGTATGGACCCAATCATGGATGCTGGTGTGATATCTCCTCATATCCATACTGTTCACGGGTCTTCCGGTAGGCACTTCCGATATTTATAAGCACGTGGTCACTTGTTTCTGTTTGAAATGTGTTCTGAAGTTAGCGCGGGCGAGGTACAACTTCCATGTGTTGTTTACTGATCAGTTTTATAGGTTTCTCGCTTGGCGCAACTTACGAAGATCTCATGGGTGGTAGTTGCACCTCATGTGCCGTAAAGCAGGACATGTCAGCATACTGGACTCCGGCCTTTTACTTCCAGGATGCTGAGACTAAGGAGTTCAATCTTGTCCCCCAAGTTGGAGGCATGCTTGCGTAAGTGAAATGTTTGCTTTCATGTTATTGCTGGTTTCAGCAAGGCCCGGTCCACTCACGTTTCAATTTCCGGTCGTTAATATTCCGTGAACCACGTTGTTCATATCGAAGCCTTACCATTATTTGTTTCATGAAACTCGAAGTACATGTGCGTGGGGATGCTAATATCGAAGACAGGTACTATCTTCTGCGTGGAGACAATGTCACAGCCTTTCCCGCAGGCTTCCAGATGATTGCTGGAAGCAACTATCGCCGTGACTACACCGTTGGAGATCCGTTATCCCCCGACCCCCCTCAATCTGACTGGGCGGCGCTCAAGCAAACCAGTCAGTCCGACTTGGAACAGAGAGCAATCGGGTTTAACTGCCTAGACTATTCCAAGACCCCTGAGGCGTCGCTATTCCGCCATTATCTCCCTGACAAGGAATTTCTTGATGCCAATTGCCCCGACGGCCTTCGTCTCGAAATGATGTTCCCTTCGTGTTGGAATGGTGAGACAACGTCGCCGGATCACAAGAGCCATATGGCATATCCTAGTTTAGTTGGTAACGGTGACTGCCCGGAAACTCATCCGCATCGATTAGTCACTCTATTCTACGAGACCATCTGGAACACCAACGCACCGGAGTTCCAGGGCCGTCCAGGACAATTTGTCGTCTCCAATGGCGACCCCAGAGGTAAGCCAAGATTACTCTGAAACAACCCCTTTCGGATAATGCTAACGGGAGTGAAAGGATATGGCTATCACGCCGATTTCATGGCTGGCTGGGACGTAGACTTCTTACAGGAAGCTATCGATACTTGCACGAACCCCTCTGGAGACATCCGGGATTGCCCACTCTTTGTGAATGAAGGACCTCTCCAGACCGAACAGGAGCAGGAGTCTTGCCAGTTCGACATGCCGGCAGTGCTAGCCAAGGAAGACGGTGCCGCAAAGAACCTGAAAAATCTGCCGGGTAACATTCAAATTCAGTCTGGTCCCGAATCCGCTACCCCTGGTCCTGCTGATGTCAATTCCGCGATTTCGGCTGCTACTAGCTGGCTCGGTAGCGTCTTTGGTGGTAGCTCAGCATCTGCTACGTCTTCCAGCACCCCGTTGCCTACGCCCTCTAGCTCGAGCGCACTTGGCGGAGCCTTCATTGAGTCGGCATCATCCTCGTCTTCCGCAGGCTTCAACGCTCTCGCCGTGCCGACGTCATCCTCAAGCTCCACTCCTCCTGCACCTACTACAACTTCGGCTCCAGTGGTTTCCTCTCAGCCTGGTGTATCCTACGAAGTTGTAAGCACCCAGACGGTCACAAACGGCGGTCTAGTGGAAGAGATAGTTTGGATGGAGCCTGTCGTGTACGTGACACAAGATTCCGTCACTACTGTAACAGTAGGATCTCCCGCGCCGAAGGCAGGACGCAGTTTGCACGCGAGACAACCATGGAGACACCAACATCATGGCCGGAGATCATAAGTGATCAACTAAGCCATTCGTTCTTTTCGTATTCGTTTCGGTGGAAATATTTGCTCATCAATAGGAATTGATGATAAATTTTGCATCTTGTTTCAGGGTCTGATCCTATTTCACCCAGAAACTTTTTCGGTACATTGGGGAGGCTCTTCGAGGAGCAGAAGCATACGCGATGGATTTCAAGGCATCGATGCAGAAATAACTGCAGAGATCTCGCTATGCAAAGCAAAACTGGTTTTCGACCAGAGGTGATGTTGCATAGCGGATTCATATCTAGGCGTTTAACGAATAGGGGGAGATGGGTCTGTTTGAGTCCTGATTTGAAGCATACTAGCATTGCATGGTCCGAGATGCTCGTTGCATTTGAGGGATGCATCTCTTCTGGCAAGAGATCTTTGGAATCTTTCCCTTAGCCTTTGAGTTATACGCGCATCGAGGAGCCATCTCATAAAATTCAATGAATGAACCACAACGACTCGCTCGTTTCTTTTGTGATGAGAATATCGATTTTCCTGTAGTAGCATCGCTTCAGTCTTCTAATTGAGTAGGTAGCTAGCTTTCGCCAACGTCTAGCAGTAAATAGGGCAGATGGATCGTAATCTATCTTGATTCTCTTTAATATGGTGATAGAGCGCATGTGATGCAATGAATCTTTCCTCTTGGCCACGTCCATGTCTCAAAGGCGTAGCTTGGTCATTTATACTGGAATGCGTTCTGTCCCGCTGAGCACCCATGATACGCAGGATGAGATAGCAACGCATTCCAGTCGCAAATTCGAGACCCGCGATGACGCATTCCGAGATTCTCAAGACTATGGCCAAGGCTTGTGTTTACAGTCGGTTCTGTCTTGCTGTGATTTCGTCTGGATTGGATTCTCTTTCTAGCTGGATATCGTGCTGCGCTTCTTCTATTCTTCCTGCTCACGCGTGTCATTCGACTATATGCAACCATGAGGAGTTCCTTAGGTCCCTTTTCACTCTAATCTTTAATCTTTCTAGGTTGTAATCTACTTACGAGAGCCGGAATATAGCCAGTACGATACATCGAGGAAGACTACGAATGTGTTTCGGTCGCGATTAGCCACCCCTATGAAGTCGGACTCTGGATCGGATTATCGCGAGATATAGACAATGTCGGACTTCAAGTATCCTAGTATTGCGGAAATGGCGTCTCCCAATCATGCCGAGAAGCAAGAGGCCTCTTCTCCTGCCGGACCTACTATCTCCACAGGTGCTATAGCAGGCATCGCTGTCGGCGGCGCCGTGATACTCTTCGCGGCCGTAGCAACGGTCCTAATCAAACTCGCCAAACGACAGGTCCGACGACGCGCATCTATCTCTCCCTCCGAGTTCCCAGAGATCGCCGCAGAGACCGGGGCCGGGCCAAGACGGCTACGCAAGAGGAGCATCATCGGCGAGCAGGCAGCTACTGCGCTAAACAAGGGGGACGATGAAACCGGGATGGAAGAAAGCAGGAGTAGGCGCTCGAGCCTGCAGGTCTCGCCCACAAAAATGCGACGGGGGAGCTTCTCAATCGGCAATGGGAGCGGAAGTGGGAGTACGCGCAATAGCGTGGACACCCAGATGGGGATTCAAGTGCAGAAGACCCGGTCACCGGATAAGCAGCGCGGCTACGACGTATACGACCACCGGCGCAAGTCGTCGTGGATTGACGAGGACAGGTTACACGGACCCACGATCACGTCACCGCAGAAGACAAAGCAGAAACATCGACGCAGAGTGAGTTGGTTCGATGGCGGGTTAGCTCGCTCTCTCAGCCGACTCTCGACGAGGAGTGGGATTGGTGAAGTCAGTCCGACGTTGCCATATGCCGAAGGTGGAGAGAGACAGGAGTTAGAGACACCTGCTGAGAGTCCGGGGACGTGGGAGGGCTCGAAGAGTGTGCACTTTGACGGATACAACAAGACACCACGATCGAGTCAGCAGCAGCAACAGACAAATACTAGTCCCCAGAGAATGTACGGTCCAAACAGTATCATCAGTCCCAAGTCAGGCTCCAACCCAGCCCAGTCGCCTCCAGATATTATTCACAACCCAAGGTATAGGAGCAGGGTTTCATTCCAGGCTGCGCAACAGTTAGCAGGCGGAGCACGCCTACCTGCTCCAATCAACATCCTCCCCCAGGGTCAAGGACAGACACAGAGGCAGCAGATATTAAAGCACAGCGCCACGGACACGGAGCTCTCAGAAATCCTACGGATGACCGCCGAGAGACTCCAGGACGGGAACAGGAGCGAGAGACGACAGACACTGATGACGCCGTATGCGCCTAGAAGACTAACCAACGGAGGAGTCCAAATTCGTACGGACGTCGCCTACGCCCCTTCAGATAGAGGGGAAATCAGTCCTGCAAAGAGCAACAAGAGCGCCCCCGCGACCATGTCGTACGCGGAATTGGAAGGCAGCACGCCCAAGGTCCAGTCACCTCAGAAGCAAATGCAGACTCCGAGGCACTCGCGGCAGAAATCGCACGTATCGCGGATATCGCAAGGGTCGATATTGTCGGAGCCGGATAGCCTCGTTGCTCCCAAACGAGAGTCGCTCTCGGGAGTGCAGACTGCACTGTCCAGTCCGAGCCGACATGCTAGGTCGACAGAACCTACTCCTAGCCCCCAAAGCGCCGGTCAACAGGGGCGACCGTTCTCATACGGTAGCTCGATGTCCTCTGCCTTATCGACGCTTTATAGCATGGAGGAATCATCGGTCCGCAGCCCACCAGCTAACGACTTGAGATTCGACGGCAGTCCGATGAACAACCCCAAGCGCACTCCCGAGAAAGTTCTCTCCGCGTTTAACATGCTTAACGCGAACCGGCAACCAGAAGCAGACGGACAGATAAGCCCCAAACACCGATTTGATGACGACGATATACCTCCACCATTGCGAATTCGCAGAGGCACCCTAGAAGGGACAATGCCACCAAATAACACGCCTGCTTCCCGGCCTCCTCCGCATCAGAGAACAAGATCTAAAAGCCCACTGAAACGTATATCCTCGTTCGCAGTCCACGCCATGAATGGTAACGATGACCCATTCACTTCAGTGCCCACACCGAAAAACCCTGCTCGTCTGTCGAAGGTTTTCTCTCCACTGCCAGCAGACGTAGCAAGTGGAAAAGCGGACCGCAAGAAGGAGAAGGAGAACACCTATGAGAATACCCCGACGCCCTCACCCACGCGCAGGACAGCAATGCCGTCACCGCGGTCGATCCTCAACTCGCCAAGTTATAAACGGGCTCCCAGCCCAGCAATCTCAGAAGCCGGGTTGTCATCCGTGTACGACAGCTACAACTACACGCTCGAGTCGCAGAGGGACACCTCGGGCAGCAGCACCGCAACCATCATCCCGCCTCCCAAGATCGGGTCCGAGATCTCGCCAGCCAGAGTAGCGACCAGCATCCCAGCCACGGAGAGAGACTCGCGAATAAGTTTCCGGGTTCCCAACTACGCCCAAAACAACGGCGAACCCATCACCTCGAAACAAGCGCGGCGCGAGACGACCATCATCCAGCCCCTGGCGCCGGGCTCGCCGCTGCGACCGCGCCGCAGCATGCCATCAGCGGAGTCCATGTCGATCTACTCGCAGGACCAGGACGAGGACAGCGTGGGGCCGCTGCGGGCGTCGGTGGTGCTGCGGGGCAGCAGCAAGAGCGTGCGCATGTCGCACACGATCAGCGAGCTGCGGCGCATGAACAGCCAGATCAGCACGATGAGCGACCAGAGCGTGGCCAGCACCACGCTGCCCGTCATGCGGGGCGGGGGGTCCAGCCCCGGAAAGCAGGGCGGAGGCGGGCGGAACTACCTCGCGCTGGGCGGCAACTTGAGGAATAGCGTTCGGTACGCGCAGACGGGGGCGAACGGCGCTGGTCATAGGCGGAGTGGGAGTATGGGGAGGGCGCGGAGAAGCACGGTTGTGCTGCAGGGCCTCGATATGAAGACCGGGGGGATCGGAACCAGCACTATAAAGCATGGCGGACAGCTCGTGACGCGGGCCGATAAGTTGAAGCGCCAGGAGACCAGTGTCAAGCGAGCAAGCGTCGAAAGCTTGTACGATGAGGCAGGATTCCTGAAGGGTTAGCTTCCCATGCGCCGCAGCGCCGCATAGGCATTGCTTTGCGCTCGTGGTCCCAGTCATATTCAAGACGGGCCAGTCATTTTTGTTTCTTTTCCTTTGTCATGTGGATAAGCTTCTCATACCTATCACCTTCATGTACATCTTTACAAACTAGGCGGGATTATGGTATTTCGGTACCCATTCATTATCTCTTGACCTTATGGAATCGAGTTCCTTGGGTCTTTAGCATACAATGGGTGTATAGGGAGTTTAATATTGTCTTGCGGTCCGAGAGATTGCAATTGGGTTATCGGATCTCTTAGCCGTCAACTAACTTCATGGAAGACGGAGTTTCGTTGGGTATCTATTATGTACTAATATTTTATGTCAATACATTGTCATTCTGCCTGAAATCAAGACACTGAACCTACCAGGATAATAAGCTCTGTTTAATTCTGTAGAAACTATCGAGTGAACGCATTGCCTTGCGTCTCAGTCCTTTAGTAACCTTAAGACAGAGGCAAACTGTGGATCATCGCAAATATGGGATTGCGAGGACGTACGAACCGGGGGCTAGTCATATTCGGCTCGTCTATTCGGTTCGCGGGCGCTTCGAGTCAACGTCTTCGCCGTTCTCTACTCCGTTCGCGCCATCCTCATCTACTTCATCGCGACCTCGGACGCGACCTGCGCCATCTCCAAGTTCACCACTTACACCGTCTTCTCCAATCCAATTGCCGTCCTCGTCAAAATATTGATCGACATTGTCTGCGGTGATCCAACCAGAGCTTCCCGGCATGGGAGGTGGTAGACCGCCGTTAATGTCTCCTCTAAAAGCACCAGGTAGGCCCTCTATAGCCTCACCCTCGGCGTTTCCCTCAAAGACGATGCGATCGAAATCATCTCCCTCTTCGTCCTCGTCTTCTTCGTCCTGAGGGTCGGGATGAAGATTTGAGCATGCCGATATTTGGTTAAACAGCGCAGTAGCTCTTTCAGTGTTCAAGGGGTCAACAACCGGTGTTTCGGTGGAAGATTGCTTGTATGGGATAAGAGTGAGCTCAATTGGATCAAAAGTCTCATCATCATCTCCGCCCGAGCTCGAGAACTCAAGTTGCATGTAGACTCCAATAAACTTGAAGGAAGCATCATCTGGCTTCTCTACATGACGGAAGTTCTTGATAGCGTGAAGCGTAATAGCTGGGTACGGGATCTCTATGCCCGTTCCGCTCTTATGAGAGAAAAGAATTAATTTGCTAGACTTTGTCAGCTCACATGTATTTACGTTTTATTTTTATTAATTCGCACCTTGATGCAACAAATGCCTCGATCCTCTCTTCGCGCAAATGCTTCCCCCCGTTATTTTCGAGGGCGTAGCACTCCGGCGGAGTAGGATTCAACGACTCGCTCCCATCCTCTGAAGCCTTTGAAAAGAAGTACAGGCGCTCATGTTGCTCTGCTGATACCCACGCCTTGACGTTCTCGTCGTGGTAATATAGAACTGGCTTGCCATCGAAGAAGGTGTCTGGGGTCTGAGCCTGGTATTCACTCAACGGCTGAAAGTCATTGTCCGCCGAAGGGCATGTCCGGATCACCGTTGGGGGTAGCATAGCCCTGGCAATGATTTGTCGCAATCAAGAACAAAGGGAGAACAGGGAGACGTCCTTTCCGATATATGATGCTTTATATAAAGCACTTCGACCGAGCCTACTGGGAACTACAATTAAAAAAAGTCTTCCCTCTGTTCAAGTTGTGTTAAGGTGCTTAAAGGGTAAGGCTGGAGCTCTGAAATTAGGTAGTTACCTAATTGCTTGCTAGAAAATAGCGGGGCTTATCACCTGAAGCTTTATCTTATCGATATCCAGCGCCACAGGCGTCGTGACAGCTGCCCGAGACCGTCACTAACTCCGACCTTACGTACCACATCCCAACAATCAGTGTCGAGTCCAGTCAGCAATCAGCATTTCACAATACACATGTCAGACGCCGGTCGGTGGAGTCTTGGAGGAAGCAGGCTTCCATTACTGTACCAGCTGTAAAGACTTCTCTTCTCAAAGGCGCGACCGGCACAATGGTCACAATGCGCGATGATCGTACGCATCTCTCCTATACTCTATACGCGCCACCACCACTAACGCCCACCAGGCACACACCCCCTCCTCGCCCAAGTGCCCCTAACCGTGTCCCCCTTCGTCAGCCTACCCACGGCCGCGACTCTCCCCTACACCTACAAGACGATGCCATCGACGCTCCCGCCACCCGCGAGCGGCATCACGGGCGCCAGCGACGAGAAAGTCAAGTACGTGGTGGCGACGTCGGGCCACGCCGCGCACCCGGACGACATCATCGCGTCGTGCAAGGCGCTGCAGGCCCACCTCGCCAAGATGCAGGAGGACTCGGAGCGCATCCTGCGCGAGCTCCAGGACCGCATCAAGGCCCGCGAGCTCGCCGAGAAGAGGCGCGTCGCCCCCGGGTGGCTGGACAGCGAGGCCAGGTTGCTGCAGCCGGAGCGCAGGCCTGGGTCGGGATCTGGATCTGTGTCCGGGTCGGGGTCCGGCGTGGGGGTGGCGGAGGCCGAGGTCATGGGGCAGTTTGGTGAGATGAGTGTTGCGGATCGAAGGGGAGGAGGGGAAGGCGGCCAGGGTGGCGCGGTTATAAGTGAGATGGCGGTTGATCAGGGCGAGGAGCTGGACCGCGCGTTTGGCGGCTTGGGCTTGAGGTGAAGTGTAGATTTCCCGAGAGCAGAGCAGGATGGAAGTTCAAGGGGTTGTGTTATGTCGTCACGCATGTTCATTTGCACTGGGTTGTTCAGCATAGGGCTGGGGCGTTTCGGGGAATGATCGAAGATTGATGTTCTTGCTAGGGGGTTAATTGATAATTTGCGATTGTACAATGCTAGGATAACTGCATATATCTCGAATAATAGACTGTGCATCCCATGCGTTATCATGTAAGTCTTGTGGGTTATCAGGGGGGTTTTGTGGCATTGAGTGCCCCTTAAATGAGTATTAAACGTACTCGGCTCTGAAATCTACCTAGTCCAGTCTTGATCGAGGCCATAATGTTACAGCGTGGGATGTTTAGCATTCCCATCATTGGAAGTTTATTCCTACAAGTACAATTTACCCATCTTTCACACTGTTCCTTTTCCTTTTCCCTACGCCCAGTTGTAACAGAGCCATACAAATCACTCTTCAACTCTAAGCCTCGAAGGGGTCGAACCCTCGAGCTCCTCCTCGGCTTCCCTTTTCTTCTCGGGTTTTCCAAGCTGTTTAGCGCCATCCGAGTCTGGTATGTCCTTGAGCATCACCAGCTCGTTGTACAGCTCCTCCCCTAGTAACGACTTTACCTCCTTGCACCGGAGACCCCTAACACGATCCTCAAAGATTTTAAGTTTGTCCTTGTAGTCTTGCATGTCCTTCTGGAACTCTGTTCCCAATTTAGTTACAACCAACCCGTGCGGTACACGCTTCTTGTCGGTACGGCATTGGAACAGGTCAGCTGGCAATAGCCTCTCAAGGTGCGCTCGCCTCCTCTCAGCCATACGGAACACGTCCGTCTGTTCGTCCTCCTTTTTGAGAAAAGCATCGAGTACATTGCAGTCACGACAAGCCGGATTGCATCCTCTAGGTTTGTGTGCCCAGCCTCGAGGGGGTTTGGGACATTTTGGAGGATCGACGAAAAGTATGTTGCGGATGAAGGCAATATACATGTTTTTGACCGAATCCGGAGGTGTAACTCGGTGTTTTCGTATCACTGATAATAGAGATTCCAAGAACTGCTGGATCACGACGGAGCAAGGGAGCTGCTTAGTCCGCGGTGCCTGGCAGGATTGATGGATATTGGTACAACTCGCGTCAAGGAGCTCAACCCCCTGCGCAGTTAGTCCCATGTCGAGAGCCTCGTCGATGATTTCAAGGACGCCTTTGACCGATTTCGCCGCTATACACCGAATTCCATCGGTTCTAGTTGCCAAATTAGTGTGCGGGAAGTCCTCTATTTGTAAAGCTAACTTCTTTGCGCTGCCTTCTAGAATGCGCCTAAAAGTATCCGCAGCTCTATCGGGCCGTTTGGTGTTGCGTTGAATATATATGGTTCGAAGTATCGCACAAATGAGCTCCTTAGAGCCACGCCTTGCTAGATCTGGCGTTAACCTGGTTGATAGAAGAAAATTAGTCTCTTGCCATAAGCCATAGCTCACTGTGTTTTTAAAATCGACTACACGCACCAGTTTATCAACGATGATATGTCAGTATCTGGTGTAAAGATTAAATAGGTCAAGAAGTTATGATCATCAATGGTCAATGAGCTTTTAAACGCGAGCATGTTCATCATAATTGAGTCCTTCCATTTTTCAAATGAGGATTTCAGATATTTCAAGCCGTCATCCTGTAATAGAGAGTCCAAACTTCTCAGCGTTTTCTGGAGGGTTGTCAAGGAAAGCTCGGCAGTCCCTGTAACCATATCATTAAGCCTACAGGTAGGTTAGAGTAGGATCGACAAGGCTAGAATAGACGAAGGCATACCAAAAGTCCCAGTTCAGCTTTTCAAGAGGATTTTTCAGAAGCCATTCTTTCACGAGTCCAAGTATAGTTTTCAGTACCTGGTTTCGAGCGTCTGAATCTCTCAAGGAAGCATGAACAGCCACCCGATACAGCGATTTCCACTCCAATTTGACAGCAATGGCCAGAGCTTCAGATAATACCGTGCCATCACGGGAGTTGCTCAATGTTCTCTCTAGTAGCCCCAGGACAAAGATCTGGAAAACTTTGTTGCCTGGCCTGTCGTTTAGATTTCGATTGAGGAGGTTCATTATACCACGAGGGTCAGGCCTATCAAAGATGAAACCAAGTTTTTGCACGGGTGCTATAATGACGGCCTATATAGTAGATTCGTTAATGAAGGGCGCCAAAAAAAAAATGATATGTTTACCGTGCGGAACTCACAGCGTCATGATAGCGGAGGGTTGCTGGCATACTTTCATTGCCAGTGAAATCACCCTCGTCTGCACTGTCGGCCGCGTCGAGAGGCCAAAGATCTTCAGGTCCGCCAATGATGTCTTCTTCCTCCACCGGCATGCTCGTACAGAGAGTGTAGCCGTCGCAAGTCTTCACTTCTTCAAGCTCCGTATCCTCTTCTTCGCTGCGAATGTACCGACATCCGCTTTGCGTTCGATTCAGTCTAGCAAGAAAAATTGTAAAGTCACAATCTAAGCCAGCCTCGTATAGACTCTGACACACGGCTCTGTCCCGGCCTTTGAGGTTCTTCAGCGACAAACTCGATTCCGTATATTTATGATCAAGCAAATACACCAGCATATCCCTGCCTGGTAATCTCGATCGCCATTCGGTGAGCAATATGCGAATATTGGTCAACTGCTTTCCGGCTAGTTTAGCAGACATGCGAATGCCGCCCGTGTGAATGATATTGTAAGTCAACACCAAGCGATACCCAGACTCGAGAGGTTCGACCTCATGCGTGACATCGGAGAACCATGCAAGACTTGTTAAGCTAAATTCTGACGTTTTATCGGTGTCGAAGACGTAGGTCTTGCCATGGAACAAGCGGACACTACCGCCCTTGTGCTTTGAGGGAAGACATATGACCAATGTTCCGATCATTCCCGGAACCTTCTCGGAGTCCTTGTGACGCTTGAAGAAGGAGCCCTCATCATATAACAATAGCTTATAGGGCTCTGCTTTCACCTGCGACATACCCAAGTTTTCTGAAGCATCGTCCAATAACGACTCAACGAAATCATGCCAATCAGGGTTTGCGCACTTGAATTGACTGTGGTCAAGCTCCCAGGTCTTCCGTACTGAGGTGTCGACAACTGTCTATTAACCAGAATCAGCGATGTGATACTCTAACCATTCAGGATATTCCGAGCTAAGGCCTATCTCATATGCCCACAATCACCAAATAAGAGCATGCAGATAACTGCACAGTAGGCGCAAATGAGGGGGGGACTTTATTGAAAAATACGTACTTCATCACCCTTACCAAAGGGAGCTTGTCTGCATACACCCCTAATTGTCTCGGCATCGCGCGGGACTAGCGGCAAGGGAATCAGAGCACCAGCGACCGTCAAGCCGGGATTGACGAACTCCTTACGCTCCTCGGATGTAGCAACAAGGCCGGGAGATCGAGTTTTCTCAAGGCATTCCAGAAGATCTTCCTTGAATTTCTGCAGGACAATCCCCACAGGCTCGTTGTCATTATCGGACTCGATCGAGATTTTTATCGGGAATCCCGAGTCCCCGCCCATGGTTTGGTTGTTTCTTCCACAGCTGAGCTGAATGAACTGGGGATTATAAGACAATTTCTGCGTCAAATAAGGCTGAGCTGTTGATACGGCAAAGAAAACTACAAGAAATGAAATACGGAAGTGGTAGCAAACGCGTAGAGGTATTGAAGACGCGTCTAACCTAGGTCCGCGCACGGAGCTATGCTTACCTAAGCACAGGAGCATAGCATAGAATCTACACTTTGAGCAATCAGTCTCCTCAATCTACGATTTCTCTCGTTCAAAAAACAACCATAGGATAGGTAGGCAGTCTATTATTTCACGCCAGTAATTATAAGTATCTTGAATTATCCGCCCAGTCGTCGACGGATCCATATAGCTCTGAGGTCCATTACCATGGTGGCTCGACGGCGTTGACTTCTAGCGTCCGAACATCAGATCTCTAAACATGCTTAGAGATAACGCCGGGATCAGGTGCTGAGATGACTGGCCAACCTCTTGTATAAATATAGGATATTATCCCTGCCGGCTGGTAGCTCCAGCTTGTCATGAATTGGGTTATCGGTATCTTAGAAAAGACGTCAGCCGTTTCCCCCATGAGACATTTGATAGAAGTTGGGTAAAAAGCCCAAGAGCTTACATCGTCAAATCATTCGTCATGTTTGCAGAGTAAAATCATTACGCATGGTCATACCCATAGCTCTTCATTCTGCCACAGAGGATCCCCCAAAGGCTCAATACTTATCCCTCAGCGTGCCGCCGGAGTGCTTAAAGAACCATTGTTCAAGGCGATCCGGCCCCGACCCTTTCTTCTTTTCCTCGAGAATCTCCTTCACATTCGGCTTCATCAGTCCTTTCTTCAATAATTCCTTGCCCCTAGTTGAGAAACTTGGTTGCTTCGTAACCTTGCTGTCTGTTCCTTGGGTCGTGCTAGATCGTCTGCTCTCGTTGTCACTAGTCTTGGGGTCCGACTCCTGATTGAAGTCAGTAGAGAAGCATATACTTCCGGGACGTTGGCTTACCTTCGTGCTAGTCCTGACAATATCCGGAAGTCTGTCTTTGACCCGACCCCATAGGTGTCGTCTCCTCATCGGCCTTCTAGTAACTTGAGCAAGTTTGGCATCTTCGGCTTCTTTGGTGACATCTTGCTTGTCAGGAGGATGGGCCTCGTCAGCCCCCGTCGTATCTTCTTGCATCTCGACAAGCGCCTTCTTTTTTTGCAGTCTCTTGTTTGCTGCTCGATGGAACCGTCCTGAAAGTGCAGGCGGATTCATTAGGCCAAAGGCAAGCGATCAAGGACAGAAACTGATATTAGTGTATTCTCAATTGTTATGGTGGGACAATAATGACAGTAAAGCAACCCTGATGTGGGCTTGACGTGCACGGTGAGCGAAATGGATCATAGAAATGCAAAATCCAGCTCTGTAAACTCCATGCTGAATGTTAAAAAGGAATATATCCATTCGTTGATAGAATGTTTGCTTAACACCTCCGTCAGGGCCACATAGGCGGACGTGTCATGCACAGGCGTGCTGTGAGTAGCTTCAAACGATGCTAACTTTGCAGTTGATCCAATCAGAAGAAATGGCTAACATTTCATTGGTCAGTCAGTCCGTTTGAAGTCATGTCATTGTACAATACTCTTAGTAACATTCTAATCCGATAGAGTAGAAGTTGATTGCGGCTTAGTTACGCGATCATGACCACTCAGGCACGGACAATTTTGGCAGCACGTGGTCTTAACTTGGGATGAAATGTCTGGCATGGGTTGGAAGTGACATTATCACTTAACGAGAATTCACAGTCACTGTACGAGTTAGACAACACGATTCTTGAAGTGCATGATTGCGATCGAACCTATAGGGACCCATCACCTTGCCAGAACTCGCTCAGTAAGCATCTTCGCCCAGACCATCAGAGTAGTACTCAAAACTCTGCGTGATATCGACACTAGGTCCATTTCCGACATCCGGATCAATCTCGCCGAGAGTAGCAGCCTGTGTTCTCTCGTCCTTACCATGTTTTAACAGCTTCGTCATGTGTCGCGCCCATTCCCAAGGCCGCTCCTTGCCTCCGGGTAAGCCGTTGAAGTACTCCCAGCCCATCACTCCTCCAAATGACGGGAACTGACGTCGTAGGAGTGCTAACGTTGGCCCCAAGAACTCGAAAGGTATGAAGCCGGGTCCGTTTTCAGGCGTTGTCAAAAGGCCGACGACGACCTTCTCCGGAGCCCAACCCCGGGCGATGCACATCTCATACATGGCGGGGTTGCTCGCGTCGCCCCATCCGCAATAGAACTGAGCATTGTACCAAGCAATCTGCTTGCCGCGCATGACCTCGAGCGCTTCGTAGTCAAAACCGCTAAGATTGCTGTAAGGATCGAGGAGGGCTGCCGCGACAGGCGCCAGAGTGATGATGAAGTCCGGGCCGAAGTCTGCTCTCAGCCTATCGATAAGGCGCACGATTCCTCCGAGCGACATTTCCTCCTCGACGTCCAAGTCAAGGCCGTTAAGGTCTCGTTCCTTGATAAGATCGTAGAGTGGGCCGTAGTACTCTTCAAACGTCGCCTGGTCTTGGTCCAGTCGCATGTAGGAACCTTTTGCTGCGCCCCCCAACATGCCAAGGACCTTGATGCCGCTGGCTTGGGCGATGCGCATCTCCGCCCACATTGTGGTATATCGCGGATCCGAGGGAGCGTGGTCGTTGAGTGTCAATCCATTCGGATCCTCATTTATGTGAATCGCTGCCACGATTAAATGCGTAAGTGAGATGTCAGGCTGTGTGATTAAGGGTAGGATTGAGATGAGATTGCCGTTTGGATCGTGGGTGGTTTGGTAGTACACGATGATGCGAGGGGTGGCCCTCGCAGAAGACGACGCCATGGCGATTCAGGCTGGACTGAAGAAACGAAAGAAAAGAAATGAATGACTCCAGAATGAGAGGGTCAGTTAGAGATGAGAATTATATATATATGTAGCGTCCCCTGCTTCAAGCTTGCTCAGCCTCATCGACCTCTTGGGTGAGGCAGTGGAAAGGAATGTTGCGTCTGACGGCCAAAAATCGGGGTGACTGTCAAAATAAGCTCGCAGGATTGGGCCGGCCGCTGCCTGTTTGAGGGTACATTCTCACCAACGCCCGCTGCAGGCATCGTTAATTTATACACTGCCGAATAGCCTTTATTTAGAAGTTAAAATGAGTAGAAAACATATCTTTGACTACTCATTCACCTATTTCTTTTGAAAAGAGGTGGGTTTTACTTAGTAACAAATGAGAACAAAACCTCACCGAGAATAAACACAGTGTACCGTCATTCTCATTCATGCTGCACCTGTTGAACAAAAGCTTTCTGTATTACAGAAACGGAATTCTACGACGCACTGAGAATGCTATGAAAGTTTCGCATCGTAGAGAAACGCTGCCCATATGCATAGGGGTACCTATTTCCTTTATCCACAACCTGGACAAGAGAAGTGGTAACCCTTTATGATTCGAGCAACTTAGTAAGGATATCAAAGATAGTACAAGGTAGTACAAGATACCAAGGTAGGATCCATGAAAACTACCTCCTAATGGGGTATCTTCATTATGGTATTTCTACTAGTAGATATAACTATAACTATAACTTAAAAAGGAAATCTTACCTTAGATGCAACTCTCGCTTTCAGGCTAGAGACTCTTGGTATGTGTATCGGGACGCGGTACAATACGTGTTAGTGCGCTAAACTCAACCCCTAACATTGGAATAGCTGCCTACCACCTAGGTACTTATCATTCATGTTGCCAAAAGTTCAGGCCTGTATTGCTAAAAAAAAGAAAGTTATATAAAATATTATCATAATGTTGCATTAGGTATTTAAGAGTTTTCATTGAAGATACTTTTCAGATGCCCAATTCTTATAAGCTACCTGGTACATAGGCCTAAAGAGTGGTCAACTATAGCTTACTAAGGCATCCAACGCTCACGTCGCACAAACACCAAAAGGGGGTTACAGAGTCACGGCAGTAGACGACTTTCTTCAGATATATGCCATCCTGAATATCCCAGTTGATATGATGCAGTCCCAACTAAATGGGCCAAGTATATACACAAAGGACAGTAGTAGGATAGCAAGAAAACTAGTCTGTTTCATAATAAGGTAGCCAAGTCTCTCTTGGATTTTTGGCCAGATTCAAGCTTATTATATTTCTGTATAAGTCGCGCATTGGTGAGTTGCTGATATAGGCCTGAATAACGATTTCTATTCTAATCGATGCCCGAGTCGGGGTGAAGCGGAGCTAAGCCGAAGTCGGAAAAGAGTGCCGTCTTTGACGTGAGCGAACAACAACGTCATCAGCCCAGAGCACACCACCCACCCACACCCATCTAATTAAGAACCTACTTCCCCAGGACATAACACCTAGGTATAAAACTGTAAGAGGTATGTAGGCGGTTTGAACCAGCCGCTTTTGATAGATAGGCACATTGTGTACATGGAGCTATCTGCCATCCATAGATGTAGGAGACTGGGGTACGCTAATGTACTGAGTATCCATTTTCTATTATAGCAATCTATGCCGTCCCATAACTGTCCCATAACTATCCCACAATGGGCTGAATGGGGGTCTGGGCCCGTTGTCCACTTGCATGGGCTAGACCCACCGATGAAAAGTCTGGCTGTCGCGCCCTGTAAGCTGTAGCACGAAATAGTCAGGGTAATTTTAAACAAAAAGAAGCGATTCCTAACTCTTGCCTCTTATCTTTATCTCTTCCGTTTGTCGATCAAGTTTCGGGTCCCGTTGGCGTGCGCGCAGCTCCGGAGTCTATTGATATCTTTCGTCTGTATTCCTTATTGGGTAGCGTTTTAGAAGCCATCTCGCCCAATTCAGCTTACTCCTCATGCATAGCGGCATAGATCTAAATTTTGAAAGGTTAAGTCCTTACTCTATTCCCTTGACGTCATGAAGTTCGCCAAAGAACTTGAGCAAGACCTTGTGCCAGGTAAGTTTCTGAACCCGAGCGCCCTATATATTTGGATCTATGGGTGCCTTAGGCGAGATTCTTGAATATGTCAGACATTTATCTCACGGCGGTGAAAGTGTGGATGAAAAATTGAATGCTGACCTAAAAGCCAGAATGGAGAGTCAAATATCTGAATTACAAGGCCGGGAAGAAGCATATCAAAGCTATCTCGAGGGCAATCAATAGGGCACATGGGACTCCAATAGGCATTACAAGAAAAGATGATCTTCCACCACATGAGGCGACACCTCGTCAGGCTCGATTTTCTCGCCAGCAAAATGGTGGCCCTCAAGCAGCTGGAGTAGATGAGATTGAGTCTCTGAGAGCGAGCCCCGCACCCATTGGGCGCGCAAATAGGGGAGTTCATGACACCCCGAAGGCTCAACCAACGCCAATCCCCGCGCGGACGGAGCATCAATCGTTGGCGGCATCGCCAGGGAATGAAGGGCATTATGGAAGCTTCGTGCCCACGCCGCAATCAGTTGCGGAGAGTTGGAATGTCTTTGAGTTGCCAGCCCCTGCATTGGGCGAGCCTGCAATCCCAACGGACCAGCCACCTTCTCGGCATACGGAGATGCTTCAAAAGTCCATCAGTCGTCAGTCTGCGAAACGCAGCATGTCTATGGGCGCGGTTCCCACCACCGCCGGTTCTCAGCCAACTCCCGGCCTCCGCCCGGCTCCTACATTCCCCCAAAACCCCCAAACCCCGTCGCCTGGTAGACTCCGGCGCATGTTCTCGACGACAGGCCACCATATAACCCAACAGCTTACCAGATCCGAGAGCGTTAGGTTCAGTTTTGGCTTCCAAGCAGTCGACACGGTAAAGCAGCGTGAGAAGGAATTCTTCGACTTCCTGGACAGTGAACTGGATAAGGTGGAGACATTCTACCGCCAGAAAGAAGAGCAAGCTGGCCAGCGTCTGGCAGCCCTGCGGGAGCAGTTACATGAGATGCGAAATCGGCGTAATCAAGAACTAGCCGAGCTGAAGCAGCGCAAAGAGAGAAGCCGAAGCAGGGAAAACCATGATACCAAAGGGGTGTCATCCAGCGCTAATGGCTCTCATAATTGGGTCGAGCCGATCAAGTCTAGGATATTCAAACCCGGTGCCAACTCGAAAGCCTTTTCCAAGTTACACTTCACGCCAGTGTTGGGCGCGATAGGGACAGAGTCTAGAAGGGACTACATACGAAGACCCTCCAGCCAAGACGTGCCATACAGAACAGCGAAGCGGAAATTGAAGTTGGCTCTGCAGGAGTTCTACAGAGGCTTAGAACTTCTCCAGTCGTATGCGCAGCTGAATCGGACTGCTTTTCGGAAGCTAAATAAGAAATACGACAAGGCCGTGAATGCTCGACCGCCGTACCGGTACATGAACGAGCGAGTTAATAAGTCGTGGTTCGTGAATAGTAACACTGTGGACGAATATCTTCATGCAGTTGAAGACTTGTACGCGAGATACTTCGAGAAGGGCAATCGTAAGATTGCCACGGGGAAGCTCCATCGTTTGAATCGGCGCCCAGGAGATGAGTCCGCTATCGCATTTCGGAACGGACTGTTTATCGGCACCGGCGCCGTCTTCACTCTACAAGGGCTCGTATACGGTTCTCAACTCCTATTCGATCCCGATCCGGTCGTGCAAACCCAGACCAGCTATCTAATGCAGATCTACGGCGGTTATTTCCTGATGCTGTTCCTAATGTTCCTCTTCTGCCTCGACTGTTACATGTGGACGTGTAACAAGATCAACTACCCATTCATATTCGAATTCGACACCAGAAACAGCTTGGATTGGAGACAATTATCAAGCTTCCCGAGCTTCTTCTTATTGCTTTTCGGTATATTCTTCTGGATAAACTTTACTAGATACGGTTCCGATGAGCTGTATCTGTATTACCCGGTAATCCTAATATGCATCACACTTTTTATCCTCTTACTTCCAGCACCGGTTTTATGGCATAGAAGCCGTCAGTGGCTTGTTTATTCTCATGTAGGTGTCTCGTCCGATAAATTAGAACCCAGGACTGACTCCCCCTAGTTTCGACTGTTTTTCGCAGGATTATACCCCGTGGAGTTCCGCGACTTCTTTCTCGGCGACATGTACTGCTCGCTGACCTACGCCACCTCAGTAAGTGAAGAAGATAAGTGCCAAATCGTGAACCACGTCGTGTCGGCTAACCTTGAAATAAGAACATCGAACTTTTCTTTTGCCTGTATGCGCATTATTGGAACAATCCCGTCCAATGCAACTCGAACAATTCCCGATTACTGGGGTTCTTCTCGGCGCTCCCACCGATATGGCGTTTGTTGCAGTGCATTCGTCGATACCGCGACACCAAGAACGTCTTCCCGCATCTTGTCAACGGCGGCAAGTACGGCATGACCATCATGTCGTCTGTGACCCTATCGCTGTATCGCATGAGAGCCACCCCATCAAACCTTGGGCTGTTCGTTGCCTTCTCGACCATGAACGGCATTTACACTTGTACGTTTTGCCGCCAGCTCTCTATCTCGATGTCTTGAACAATAATCTTGAGTCTAACAAAAGCAATTTAGCAATCTGGGATCTATTCATGGATTTCTCCTTCTTCCAGCCCGAAACACGCCACCGGTTCCTGCGGGACATTCTCGGGCTCAAGCGTCGCTGGCTGTACTATGTTGTCATGGTGCTCGACCCAATCCTCCGCTTCGGCTGGATCTTCTACGCCATCTTCACGCATAATAAACAGCATAGCACTTTAGTCTCATTCCTCGTCGCCTTGGCAGAGGTCACGCGCCGTGGAATGTGGGCCTTATTCCGTGTTGAGAATGAACACTGCGGCAATGTCGCCCAGTACAAGGCCAGCCGCGACGTACCCCTACCCTACCCCTTACATCACGAACCGCTTGTTGAGCGCGTGAGCACGGGCGAGGAGGAGCAACGGCAGGCTACGGCACCCTCGCCGCCACGGCTACCTAGTAACGTACTGCCGGTCGAAGGAGCGACCGCAAGCTCAATCGACATCAGCGCGGCAGGTGCCTCGGCCCTCGGTCGCGAACAATCCGGCGCCCAGACACAGTCTCAAGCACAGATACAAGCGCAGGAACAAGTCGAAGGAGGCACGATGCGGTGGCGTCGGAGACCCGAGGTACTGCGCGCACGGTCCATCCGCGGCATCATGGCCGATGCGCATAGGCAGGACTTCGAGAAGAGGCGGCGCTTACCCGAGTCTGCTCCCTCGGAGAACGGGGGTGATTTGGCAAGCGTGGACGTGCCGAGCGAGGAAGAAGATGATGATGACGATGATGACGATGATGACACGGGGAGCTTGCTGGATGAGCGCATGCAGGCTAGACGGGATGAGGCGTTGGTTAAGCTTGAGGGTAATGGGAATAGCGAGTAAGCGGGAGTTATGGAGGATGGGTTTTTCTTCGTTGGGCTTAGATTTGGTTATGGATAGAATGGGTTAGAATTTTAATAAGCGATGTTTGTCTTGGGAAATACGTCTTTGAAGTAATATTGAATAGCAACTTAATGCGATATGATCCCAACCTCGAGATTAGTGAATCGTGGGGACGAGACGGCATCTTGTGTTCTGTAGGGATGGATAGGCGACGTATTATGGTATCGTGAATCCAAGCCGCTATATCAACATATATAGGTACCGTTTCCCACCAGACCTCGGAGCCCTAGGAAAATGCCCAATATCCTATCCACACCCAGACCAAACTTCGTCGGGTGAATAGCATACCTACAACGTAGTAACAAATTAAATCCTTCACGTCCCATCACTCCCTAATCCTCTCAAACCGCACAAACAGCCCATCCGCCGGCCTCAGCGTCAAACTCGGATTGGCAAACTTAATGCCCCTCCCAACCTGCTCCTCTCCACCAGTCAACAACTCACCATCCCCCTCTCCTCTCTCTATGCCCAGGAACCGAAACTGCGGCACCAGTTCCACCAGCACGGCCTTGACTACGACCAGCGCGAAGTTACGCCCCGGACACGTGCGCGGGCCCTGCAGGAAGGCTTCGAAGGCGAACGGCGAGGATGCGTCGCCGGTCAGATGGTCCCAGCGATCGGGGTCGAAGGAGGAGGCGTCGGGACCCCAGATCGAGGTCTGTTGGTGTGTGAGGGGGATGACGAGGTCGATTTGTGTGCCTTTTGGGACGTGCGTGTTTTCGATTATGAGGTCCCGGGTGGCTTCGCGTTGGGCCATCCATGCTGGGGTTGTTAGTTGGGTCTAAGGAAAAGGGGGAAGTGAAAATAGAATAGAAAATAAGGAAAAGAAAAGATGAGGTGGGAGACGTACATGGAGGAAAGACGCGGAGGACCTCGCGGAGGAAATTGTGCAGGAATGGTAGCCCGAAAATTGCGTCGTAGTCTGGTTCCGGGTTCGTTTTCAATAGTGAGTTAATCTCGGATCGAAGACGGTCTTGCAGAGAAGGGTTCGTTGCGAGAACGTAGAGGCACCATGATATGGTGGTCGCCGAGCTTTCGTGACCTAAAAGAGACATTAGCGGATCACTGGTTTGAAACCGTAATTGTCAGAATATTGAGAGCCGTACCTGCGGATGTGAAATTCAAGAGCTAGACACATATCTAGTCAGCATCCGTCTATTAGGGCGAGAGTTTGAGGTTCTCACATGGCCGATAATGTCGTCCACAGTCCAGACTTCCTTGCCCGTCTCCTGCCGCCGCAATTCGGCTTCTTCCAGCATGTACGTCAAAAGATCTCTGGATTCTCCCATCTCCTTCTTGTAAGTCCCATCAGATAAGTCTGCTGTGCGCTTCTGGATGATATCCCGCAGCATCTTCCTCAGGTCGGTCGTTGCTTGGATGAACCGACGATTCGCTTCCAGGGGAATAATGCTTCGGACGGGTATGAAGGCATTGATAACCGAGATTAGGGTGCCTACAGCCCCTTGGTGAAGTACCCGACTATAGAGCTCCTGGAAACCTAGTGGATACATGGAGGATAGGGTCTCTAACTCGACTCCTAGTACTGTAACGCCTATGGTGTCCATAGTTGACTTTGATAAGGTCTCGATTGCTGAAGAGCAGGTTAGTTAGGATTACGACGGCTTTATTCTATTTGTAGCTTACCTTCGACAGTGGCATACGACTTTTCTCCCAGTATACCATCAAAAACCGCAGTTATATCTTTGGCCTTTTGTCGAAAGACGGGTAGAAGCTTCCTCATGCTCGGAACTGAGAACGGACCAGCTAACAATCTTCGCTCGCGCTTATGATGCTCTCCTTCTGCGAACAACAGTCCCACGCCAGTGATCTCGCCGACCAAGCGCGCGAAGAACGGCGGTTTGACAAAGTCATACACGTATGACTGGAGAACAGCCTTATGCGCAGCCAAACTGTTCACCAGAAGTACCTCTTTGCCTGCGAACGAGAGATACCTGATGAACGGCGCATCCGGCCATTTGCGCATCCATTCTAGCTGGGCAGTGGCTGGGCTGTCGGCTTTGAACTTTTTCACTTCTTGTCCGAGAATAAGGTTATGGTCCTGAAAACGAGGTTAGAACGACGATACCTCTCGATTTCATATCATTCATACCTTTGGTCCTGGTAGATGCCTGAGCGGCGAGAAGAAATTGGGATATAATACGACACGGTAAAATTTGAGCAAAACATATTGCACGAGAACCCCGACGAAGAACTTCTTCAAATTCGATAGCTCATAAAGTTCCCTACCAGGGATGAGCGCGACTAGCTCTAGCGCTGTGAGACCGGCGCAGGTAATGATATCCATTTCGAAGTTACAGACATGTATGAAAGCCGACCCGAAGGGTAAGTAGAAAAATCATCTATAAATAAGAGCGAAACTTGCTGCTATATAGGCACCTAAAGTAGTAACGCCATGCTCAGCTCACTTGCTGCTATTGACTTGTGATAATAAGCGGTGTCTGTGGCCGAGTTCCCCGATAAGGCCGGCTATCTGAAGGGTTGCATGGGCATCACCAATATTATGTGATACCCTAAGGTGGATTCCCTGGAGCGATGGTAGAAGAACGCGAGAGCTAGAGCTGATCTGTTCAAGGCGATCTAATCACATAATAGAAGTTGATATCCACTAGATATCGTAAGCAGCTTTTCCCCTCATGCGATTTGTTGCCTCGCTATAGGGCTGCAGTAGATGATCTTGGCCCTGTAGAAAACGATGGGATTTGGCCCTTCCTGACGGGAAGTACTCCAATCCCGGAGCGAGCCTAAGCAAAGAAAAAATAATACAATCTCTTCTTTGCAAGATGAAGAAAAAGCGAGCGACTTCGATGCTATTGTGGTTCATTTTGCTGGCGTCAGCCAAAATTCGGGTATGAACGGCATCGTCATTTGGTATTAGGAGTAGCGGTGTCTGTGTGTAGGTATGTAGTATACTGCAGCTCGTATAGAACAACTTGACTAGAGCAGCTCGATCTAGTCTGTTAGGTAATAAGCCCGTACGTATTGGTTTGAAAGATGAAGGAAGTTTTCAAGATCGGTTCGGGACCCTGAGAGTCCTAGAGGGGTTCCAAGACCGCCGAACGAACCCCGCATTGCCCGCCCTACTAGCGATCCGAGAGCCAGTCTGCTTGTTCGATTCGTCCCAACTCTCTTTTCCGGGCTCATGATTTACAATAACGGAACGACCCGCCACAGCTAGATAGCGACCACTGGTGAGATGGCCGAGTTGGTTATGGCGTGAGGTTAAGGTCACCTTAGCATCTAATTCCTCATGGAGCAATCCGCGTGGGTTCAAGTCCCACTCTCATCAACACTTTTGCTGTTTCGGTATACATTCATCACTTTTTATTTTTGCAGAGTTTTCTTTTTTGTATTGTCGCCCTCTGGATCTATAGTAATTAGCTCGAAACCTGTATCCCTTTGACTGGCAGACAACTACAACTAGATAGGTAGGTACCTAGGGTATAGTGGATCAAATGTGTAAGTAGTGATCTTCAGAAGACCGTGTTCAAATGTGACCGTGCTTAGGCGTGAGCTGTAGCTGTCTGCAAGTCAAGGGGAAGGTAGTACTATCGTAAGGCACCCTTGAATATAGCTATATAGAACATAGCTCTCGGAACCTCGTCTACTTTAATTTTGCGAATCATTATGTTAACTGCCATGCCTCATGGAACGTAAACTACTACCGCTGTCTTCGCATAACTTAACGCGTTTACTTCTAATAAACGTTACGTATTAATTAAGGAATCAAGTAAGATTAAGGATTATATCCGAATATTAACCGATATATTAAAATTTATTATAATTTTTATATAAAATGAATATAATTATTATTAAATAAATATTATCGTTTTTTTTAATAATTTTTCCTTTTAATAATTATATTATATAATTATACATTTTAACGAAAGATAATTTAAAGTTATTATTATATTAATAAAATTATTTTATAACATAAAATTCACTTAAAAATATTATTTTATAACTCTTTATTTTTTAAATTTTTTTCTTTTTTTTCTTTTTTTTCTTCTTTTTTTATTAAAATTTAATTTAATTTATTATATTTATTATCGTCGTTAATAAATATTCTTAAAATAATTTAAATATTTAAACTTATTTCATTAACATTAAAAACTTATAAAATAACTTTTCATTTTATATAAAAAGTTTTAACGTAACGTTTAAAATTAATAATAACTTTAAAACGATAAAATTTAATTAATATATCGATAAGTAAAAAGTTTAATTCATTAAATAATAAGAAAATAAAGGTATAATTAAAAAACTCTTTTTAATCTTTATTAAATTATTCCTTAATTATAAAATTAAACTCTTATAATATAATTTTATATTTAATAATAAAATTTTCAAACTTTATAATATAAACTTTAAAAACGTTATTTTTATAATTACGAAATATTTCACGTAATTTTTATTATTAATAATATTATAACTATAAAATATTAACATTATTTAAAAAAAGCTTATAATATTTAAAAATTTCTTAATTTTAAAGTAACTTTAAAATTACTTAAATATCGATAAATTATTAACATAATATAATATTTTTACCTTTTCTTATTTTCTTTTCCTATCATTTTATTTTTAAATATTAACGAATATATCGTTAACCATTATTAATAATTAATTAAAAACGCATATCTTTTATAATAATAAAACCGATATAATTAATAATTTACTTTTTAATTTAACTTTATTATTATTTAATTACTTTAATACATATATTTTAAAACTTTTCGGTAATTATAAAATTATTTATAACCATTATATATAAAACTTTCTTAACTTTACATTATATATATAACATTATTAATAATGATAACGTTTAATTAATCTTTATTTATTTTAAATATAAATTAATATATTTCAAATATTTATAAATTATTCATAAATTTATTAACGGTATAACTATATTTAATTAATTAATTTCTTTATAAAGAAAAAATATTAATGGCTTTTCGTTATTTTAATTAAAGATAAACATTATATAACTTAACTTATTTCGATATATTATAATTATAAAAATTAAAGATAAAAAATCCTTAAATTAATTTAACATTAAATTCAAATTATAAAAATAAATATTATATTTATATTAAACATTTTTAATATTATATAATATAAAAATAAAATCACATATATAACGATATATAATTAAAAAATTAACCTTATTAAAATTATATACATTTATTTCAATTATTCGAAACAATTATTATTATAATTAAAACTTTAATATATTAAAGAATATCACGTTTAAAAGTTAAATTAAATATATAAAATATGGCAAAAATGATAATATTATAATTCCTAATTTATCCATTTATACATAAAATTAAACTATTAAATAATTATAATAATTATTAAAGATTAAAAGATATTTAATATTTAAATTTAATGATTATATATAACTTATAAAATGTTTTAACTATTTTAAAATGATTAAATTTTCACTTTAACCATTATTATTAATTATTAATATTATTTCATCCTTTAAGTTATTTATTACCTAATTTTTAAATATTTAATAACTAAGAAAAATAATAAATAAAGGTATTATTAAACTTATAACCGAATAAATCTCGATAATTATAATAAATATTTTAAAATTAAAGTTAATAAAATAAATAAAAAAAAAATCTCGTTAAGTTTAAAATTATATATTATTTATATAATTAATTCGAAAATTAATTTCGTTTATATTATAAATATATTCTAAACGAATATAATAATAACGTTACACATAATTTAATTCCTCAAACCATTAATTAATATTAATATATTTACTAATTAATTTATATATAATAGATAAAAATTAATTATAAATCCACTTATAAATATTATAATTTCGTTATAAAAATTATATTACTTATTATTATTAAAAATGTTTAAGGTTTAAATGTTTATTTTTATTAATAAAGATAAATTCATTTATAATATATTAAATAATTTATATGTTAATATAATGTTTAATTTTAATTAATTAATAAAGATATACGTAAAAGGTTATTTTATATATCGGGGTAAAAATTTAATTATCGCTTTTATTATTAATATATGAATAAACCTTATAATGACGGTTTAATATATATTTATAAAAAGCGTTAAAATAATAAATAATATTTATAATAATTTCGAATCGGCCTTTATTAAAGGTTTATATAATTAATTAAGTTTAAATTTTGGTAAAGTTATTAAAAATTATGGTAAATAAGGTAATAAAAAAAAGTAAAAAAATAAGAATAATATTATTTAAAAAAGAGGTTAAATAATTAATTATAGTTTTTATTATAATAATAACTTTAAAATAATTTATAATAATAATAATTAAAATAATATATTAAAAAAAAATATATATAAAGATAAATTTAAATTTATAAAGAATATTAATTAAATTTAAACTTAATAATTAAAATATTATATAATTTATATGTTTATTTTAAAAATCTTAAACCTTTAAATTTCTTTTATTTAATTTATAATGTGTTAATTATAATATTAACCTTAATAATATTATTATTTAATGGTTTTGTTAATATAAATTTTTGTATAAATTTTATAAATTTATTTAAAGTTAATAATATCGAAAAAAAATAAAGATAATATTATAAAATCGATTTTATATAAAAGTAAATTGATAAAATTATTGTTAATGTTTAATTTCGAAACGTTTATATTTATAAGAATAATTTAAAATAGTAAAATATAAATCGAAAATATAATTAATTTTATTAATATCTTAATTAAAAAGAAGATTTTAATATGATATATTAATATTAATTATTTATATTCTTTATTATTATAAGAGATTTATTAATTAATTTTATATAATTAAGTAATATAAGATGTTAATTTAAAGGGGATTCGTAATTTAAGTAACTTTTAATGAAGTTAATTATAATGATTAAGTTATATTTAAAATATTCTTTTTTAAAATAGTTTTCTTTAAAATATTCTTTATAACCCTTTTTATAATTATTATGGCTTTCTTTTTTATAATTTGTTTCGTTTAAGCGATAAGTTTAATTTCTTATATTTTAAAGTATTTATTAATATGTTTAAATTTCTTTTTTAATATTTATTAATAAATGGTGATAATAAGTTATCGATAAGTTAAAAAAGAAATAAAATCTTTTAGTAAGTAAGTTTTAAATTTTTTCATATATTATTAACCGTTTAATTTAAATATGATAAAAAACTTAATGGCTTTAAGATTTAAAGCGATATTAAAGACGATATTTTATGGTAAATTAAACGTTTTTTTTGTTATAATTATGGCTATTATAGAAATATTTATATATTAGTTAATTATAACGTTAATCTTTTAATTAAGCGGTTTTATCTTAATGATAAAATAAAGGTAAAATGTAAAAATATTGATAAAATATCTAATATAACTTAATTAAAATAATTTATGTATTATATAAGGCATTTTATTAAATATATATCTAAAAATTAAATTAAGTTTAAGCTTTATTAACCGTAATAAAAAAATATATTTGAACTTTAATACGTTTTTTTATTTAAAATTATAGTCGTGATTTAATTTAAGTATAATTAATTAAATAAAAGCGATATTGTTAATATTTAAATAAGCGAATAAGGTATTAATAATATCGGTTTCGATTATAATAAACCTTTTATTTATATTTTTTAAAAATTATATATGATTTTTTTTTTATTTAATTTTGCCGATTTTAATTTTAAAGCGTATAATTAATAAATTAAAGGTTATTTAAATTTTAATAAATATTAATAATATAATATTCTTATTATATATATAAATATAAATTATATTAAAATATATGTTTCAATATTCCGGTTTATATATAAAGTTTACTTAAAATATAATCGATACGTTAATATTAAAAATAATAAAAGGTATTATATTTATAAACTTTAATAATAAAAATAAGTTATAATTTACTTTTTAAAAGTCGAATTCACTTATTAAAAAGTTTAGTTTAAAGGTTTAAACTTAATAAAATAATGGATTTAGAAAAGATTTTCGAAATTTATTAAGCGTAAGTAAAATATTAAATTCGAGTAAAATATTAAGATTAAGTTAAATAAAATTATCGGATAAAGGAAGAGAATTAATTTTAATAAACTTATCGGAATAAAGAAGTTTAATAAAATTGGGTATATTATCGAAATTAAGGGGAGTATAAATTTCGATAAGCTTTTCGGAATGGAATGGATTAAAAATGTTAATATTAAAATTAAAAGGAATATATAAAAATTATATATTTAAAGGATAAATATAAGAATAATTTTATATTATAAATGGTAATAATAAATAAGTTAATCCGGTTTAAATATAATTATTATAAAGCTTTTTTATTAAAAAGTTTTTATATTTATTATTATATTTCTTTTTAAGTTAAATAAAGGTTATATTTTAAAAGAAGGTATTATATTTAAAGTTATTATTTTAAATCATAAAAGTAAAATATCTAAATAATTTAAGTCGGGTTTAAGGTTTTATAATTAAATCATTTATAAAAGGTAATAAAGTTGGTAAAAATATCCTTAAGTAATAACGTTAAAAAATTATACTTTTTTTTATCGGTTATAAATATTTTTTAACTTAAATAATAAATTATTAATTAACTTTTATACGAAAATACTTAACGTATATAAATATTAACCATTAAACTAAAAATATTTTTATTAAGATTAAAAAATAAGCCGGTATAATATAATGGTTATAAATAAAATTATTCGAATAAATGTTATAATATTAATATAAGGGATTATATCTTATTTTTTAACCATTTAAATGTATTTTTATAATAATAACGTGGTATTTAATAAGTTATAATAATTTTAATTATATTATATATATTTCTTTATAATATATTAAGTATAATAATGGAAAAATAATAATCTTATATTATAAATCTTTTTAAATTTAAAATATATTATTTTTATAAATATGTTATTATAAAGATAATGATGGGAAAATAATAATCTTAAGTTATAAATCCTTCCAAATATAAAAATAAACGTATTTAAACCGTTAAAGTAAACGTAAATATATTTATAAATAAACTTTAAACTTTATAAAGAAATGTAATTATATTTGTAAATAAGCTTTAAACGTGGTGAATAAATATAATTATATTTATAAATAAGCTTTAAATATATGTAATTACGCTTATAAATAAACCTCGAACGTATATAATTATATTTATAAATAAACCTTAAATATATATAATTATGTTTATAAATAAACTTTAAATATATACATTTACATTTATAAATAAACTTTAAACATGATAAATAAGTATAATTATATTTATAAATAAATCTTAAATATATACATTTACATTTATAAATAAACCTTAAATATAATAAGTTAATAAATAATAAGAATTATATTATGAATTTTACATTTTAATATTTATAAAATTATTATTATAATTATTATTATGGTTTTTATTACCCATTAATTTATCATTATTAATATACTTCATAATATTTACTTTATTCCTCTATTTAATAAAGAAAAATAAACATTTCATCATATAAAAATATAGTTTAAATGGTTAAATTAATATTTATATAATTAATATAATTTGTTAATCCCGAAGATAATATAAGAAATTACTTAAAAAACTTATCTTTACGTTATTATTTTATCATTTTTTAAATATAATGTTATCATTCTTTTATTAAACTTATATCTTTACCGGAAGTTAATAAAAAATAACCGGTAACTTAATAATAATAAATTATTTTCTTTAAATAACTGCCGATAAAATCGTTAACTTTTAAACTTTTATATTTATTTTAAACATATTAATATTTACTTAAAAAATTTTCTTACTTTATATATATAAATTTATAATTATTTATATATTAATAAGTGATGATATAAATAATATATAAGCGGATATAGTTTATAATAAATATATATAATTTTTCTTATAATAATAACTTAGAATATAAACTCGATAAGTAATATTTATACTTATTATTATTATAATAATAATAAAAAACGTTATTTATTAATAAGTTTATATATATATTTATATATTAAAAGATAAATTAATTAATATTTTAGCTTTAACTTTAACTTTAGCTTTAGTTTTAATTTTAACTCCGGTTTTAATTTTAATATCCATTATTTATATCGATTTAAAAATTATTAATTATATAAAAAAATATAAGACTTTTTCGGATATTAAATTAAATAAAATTAAAAGTATTTTAAAAAAGAGGTTAATAATTATATATACTTTAAAAAAGAAGCGAAATAAAGTTATAACAATTTCTTTATTAATTAAATTAAGAAAAGAAAATAATGAAGTTATTAATAATAAATAAAAAGCCTTAATAAATAAGTTATAAAAAGTTTTTAAATTATAAATAAAGTATTAATAATAAATATATTAATCATTTACTTATCTTTATATATTAATATATTATATCTTTATTTTACTTTTTATTTAAAAGTTATTTATTTAAAACATTATAAAAAAGTATATAATTATTATCTTAAGCTTACCTTTTATTATATCTTAAAATAAATAATTTAAAAATATCATTATTTAATTTTAAAAATAAATAATTAAGATTTATAAATAAAGGTATTTATTAACCGATTTAATTTTTTAAATTTTATAATAATATTTTTAAATCTTTTTTAATTTAAAGATATCTTTTTCTTTAATATTTTTATTTTTAACTTCCTTAATATATTTATTCTCGATATCTTTAATATATTTATTTTTAATTTCTTTAATATATTTATTTTTAATTTTCTTAATATATTTATTCTTAATATCTTTAATATATTCATTTTTAACTTTTTTAATATATTTATTTTTAATATTTTTAATATATTCGTTCTTAATTTCTTTAATATATTTATTCTTAACGTTTTTAATATATTCATTCTTAACTTGTTAAAATATTTATAAATCATTTTTATATACCATTAATATCATTAAAATATATATTATTAAAATCCTTAAAATGAATATTATAACAATAATTTACTACCTTATAATATAATAAATATCGTTAAAAAATAAATTAAAACAATAAATCATTATTTTATAATATAACATATATCCACCATAACTTATTATATTAAAAGTTAATTATTATTATATAATATAACGTATATTTATTATAATATTATATCTTAATAACCGGTCATTATTTTAAAATATTAAAATATATTATAATAACTTATAACCTTTAATAACCTTTAATAATCTTTAATAAAAAACCTTTTAAAAACCTTTAATAACTTTTAATAACCCTTAATAAAAAACTTTTTAAAAACTTTTAATAACTTTTAATAACCTTTAATAAAAAACTTTTAAAAACCTTTAATAACCTTTAATAACCCTTAATAAGAAACCTTTTAAAAATCCTTAATAACTTTTAATAACCTTTAATAAGAAATTTTTAAAAGCTTTTAATAACCTTTAATAACCTTTAATAAAAAGTTTTTTAAAAGCCTTTAATAATTTTAACTTTTTTATAATTTAAAAGAAAATAAAATTATTTAATAAATTATTTAACTTAAATATTAAGTACCTTTCTTATATATTTATTAAATTCATTAAAGTTTAAAATTTAATATAAAAGTTTTAATATAATAAACTTTTTTCTAATAAATTTATTTTATATAAGAATTTTTAAAAATCGATTTATAAATATATAAATAAACTTTAATTCCATACTTTTTTCTCATATTTAAAAAGAATTTTAAAAAGGAAAAATAAATAATTAAAAAAGCTTTAATATAAAAAATTATTCATTTATTTAAAATAAATTAAGTTATATTAAAATAATCACGATTATTTAAATAATTAAAATTATTAAATAACTTTTTAAAATTAATATAATAAAATTATTAAGGAAATATTTTATTTCGCCACCTTTTATACTTAAATAAAAGTTTTATAAACTATTATAATGAAATTATTAAAAAAATATTTTACTTTATTATTTTTTAAAATTTACCTTAAAATAAATTTATTAAATAAAATAAAATATTTTATATTTATTTTTTAAAATTATAAAAATATGTAATAATATTTATATTTATTAAAGATTATTATTATTCCGGAAGTACTTTAATATAAATCCTTAATTTTGCTTGATTCCTTAATTAATACGTAACGTCTACTAGAAATGGGCGCGTCGAGTTATGCGAAGATAGCGATAATACCTGCTATGAAAGATTATATATGCGTGCCTATTAACCCGATGCTTCTGATCTACTTGAGCGATATCGATTGAAGTTGAATGTAATCGACTTTTCTTCGCCAGTTATCGGTCGCTTCATTCCCCTCATTTTTTTTTCTGTGGCCTTCTTTTCCTCCTAGTTTTCTCAAGCTAGTCACCCCGTCCGGTCTACTTGGTTCACGATAGCCACACCGGCTCCTCCATCAACCACTACGAGAAACGGTGAGATGGCCGAGTTGGTTATGGCGTGAGGTTAAGGTGATCACCCTTAGCATTTAGCATTTGATGCATCTAGCATTCAATTCCTCATGGAGCAATCCGCGTGGGTTCAAGTCCCACTCTCATCATTCACATCGAGATGTTCCTTATGCGTTCATTTCTCTTTTTTTTTTTTATAACTTTTTTACAATAAACCTTCGGGGCGGCCTATTTAGAGTTAAAATAAGCTCAAGGTTTTTCTATTGATGGGTGAATGATTGGTGAAGAATGATGCTATTCAAACCTACCTCTAGGTGCCTACAGGGATATTTTGGATGCGGGTTCGCGGGTTCTTTCTCCTTTGCGCGCCTGCAATTCGTCTTCGGGGAATGTTCCTGCGCACGAGAACCCTAGTGGGGTCGGCAAGTCCCTAGATCCCCCCTAGATCCCCTGCAAGGGGTGTCCGGCAGGTGGGTTTTGGAGGCTATGATCTAGGTCATCTGCAGGGTTAGTGGCAGCTGATAGTGATAGATAGGTAAGGTATCTTATCTGGGATTACTTAGCCGGTGCGATTCCGGCAGGTAGCTATCTCCTAGTATGTTGACTTCATCCCCAACCTCTTCCCCAGTTCTTCGGGCCACCTTTCTACTCTCCTGACTCTTCTATTTAAGTGACAATCTGCGCCCGGTTATACTCCATCATCTAATCGACTACGAGTTCGAGAATGACGCGACACACGTCTGATTTCCTGCGCCAACGCAGCTCCAACCTATCTCTCCGAAGCGCAGCAGCGGTGAACACTGTAACCATGTCTCGATTGTCAAGCTTCGCCAACCCTTCCGAGTTTGAAAATGGACGGGCTATATCCGACGCCGAAAAGGCCTTTATCGTAGGCGACTTGGCTCATTCTACCGAACTGTTGAGCCTTTGCGATTCTTGCAGACGAGACATACCCGACTACCGTATCGGTTTACGTCCCCTTACGGTTACGGAAGACCGAGCTTCATGTTCCGTGTGCAATGTCATGTCATCCAAACCCGAGGCCTTCACCGAGCCCTTCTGCAGATTCCTGCAGGAGAACCCGACCGTATTCCACGCCGTCGGCTATTTCAAGGATAAAATGATATCGCTTGGCTTTAAGGAGGTTGGTGTTCTTCGTTGCTACTCTCGGGATGGTTGAGCTAACCATCGCCCTAAGCTTCCCGCACGGGACGATTGGTCTGGCAAACTCGAGGCCGGTGGCAAGTATTTCGTGACCCGAAACGGCACCTCCGTCATCGCTTTCACGGTCGGAAAGGCGTATAAACCCGGCAACGGCGTGGCCATGGTCGCAGGTCACATTGACGCCTTAACAGCGAGACTCAAGCCCATTAGTAACAAACCGACCAAACACGGATATATCCAGCTAGGCGTCGCACCTTATGCGGGTGGTCTGAATGAAACATGGTGGGACCGAGATCTTAGTATTGGCGGCAGAGTCATTGTGCGGGATGAGTCTGGCAAGACTTCAAGCAAGCTCGTAAAGCTTGACTGGCCTAGTAAGCATGTCGCAAGCGGAAATGATTATCCCGGCTAATTGGATACAGTTGCTCGTATACCGACGCTCGCGCCCCATTTCGGAGTCGGCATGATGGGCCAGAACAACAAGGAGACCGAGGCGGTGCCAATTATCGGACTTGACAACTCTGACATTTTGTCCTCGGATGCTAAGCCTGTTGAGCCCCTTGGTGCTCCTGGATCATTCGTTTTCACTCAGCCGCCGAGGCTCGTCCAATTAATCTCGAAGCAACTAGGCATCAACGACTATTCGCAAATCGTGAATTGGGAACTAGAGCTCTTTGATCTTCAACCTGCGACCGTGGGTGGAATGGACAAGGAATTTATCTTTGCTGGCCGGATCGACGACAAGCTGTGCAGCTGGGCCGCGTTCCAAGGACTTCTAGCTTCGGAGACGAACGATGACGATGGAGTTATAAAACTGGTTGCGCTTTTTGACGATGAGGAGATTGGCTCTCTACTTCGCCAGGGTGCGAGGGGTAATTTCTTACCATCCACTATCGAGAGAGCGGTTGAGGCGCTATGCGGGGAGGGTAAGGCATTTGGCCCCGGTGTCGTAGGCCAGACTTACGCGCGATCGTTCCTTGTATCGGCGGATGTTACACACGCAGTAAACCCGAACTTCCTTGGCCGCTATCTAGAAGACCACGCGCCCCGTCTCAACGTTGGAATTTCCATCGCTGCAGACAGCAATGGTCACATGACTACGGATGCGGTATCT
Organism: Hypoxylon sp. FL1857; assembly: GCA_022578955.1. NCBI lineage: Eukaryota > Fungi > Ascomycota > Sordariomycetes > Xylariales > Hypoxylaceae > Hypoxylon > Hypoxylon sp. FL1857. The sequence continues at coordinate 590,877 of MU400373.1, read as the reverse complement.
ACAGCCATTCTTACCAGAATTTGCGAGTTAAGCGACTGCACGCCGCAGGTTTTCCAGATCCGAAACGACTCCCGAAGCGGTGGTACAGTCGGGCCCATGCTGAGCAGTGCCATGGGTGTCAGGGCTGCTGACGCGGGAATGGCCCAGCTCAGCATGCATTCAGTTCGTGCTACGTGCGGATCTCTTGACCCCGGCTTGGGCGTCAAATTCTTCAAGGGGTTCCTTGATAGATGGGAGGCGGTCGACGCCGAGTGGCAATGAAATTGACCGGTTCTCAAGTTCATTATCGTTAGAGTGTACAAATATGCATGTCAACATCCGTCCGGTTGACCTCAGCGAGCATATTGATTAGGTGTTTAGGTTGCTAGAATCCGATTATTTAGGGCAAATAATTTCTCGATGGAAATAGAAACATGCAACTCTCATTGCATTTAGATTGAATATATGTTTATAAGATACTTATTTTGTGATGGTGTACCTAACGTAAGCTATGTCTGGGGGATTATCGCCGCCTGCAGGAACTGGGAAGCCATTCAGCGGGTTCCCTTCACATGCAAATGCAGAATGATGCAATCAAGGGTCTGCATGGGGGGCAACTGAGTTTCGATGGTGCGCTACGTACAACTTAGCTCGGGTGTACACTTAGTTTTCGGAGACCATTTTCGAATAAGGGGCACGCGACTGTCGTGTGATCAATATTAATTCGAAATGTGTAAATCATGAAAGTATTTACTTGCTGACGCACAACCCAATCAGACTCAATAATAGCTACGAGGAGATGGAAGGGTATAGATTAGGAGGGATTCGCAACTAAAAATGATGACGTGTTTCGGAGCTAAAGCAGCTGAAGGTCAAAGAATTGTGAGGCGCCATTGGCTCGTTACTTATTTTCTTTAGCTTCAATATACCAGCCCGTGCCCGTCACGATAATGGCTTCCGATACTTCCTGACGCTCGCTTAGCTACTCCTATTCTTCGTGTTTCTGAAATCTGCATACTTCATACATTGTTTTAATAAGGCAAACATTTGCCCATCTTGTGAAACATTCTCACGGTTTCTAATTAGACCTTCCTTCGTTTCTTGTACACCTGCGGAAGCAACCTTGGGGCCAAGCGACGAGGCTGTGTTCGGTGAACTAATTATTTTCCCCCTTCTCTAGCACCAGCAAACTTTTCGGTTTATTCTTTCATCTCAAGGACGCATTTTTGGAAAATACACTTTTTCGTACGGATTTACCCATCATAGATCTCTAAGGTTCTCAAGCCACTCGTTCCCACGGTACCGACAACGCGGATCGTTGACCCGGCAGACTCGGCTCTGACCTTCAAGTTACGGAACATCCCACCAACGTACCAACAAAGAGAATACTGAACACCAGTGACGACCCATGGCGCAGCCGGCAAATCCGTCGAGCGCCGCCAAATTAATCGCTCTGCTCGCGCGATTCAACCCCGTCCCGGGCTTCGCAGACTACACCGGACCCTACAAAGTCGGCACCGTCGATGTCGAGATCCCCGTCTCGGAGCTCGAGTCTCCAGCCCCGGCACCGTCCAACGCCGCCGATATTGAGACAATACAGTTCCGAATATTCTATCCCGCGCCCCCGGATGCTCAGGGGAAGCGCATAACGTGGCTGCCGGCCCCGCAGCGGGAGCATCTGTCTGCCTACGTCCAGTTCTTGGGGATTGGGCAAATGCTGGCTAGTGCCGCTTCGTAAGTCGACTCCCATGGCGAAAATAGCTCTTGATAGATTATATTGCTCGTACTAATACTTATATATAGCTTTCTACCGAGACACTTACACTACACATCGATACCCGTCATTAAGAATGCGCCGGTACTCGAACCGAATACCCCGAACAAGCGATGGCCTACTGCTATCTTCTCGCACGGTCTAGGTGGTAGCAGGAACGCATACTCGCAGATAGCCGGGACTCTAGCATCTCACGGCGTGGTAGTCATATGTCCGGAGCATAGAGATGGAAGTGCCGTTGCGTCATTCATTCGTATTCCTTCACAGCAGCACCGTTACTTCGTGCGTAACACGCGACGCATGGTCCCGTACAGCCGCATCCAGCACGACCCCTCGGACGAGGTATACGCCCTACGCAATGACCAGCTGCGCATACGGCTTTGGGAGATGGGCCTGGTACACGAGGCCGTTCTTGGGATCGACAAGGGCGTGAATCTGACGAACCTGAACAAGACCACGCCGTCTCTCGCTCATTTCGTGGGCAAACTACACGTCCACGAGCCGGGCAGCATTATCTTTGCCGGCCACAGCTTTGGCTCTGCTACTGTGGTTCAGTTCCTCAAGACCGTCTTTTACGCCGGTCGCCCCGAGCTCGAGAACATGGAGGACCAGCTGTATGCGCCATCTCGCGATTCTTCAATCTACCGACAGGTCACGCCGCGCAACGTCACCATCCTCCTCGATATGTGGTGCTTCCCGCTCCTATCCCCGACGACCAAGCCGCTCCACGATCTCCCCCTCCCCATCTACGCCGAACCGCACCCTCCCCCATCCTCCTCTTCCTCTTCATCACACTCAGATCCATCAAACCCACACAACCCCCACCCCTCCCCGCCAACGCCCGGCGGCAACGCGCTCCTCGCGATCGAGTCCTCGGACTTCTTCAACTGGAAAGAGCACCTGCACGCGACAGCGCGTGTGCTGTCGCCGGACCCGTCGGCGCCGAGGGTGCAGGCGGCCGCCTTCTACGAGGACATCGCGTCGGGCGTCAAGCTGCGCGAGCCGCACTTCTTCTACGTCGACCGCTCCGCCCACCTGTCCCAGTCCGACTTCGGCGTCCTGTTCCCCTGGCTCATGTACCGCATCTACAAGTCCGAGGAGCCCGAGCGCGCGCTCAGGCTCAATCGCCGCGCTATACTCCAGGTGCTGAGGGCGAATGGCGTGCCTGTTGCTAGGACGTGGAGTGGCGATTTGGTCGATGGGATGGATGGCGTGAGAGGGAAGATGGTTGGGGATGCTGGGGATGCTGTTAGTGTGGCTGAAGGTGGAGAGGGTGCTGCTGCTGCTGCCAATGTTGATTCTGGCGCTGGTGATAGAGCCGAAGTAAGGGATAGAGACGCGGATGATGGGATCCACAACGACACGGCGATCCTGGACCGCAGCGGGAACAGCGCCGTGGAGGCGTGGCGCTTCATCGACATCGTGGGAATGGGCGAGGTCGTCGTTGACAAAGCCCACGGCGACGCCGTGGTCACCATAAGCGACCAGGCGGTAGGAGCCCAGGAGCCGGAGATGGCAGGTGTGATCGAGCCCGATGCCGCCGAGACCGCAATGGCCGGAGACACTTAGAAGCTGTGCGCAAAGCTCCGGCGTTGGATCCAGCTCTTGAGAGATTCTTGTACTTCTGGGAATTGGTGTATTAGGCTTAAGGTTGAGCCTAGGGGTAAGAAAGGGGATAAGTCAAGGCGAGGGGAGGGAAAGGAAAAGGAAAAGGAACAGGAAAAGGGTGAGCGGGTTAGACATTCCCAAGGGATGATTTACTTACGAGGCGTTTCGAGTGGGAAAAACTAAGCGGCGTAAAAGTACCCCAGAGGCCGGATACGGTAGCGTTGGTTTCTGAATTTGACAGCATACCTGTCAGCTCGTCTTATGAGACGGTTTCTTCCAACGTGATACATGCCTGTATGAATTGTGGTTGATGATGATTCCGAGATGGTATTCTTGTCCTCTTTTCAGCTGCGTATGTCATAACTAGAAGAACATTGCTCATACTACATCTGATATCGTGAAATCATGACCAAACGCGCCCAATATCCCCATTTTACTCGCTAGGATTCTCGTAGCCTCGCCGCCGTCTCACCTCTAGCATGCTCGAACCATCCACACCAACACTGACTTCGTGAGCTGAGGTCTCTCCTACCCCCGCGCGTTTCCGTCGCTCGTCTTCTTCGTACACCCAGTCAACGTCAAACCCGTGCTCTTCCAATATCTCCTCCCATATATGTTGCCATGGCCGTCCGTAGAACCAGTCTGATGCCGTCCTGTGGACATCGACGTCGAAAATGCAGTCTGGGCGCCAAGTAATTTCCTTCAATATTACATATTCCAAGAAATTCAGGCTGTCGGCTACCATAGGACGGACGTAATAGCCTCGGTAGGGAGCCGATAGGGTAGGCGTAGCCTCGTTAGCTATGAGCGACTCCTTATAGGCCATTTCAAATTCCAGCCGAAAGCAGTTAGCAGCGCAAGCCACGTGTTTGCCTATAGTGTTCGCTGAGCCTTCGCTGCCAATTCCTTGCCGGACCACTGCATCAAATGTTGTTATTCTAACAAGTAGGGCCCGATCATTTTTCAGCCTAGAGAATTCTTCATCTTCATCTTCCTCACTAGAGCTCAAAAAGGACAAGACGACTATCAAATGCTCTAGGAAGCTCATTTCTCCCGGAATGTTGAGGTCCAAGTCCACGAACTGGCATAGCGACTTCCAGTCTTGTAAATTCTGCTCAAGATCCTTCAACCCATTATATATCACCATGTTATATAATTGGATTGCCAAAATATCTATTATATCCACACTTTGCCAGAAACCATCTAGTTCAACCCCGTTTAATCCTTGCAGGTAGTGAAATACATCTCGGCCTTGTGGATTCACGCACAATTTACTGGGATCTATCGCTCGTTCTATAGGACTGTCGCCATAACTGTAAATGGGCCTATTAGCACACATTCTATAGTACAGAGATATGACTTTTGATATGTTACCTACCCATTACGAGCGTTGATGTTGGCACCACTCTGCACTAATGCCTTACAGATATCTAGACGACCCCATGATACGGCATACTAGTCTTACTTAGCATAATAGGGTATAATAGTAAATTCTGATACTCATACTTACATGGAGCAACGTTTCGCCATCAATATCTCGATCCGAAGTCGAAATAAGCCTTCGTGATAGCATATTTTGTATGCGAGCAGTATCGCCGTCTTCTATAGCACTCCAGACCTCATAGTCATCTTCGAGAATACGATATGCTTCTAGTCTGAAGCCGATTTTCGGGCTGCCTCTTGAATCACTTCTATTCTCATAGGTTATCAAGACGCCGGTGGAAAACCAACGTGGCGACGGGTTGAATTGTGCTGTAAGCTCATATACCCTTGTCGGAGGCCCAGAGGCGTCGAAATGGACTCTATCTCGAATTACGAAAGACAGCACCCCCAACCTGGTTTTTATGCACTTCAGTTTCTGATAGAGCATTGTGATACTGTTCTTATCTGCATGGCGGGAAGATTGCCTGTCCAGTATGGCGGAATTCTGCTGTTCGAATGAACTTTGTTCAGAGTCATGATGATCTGTTCCGTATCCATCCCCATCCACCGCGTCGCGATGTTGCATCCTGTCGAGAGCTGGGAGAGCCTCTTTCAAGAAGTTGTCCATCTCAGACCGAGCCATCCCTCGGAACTCCTTCTTCACTTGTCCAACAATCTTATCCGCGTACTCCTCGAACAGGGGCTGTAATGCGTGTCTCAACGAGGGGCCCGAATTGCCAGCTAGGGGAAACTGCTGCACCACGCTAGCGAGGAGGGAGGAGTTTTCTACCCTGACTTGCGCAAGAGATTCGAGGGCGCTTGACTGTTGAGTCTGAACACTCTGTAGGCTGACGTTTAGAGTTGTCATTGAATCGTTCAGACCATCTAGCCTGTTCAGCAGAACGGATTGATCCGCGGCGGCTTGTCGAGCCGTTTCGGTATGGAATCGAGAGTTCTCAGCGCGCAATTCGTCAACGGAGCCCAATAGTTTGGAATGCTGGACGTTGAGCTTCCCGTCAAGGCTAAGCCTCGTATTATTGATCGAAGAGCCTATGTCGTCGAGCTTATCTAACATTGCTTGGATGTCGTCCTTACTCGGCTGTTGTGCCTGCTGGTCCACTTGCGTTTTCCTCATCTGGGACACATAATAAAGCGTGAGTTGGCTTTTGAAGTGCTCCAGCCTTTCAGATATCTCCCCGATCTCTCTCTTATTCCATATAGCCTTAAAGGCTGCCTTGACCCGTTTGAGTCGACTGCCATTTTGGCTAGGTTGAATGCCACAAGCATCAAGTCTCTTGAGGAGGTTCTGTGCGAGTTCACAACACTTGTCGGCTACTGGTTGGAGAGCCTTATCAAGAATTTACCGTTAGTAACTGCAAGCGACAGAGAATATGAGTCGGAGCTGTTCTACATGCCTTCTCTTCCTGCGAAACTATCGTAGATGTTTGAGAAATCGCCTTGGCTGAATCGCTGATACTCTGGGCGAGGGTCTCTAGATGCACCGTGATCACTCGGTGGTCTCTGTTTTCTGACGAGGCTGCGTTATTTCGTAATTCGTTCGAAATGCGAACTAATTTGGTTGTAAAGTCAACGAATTGCAAGATATTCGATGCGAGTCCTACAGCTACGAGAGCCTCCATGGTCGTTACCTATGCCATGGCTCGGCAGCAATGAGAAATCAAGAATGAGGAGACATAGATGGTAGGTATCAGAGGACTCCAATGTCATATCTAGGTGGTAATACACTTCTCATGCACCGCCTCCGCCGCCACCGAATGGCTCTGATGAACCTAACACGGAGCCTTACAATAATATTGACCAATTAGATACATGATAAATATAGTGAGCCTGCTGTGATACACTGCGAAAGAAGTAGATGCGCCAATCAAGCAAGAAATAATTGGCCCCCTAGCCAGTTCTCCTCGCGATGAGTGTTGCATTGGTCTTCATAGCCACCTACAAATGCATTAGTCTTCCAAGTCTTTCTCCCAATGCCCTGATGTAGTCGATCCAATCATCGTTATCGTAACCCGGACTCCAAAGCGACCGTCGGGTGACTACTGGGCTACTGTCAGGTGTGAGGTTCGACGAGAAGATCGATGTCGTCCTAAAAGTGGGTGTAAGAACGATATAAGACTCATCGAAGCTTGAGCGAAGGTAGGTCGAAGCTATGGGGCGCATGAACGCCTACGGCTGGAGTTGCCCTGCAAACGCACAGGAGCTCTAGTGCCGTGAGCAATTCCCGGAGGCCCAGGGTGCTAGGCTCTCATCCCATGCTTGTTGCGTCGCTCAATTCACCCGAATTGCTTGTCGGGTCATAGATCTGCCAGTAGCTCAGACTGCACGGAGACGCAACAAGGGAGGAAATAGGTAGGATAACCCAAACGACGAGTTTTACGCACGAAGATCAGACTTCGTTAAGCCGGGCGGATGAAAACTCTTGGCGGGGGATCTGCTCACTGAGACAGCGCCAAGCATCTCAGGGCCTGCTATGGAAACGTCCAGGTTCATGATCTACCAAAATCGAAAAGCTTGCGAAATCATCTCAATGCTTGGTAACATATAATTAATGCAAGGAGAACAGTGAAGCTGCAGTATGAGGAACCATGCATCAACTACTGATTTCTCAATTTCCGAAGAAATCATCGTATAATAAGAGGTAGATACCTGATATCCGACGACGAGGACTAAGGTACTTATGTGTGTCTTCTGTAAACTGAAGTACTATCTCCGTACGGCCTGCTAAAACTGGAAAGGTGAGGCGCTTCCAGCCGCAAAACAGAGCCCGACCAAGGGCCCGGAGCTGGCACGTCCCGGGGTCCTTAGCTTCAATCCAGTAGCCCTCGTTTCAGGCTTCCTGGTCGGAAACCGAAAACCGAACAACAGCAACAGGGCCAACCCCCCTTCGGGTCTCATGAAGAATCAATCTCCAGTGAAGCGATAGAGGTCAATCATCAGATATGACTGGGAACAGCCGTTTCTGGACAGGCGACGGGGATGTTAGACGCGACGGAGTCACGGGGTGTTTACCAGGTTCGACTCTGCAACCGTCTTCTACAGCCAGTTCTTCGCCGCCATGAGAAACGCATTGGTGTAAAGTGTTTTAATTCCCGTAGTTTGTTGAACGGACGATTCTTTTCATACCTACCTCTACTCTTCTTCTTTTTTCCTCCCTTTCCTTTCCTTCCCTTCCAACTTGGCCCGACCCTTTAATTCCCACTAATATTTCCCATTTGACTAAGAGCCGGAAGTGAGCGTTGCCGTTCAATAGCGGGAAAACAGTTGACATCTCCACCTGACCGTCTCCAACGACTTACACGGCTTGCACCAACGGGCGGCTGCTAATATAGCCATACGGCTTCGATTCCAAATAGGTGGATGGGTTAAAGGCCAGGACTAATTCGGGGTATTCGCGTGGATCGTGATTCGAAGCGTCGCCTAGTCGTACTGTTGTTGGCCGCAGTGGTCCACTCCAATTCAACCTCAACAAGAACAAGATCACGAACTAGTCTATCGAAAGCAACAACACCCATGGTAGACACTGAGTGCCTCGAGGGTCGCGGCCATTTTATCTTAATTCCTTTACCCTAACCTAATACCATTCTATTTCTCTTTCACTTCACTTCTCATCCTTCCTTCTCAGTTGCGATGCCTTCCATTATCGAGGATGCGAGTCCTCGTACCAACTTCACGATAGTCACAGATGTACTGCCTAGCCAGGTCCTAAGTGGTAGTCGTTTAAGCTACTATGTCGCCTTTAGCGCTATATTACTCTGTATATGGCTGTTCCAACCAGACAAGCAGAAATGTGGTGTCTCAGCGCCATTCTACAAAGCCTCCAGGTTAAAATGGATGTTCAGCGCTGATACGCTGGTGAAGGATAGCTATGCAAAGGTTCATATATGAGGTACACGACTCTCATCACTATAGTACTAACCGTTCCGTAGTTTCGCGACACGGTATACCAGATCAAGACGACGGAGGGTGTGAGAACCATCATTCCGGCGTCTTTGGTCGGCGAACTCAAAGGGCTTCCGGAGGATACCTTGAGCGCAAGGACGGCTGTGCGGGAGGTTCGTGAATAAGGAGAACCAACCTTAAAAGTGTGATATACTGAAGATTTTGAATAGGCTATGTTGAGCGAGTACACTAGTCTCTGCGCTGGACAACACACCGATACGCTGTCCTTGCTGCTCAAATGCAAGATGACGGGCCAATTGGCGCGGATGACGCCGCAGCTCAAGGAGGAACTCGAATACATCCTTGCGACAGAGTTCCCGGAGTGCGAAGGTAAAAATCATATGAATGATCTCACTCAAAACTACCTACCTTCGAGCTGACCATTATCACAGAATGGACCCCATTCAAAATCCAGCCCTTCATGATCCGAACAGTTGCCCGTCTAAGCGGGCGCATTTTCGTCGGGCCAGCCCTCAACCGCGTAGAGGAGTGGATGGACGTGAGCATCAACTTCGCTGTTACCGCCTTCATCGCAGTTATCAAGCTGCAATTCTTCCCGCCATGGATGCGGCCCGCGGCGCAGTACCTAGTGTCAGAACTACGCACTATCCGGAGAGATCTGGAGAAGGCGCAGGCCATGCTGACACCGATCGTTGAGGAGCGCATTCGCGATGGCGAGACCCCTGGTTACGAGAAGCCGGATGATTTCGTCCAGTGGTTGTTGGATGCTCTGCCGGAAGACCAGAAGCGGGATTACTATATCCAGGGCAAGCTACAGTTGCTCTTGAGCGCGGCATCGATACACACGACGAGTAACTTGACTACGGACTGCATTTACGATTTGGCCGTGCATCAGGATATGCAAGAGATACTACGCGAAGAAGCGCGTGAGGTATTCGAAGATGATGAGGCATGGGGTAAGAAGGACAGCATGGGCCGGCTGAAGAAACTGGACAGTTTCATCAAGGAATCGCAACGACTGTCCGGCAACGTCAGTAAGTAAAACCAGGAGACAACAAATATCGTCAAAAATTTGGTTCATCCGAGACTTACATCTCTCTATAGCCTCCTTCATTCGCAAGGTAATGAAACCAGTCGACCTGTCCGACGGCACACACCTCCCCGCAGGAACCAACCTCCTGGCTCCGATGGCCGGTGTCGCCGTCGACTCGCGGTACTACCCGGACCCAGAGGTCTTCGACGGCCTGCGGTTCTGGAAGCTCCGACAGCAGCAACATTCCACCAGCTCCTCTGTATCAACCACTCCTACTCCCTCATCCTCATCAACCCCTCTACCAGACGAGCAAGCCACCACAAATCCAACTGGAAAATGGCAGTTCACCAGCATCGGCGACACAGCCATGAACTTCGGGCTCGGGAAGCACGCGTGTCCGGGGCGCTTCTTCGCCGGCTGCGAGATCAAGATGATCCTCGCGTACCTGCTACTCAACTACGACATCAAATTGAAAGACGGCGAGGGTCGACCAGCGCCGAACATGTTCATGATGACGAAGAGCCCGAGCACGACCGCGGAGATCTTGTTTAGGAGGAGGACGTGCTCTTGATATTTCTATCTAGAATGTAATAGAGCGAAGACGAACGAAAGAAAGACGACCGAGACGATAGACGAAAAGGGCGGATGTGCAGGCCCCGGGGCCAGGAGCTGCCGGGGCCGGTATTTTAGTTGACGGCGCCCTTTCCGATGTGGAAAGACGAACGAAGAAAGACGGCCTAAGATACGGAGGGACGGCACAACAAGGTCTGCATATACAAATACCCGGTGTATATACCATGCATGTATATTGATCCCAGCGCTAGAGCTGCGGGCTACAGGATTGTAAGATCATTATATACGGGCGTTCGGGGACTGGCTCGATTGATTGGGTTCACATGGAGCATATGGACATGTATATACTGGGCGGCTATACCATCACAGGAGGTAGAATCTCCTCGAATACCCAATCATTGCTAGCGAATATGGGTTTGAATTAAGTCGAGACTTGCTGAATCGTGTTACATTTGCCATGGTGCATTTACATAGTAGTAACGCATCATTGCCATCATCAAATATCCGAGTATAAGGTCACTTACCATTGAAGCGTTACATACCTAAGAAAGGATTCTAGGAATATCAACCTCATTCACTCTTCAAAACGGGGCAGAAGGAAGTATGTAATTTGAATAATGTTCTCATTAGCAGAAAAGAATAGGGTATCTCTAGACTCGCAGCGCTCGCTAACATGAGTAAGGTAAGGTAAGGCACCTAAATCACCACTATCATCGGGACAAATTTTCTTTCCCAAGCTCCCGCGTCCTCCTCAGTTTGCCATCATTAGATAGATATCATGACTTCGTCGCATCTTTGTCTCCAACCATTTCACTCATCAAGCACGTCGCTTAAGTCCGTTCCCCCTCCCCTACCCCCATCCAAACATCGTAACCTCTCGCTTCCAGAGCCCTCCTCTCGCCCAACGATCCGCCTCCCGACTAGTGCGGTCGTCATTGCAATAGCCAGCCATTGCCGCGGAACAGTAAAGTAAAGACCCAGCCTCCCTTTCCACAAAAATAATACCCAAAATAATCCAACTTCTTAGTGCTCTAACCAAGAGTGCTAGAAGTCTCCCTGGAGGCCGGTCCCGCGACAACGAACAATAAGGTATTAAATAGTAATATATGCTTCGCCAAGGAAGGGCAAGTAAGATGCAAATAAGGTGTCGGCGTATATATCCAGAAATGAAGAAAGTATGTGTTTCGCTGTGGTCCCAATCAAGGGTACACACAGTGTGTCGAGTTGTCGGAGCCGTACTGTTTTCCCAGCCTCCCGTTTTATATGCAATGACTTCGAGTCGTTTGGTCCCTGCCCGTCTCTGATAAGTACCTATGAAACTAGATTTCCATGGGCTTGCGCCCTCTTTAGATCTTGTTTTTAATGGTTTCTTGCGATGATATTGTAATTTTTTTTTCCTGCGCCATGATGGGAAGGGATATGCGGGAATGGGTTAAATGTCCAGGAATGTGCAAATGCTGTACACGTTGATCAAAATTAGGTAATCCGGTAGGGCACAATAGGCCGTTTTAAGACCAAGTTGTCGTCATCGTTGTTGTCGTCGTCGAAGGTATCAAGAATCGTCGGAATGCTAAAATCATTATATGTGGGGTGCATGTCATATGCTCGCGACTCGTCCCCTTGCTTCGGGCATCTTCGCGTGGCATACCATCAGTTTGAGGCTTGTTCCCCACTCTTCACACTCAGCCAGCAAAGACTTGTCGTTCCAAATACTGGTAGGCATCCCAGTCGATGTCTCGTAGCATCGGTTATACCACCATCGGCCAACTTTCGAAACCATCTTTGTGATGTTCTCGTCGCCCATTTCGGTCTTGTCGTTCATCATTTCCGCCAGACTCCGCTCGTCCTTTTTGCCCTTAACACCTCCAGAGGAACTCGTGATCGCACTCGCTACGGGTACACCGACACGACAGGTCTTGACATCGACAAATCCTTTTTTGCCAAGTAAGCGGAGGATAAGATCCGCGGTACTGCTGAGGTTGTAGTCTGGATTGCGTGCGCTGATGCGCTCCTTAAGGCGACGTACAGCACGCCGGGTACGGTTGCCCATGTTATTCAAGTCGACGTCGAGAATGGACAGCTCAATGTACCCGCCAGGTTTGAGAACGCGACGGGCCTCAGAAACGATATTTCGATAATGAGATTCCGGGGCTGCAGAAGGGAATCGGAAAACGACCGCTGTGAAACTGTCTGGCCCAAAAGGAAATTTATCCATATGCGAGACGAACCGGATCTGATGATGGTTAGGTGGCGAAAGAGGGAACGAGGGAGTTGTCTGTTGCTCTGGAGTTAATGGTGCACGGGGAGACAAATTGAAGAAAGTCGCAGCAGGATACGTCTCCGCGGCATAAAAGGACCAGTCATCATTGCCAAGGCCGTCAATGACAAGAATGGATTGGCGTTTGAGCGAGCCGGTGTCGTTGATGAGCTCCTCACGAACTGGGCTAAATAGCACATGACCGAACGTGAGCCATTTGCTGACGGTCATCGACCCGACCCGAAGGTTGACCTGCGAAAGTGGTGTTTCTTCGCTAGTGCTACCGCTACTGCTGCCCGAGCCTCTCTTAGTTTTCGTGCTTTTATTAGAAGAAGAGCTGCCCCGTTGAGAAGGAGCAGAGCCCTTGGTAGTCTCTACCTTAGTGCTATCGCGGTCGCCATATCCGGATACGAACTCCGAAACGGAAAACGGCGTGGCCGGGGGATCAGAATTGAATTTGAAGGCAGCGTTGATCCGAGCCGTCATGTCGGCGCTATAGTGGCTCGAAGACGTAGCAGCCTTTCCGGTCTCAATCGAATCACGAATGTCTTTGGCGTGGTGAATATTGATTGCGGGCGACTCAAGAGGCTTGCTCGGTTTCTTCGCCAGTCTGGATCCATACGTTTCCAGATGGAAAGGGGCACATCGGGAAGAAGTTGCCGATGGCGGAGCCTCACCTAAGAAGTCGTTATACTCATCCCATATTTCATCTTCGGTAAGCGGAGCGGTCGGCGTTGGAGGTACTGCTGTATGGTGAGATACATTCACTAACCCTGAATTACGGGATTCAGAACTTGTCGTGCACTCCGAGTCTTTCCGAGTTGGAAAAGAAAGGAATTCCTTTCCAAGCCCAAGCCCTATGGACTGGTCTCCAATAGATGACTCTTGGGTAGAGGAACTGCCGTCACCCGTCGTTGCTGATGACCCTGGCTGAGTGCGTTCTGGAGATAAAGGTCTGGTTGGGCTCGGACCTTTCGCAACAGAGTCTCGGTCAATGAGACTTAAGTCAGGAGGTGGTAATTGTAGGCTGACTCGATGGAAAGGGCGTGAGAAGCTTTTCGGAGAGGTCTGTTCTGGGCGAGTATTGACAACTTTAGGTATTCTCCCAACTTGGGGAAGTCTGCTTGGACGGACTCTTGGATTATTTGAAGATGCTGGGTTTGCAGTCATACTCTGTCGCTTTGGCATCGGGGCTTTTTGCGGTTTCGTAGGACGGGCAATCTCTTGCGCAGGTTCAGGTGCAGACTCCTGGGGCTGCAACCCATGAATGGGCGACACCTCCATGGATCGGCTACTCTCTGACAATTTTCGCTCATGTTCGCCCGTGGGCATAAATGGGACAAGAACCTCCGCTTCCCTCAAAACGGCACACACGTCTTGATCTTCGGTTTCGTCCTGTTCAGAAGAGTCCATCAAGGTGTAGAATGCGACAGGTTTGCTCGGAACAGGGTTTACTGTTGCAGATACACTCGCCTCAACTTTCTTACGATCTTTAGATGGTTGGCTCTGAGACCTGCTGAACAGGTTCCATTTGCGGGGTGATTTGGCTCGCTTGGTCAGCTTCTTGGGTCCGGTCTTCGCCTCAGCCTGAGCAGGGACAGGCTCTGGCCGAGAATCCGCAAGAGAGTCATCGGTCAAAATAGTCGTTTCGATGCTCCCCACTGATGGAGAAGTCATTCCTCTAGTGATTATCGGCTTCGGGAGGTTCAAAGGGACGCGGCTAGGGGACTGGAGCCGCTGTGTTGACCTTCGAAACGCAATTGTGGGCTTCATGGAAATCGCTTCGGAATCGCTGCTCTCCGATGGACGACGAGACTGGGTCTGTCCGCGGGGGAAAGCTGAAGGCCATAGCGTTTGCCGTGATTCTTCTCGCGAAGATTCGGACACGGTCGAGTTGTTACGGGAACCGATGCCTGGACGGCCCGAAATAACACTCTGGCTGCTTTCAGTTCGCGTTAATTCAAAACTCGTGTTTCGATTTTCCACAATTTCACCACCAGCAATTATCACGGGATTCATCCGTTCTAAAAAGAAAGGGTCAGTCGAGTGAGGACTTGCAAGGCTCTCTGACGAAGAAATTGGACCCGGAAGTCCGCGCGGTGCTGCGCTGCTACTGCGTCTTCTGACTGAGCCAATTCTGCCATATCCTTCGTGGCCGGTCCCAGCAGCTGGCCCCTTTCGAGTCGATTTATCTTTCTTTTCGGCTAGAGGCACTTCTGGGGCTGTCTTGGTCCGCCGTCCAAAAAGGGGAAACCTGGTCTTGAATGATGTGGCCGGGCTAGGCGTCCTAGTAGTTTTGCCCCTTTCTGGCTGGGTTGGCTGAGTGGTTTTCGGGATGCCTGATCGTGGTGCCGGCGTCGGTTCTCGAGCTACAGGCCCTCTTGATGATATCGAGCGATCCTGGACAGAAGGTGTTGTTGACCTCGGCAGCGAACTAGGTGCTATCTGGCCACTTTGACGCCTATCGGTGAGGCTTGTCGAAGAGAGATTGCTATGAATTATAGGGATTGGGCCACCAAATTGGGAATAAAGGTCTGGCGTCCCATCCCTACTGGGTCGCGAGGGAGGTGCTGGGCGAATTTTAGGTGACGCTACACTTCTCTGTGATCTTTCATGGGATGATATAGGTGCCCTAGTGGGAGACGGAGATCTCATAATAGGCTGAGTGGGTATCCGAGGGGCTTTTGATGACGACTCGCTTTCACTTCTTTCCTTCTTAAACTTTTGGGACGACTTCCTGGGAGGCGGATTTGGTGGTGCGGGTGATAATCCTCGACGCGTCTTCTTTTCCTTCTTGTCCTCAGGACGTACTGTTGAATTCGACGACGACGACGTCAGCGCTTCTCGAACCGCAGCAAGGCCATGAGGGTCAGCGCCAAATGTTTCTCCTTCGTTAGATATACTACCGGCTCTTCTTCGGGTCACTGGTGGTCTGGTCTCGGCTGGACTTGCTTGTCTCCCTCTAGAGAGGGTAAGGCGATTTGGCACAAATAGTCCGGGAGATTGTGATGACATTGAGGTCGGAGTTGTGTCACGGCTATATGGACCAGGCCCAGGTGACTCGGAAAATCTAGTAGAAGGGCTAGCGCTGAATGTGCTGAGCTGACTGTGGCTGCTTCCGCCAGAGAACAGCGGTGTTGGTGGCGGAAGGTTCTCAGTCGCTAGTTTGAATGGAACATCTATGCTTGGCCCGTCTCTCGAAATTGGAAGCTCAATATTTCGATAGCGATCTAACTCCGGATAGATCCTGGGATGGTGTCCGGCTGCCCGAGGTAATTCAAGCTTCTGCGCGGTTCGAATCTCAACGGGGCTAGCGGTAATGCTACGATCCGAGTAGGGGGCGCTGGCATCCAAAGACGTTTGCGACCTTGGTATCGAAGACGATGAATCGGTCCTCCCTGACGTCGAACGAGACTGGGTGTGTGCGCTTGGCCGCTCTTGAGATAGGTTGGACTTTTTCCGACGCAAGACAGTCCGAGGTATCTTATTTGAGTCACTTCGTCCATGTGAGGCTGGTATCGAGGATGTCGGTACACTTGTTGTTGATTGTGTAGACTTGATCGACCAAGACTGTGTTTCGTGGGTTAGAGGAGGTTTTGCGGAGGACTTCTGGCCTTGAAGCTTCCTAATAGGGGCATTTTGAGGTATCCGACTTTGCTGCATCCTGGGCTGTGGGACTGAAGGAAGCCCAAGCCGGGCATTGTCAGCCTCCTTGCGGGCGATCTGACTTAACGCTGGTGGGAAATCTTGTTTCGAAGTTTCCATGATCCCGCCCTTTCGCTTCGACCGTAATTCATCGGCCGATCTAGTTCGAGATTCTGAGCGTGAGCGGATGGACGCCATGTCTACCTCTAGTAACTTCAAAGTGAAGCTCGATGTTCAACCATATCAAGATCAAGCGTCCATGCTAACTACCAGGTTGTGTGTGAGATCCGAAGGCTATCCTGGATGGGTGGTCAGCGGCGAGACCCAATAAAACATATTAATGGGAACAACCTGGTAGATGCTATTGCAATTGGTTTTCCAATATTACAACCCTTCAATTAGGTGCTGACTAGCCACACCATTCTACTGAGACGACAAGACGTAACGAAATGGATGCTTCCAGGCCGGATAAAGACAAGTAAGGCAGTTGGGATTCCACGGTGATCTAGGCAAATTATGAGTCCCTTTTCTCTAGAGGTATAAGTCCGCGAAACTGGACGAGTATCTGGGAGCGGCCGAGGATGGGAAACGCAACCTAGTGGCCCGAGAACGGGTGTATGAAAAGGAAAAATATTACGAAGGTGGAAATTAAATAAGAAGCAAGTATACAAGTCTCCGGAGTGAGGGGTGATATGGCGGATTATACCGTGAACGAAGGTTGAGGGGATCCGGGTTCGGGGAGGATCTAAGTCGATTTCTTGGTGACGGGTGGGGGACAACCTTGCCGGCGTAGAAGTCGACCTGACTAATTTAGATACCCTGGGGAACAGTGTGGTAGTACAAAGCTTGTGGGGATTCGCGGGCGTTTAGGGGAAACGTTAGCGGCGCTGTCTTTCTTTCAACGGGCAACCTCCTGCGAAGAAATTCTTGTATGGATTCCGTCGTCGGAGACCTAGAAGGAGCTGACACGTTGTGGAACTCAAGCAGCTAACTCCTCAAATGTTCGCCTCGCCTCGGTTGTGAAATGGATGGGGATACAAAAAGAGAAATGTTTACGGATTCCCAAAAATAAGAGAAAAAGAGAGACGAC
The DNA here is from genome assembly GCA_022578955.1 of Hypoxylon sp. FL1857. Classification (NCBI taxonomy): domain Eukaryota; kingdom Fungi; phylum Ascomycota; class Sordariomycetes; order Xylariales; family Hypoxylaceae; genus Hypoxylon; species Hypoxylon sp. FL1857. The sequence goes on along the minus strand of MU400373.1, from coordinate 573,575 downwards.
ATGAGGAGAGGCAATGTATAAGAGAGGCGAAGAGGTGCCTGACTGTATATAAGACCGATACTTGTAATTGTTAGCTCGCACCTTGCATGTTCGCAAGTCGATGATGTACCCAAGGGTCTGGACAGGGGTCACGGTACGTAGCCAAAAAGTCCTTCTAGACAAGTGTGGCGTAGAACCCCTGTCGACAGCCAAGATGCGACCATCTTGGGGATTCAGGATGGAATCGCCGAGTGTGCGGTCTGGTTGGCAGCGGCCATTGTGGATTGGAACATTCAAGCTCCAACCTCTAAACAAGGCTTAAGCCGATAGCCAGCCAACAGGGGTCCTAAGCAACCATTCAGTGCTAATGTTAGGCGAAGAAAACGGCGCTGAGTCACTGATACCCATACCAAGCCGCGTAGATAGATACCTGTTGGATCAACGATATTGGTGTCTTTGGAATATGTCAATTTACCGCATGGAGCGACTCTGCCAGACGCCGCAGGGAATTGGCCAATTCCCATCCTCTCTTATTCGCACCGCGTTCAGCAAACCGCCCGACCGCGGACAATATGCGCGTGAGCGAGCGAGAGGAACCGCGCCAGTCATGCTTGTAAACTGGTCTTGGATTGTGCATATTCTGATGTCCTATGAGAAGAGCGCTGCAGGCTCACAACGACATTATTCGCTAAAAAGCACCCTTGACGTTTTGGAGAGCTTTTCCTGGTTGGGCCGAGCCAGGTATAATCGAGTGCTTCCAGAGCCCACCACCAGTAAGTTCTACATGTAGATGGGGTCATACGACGCTACCGGTATCCGGTATTGGGCACATCCTCGATCGGACTCTGCCTATCCATAGACTAGGCCGGTACTTGACACTGGTTACGAGCACTAAGGGGTGTACGCGCAGGATTTGGACATGGGAGCATGATGCGATACTGAGCAAGGAGCCTCCTGCAGTCGACAATTTGGCGGTCAAATGGCATTTCGCAGGTGATTTTTTGTTGCGGAGACAGAAAAATGGTGTCGGGGATAAACGACGGTAAATCTAGGGCGAAAATATACCTACATGAATGTACATGCATGTCGCAGTGGCTGATGCCGCCGGTCGCATCGGGTACTTGCGGGCGAGAGGCAGCCCGTCGAGCTCCTTCTGCAAATAACTGTTCTTACTATGGTTGTTAAACGACATTATCTGGAAACTACTAATGCTGCTGAATGACAACTGGCAGTGGCGATGAATTTCTTCTGAGCTGTCTAGTTCGAGTCGTTAATCAAGTTGTTGTTTCCCGCGGACACATTCCAAGGCACGGGCCGCCTGGAGTTGTCAGCAATTGCTAACAACAAGGAATCCCTGACTTCAGGAAAGTTCGCCCCAAAATGTGTCACGATTCTATGTTAGGTACAGAGCAGCGGAGTAAGAGAGACCCAACTCATGTCTCTAATAGGAATACCCGCTTTTCCAAGCGCTTAACTGATGAGACTCAAGTCTATCAACTTCAACTTGTTTGACTTCAAATTCAAAGCTACACGTACGTGTATACATCTTCACTCAGGAATTAATCGACTGTCGTCATCGCATTAGCTCGACTCATCACTTGTCGCAAATGCAAAGGCAGATGAGCTTGCTATGTTTCAGACGGTTAGCTTCGCAATTCTTGCAGAACCCCCATGGTTCCATCACAGCGTGATGGCGTCTGCATGTCTCACTTTGGTGCTCTCCGAAGACGCTTGAAATCGTGCACCTAGCTTCGACGATCTTGGTTCAGCCGAGCTAAGGCATTGGTACCCTTGTACCTCCACTTTATAGGCGCTTGTCAAGTCGCAATGCTCAATGCTCAAGGTGAGCCTCACTATTCCATAGGAGGTAGCTTTGATCACGAACACAGATATTCGATTCTCCTTCCCTTGCGGGCATGGTAAAACCTGTGTTCAGCGTATGAGGTCATTGTTCGGTTTTTTCAGGATATGGCAAAATTACTACATCAACGTGCAGCCAACACGTCTCACATTGATACACTTTGCAGCACCTCTGGCTTGGTACGTATACATTTAGGAGCTGCCTGTGTTACGACGTAAAATATCAACATCAGCAAACTCTCTGGAAGAATACGGGCGTATAGTGACTACAGGTAAACCCTGAATATCTGCGTTCGGGGCTAACAGGGGTCTTAGTGGCCAAGGATTCAACGGTACAGTAAAAATCCATGGATGAATTTTCTGATTGGCTGTTACCCGTTGAATTTTCATCCAATGAGGCCGCCGTCGTTGCTATCAACAAATCTGCCCTTGGCGAGGTGAGGGTCTTATCTGCATGTCTCTCCCTATCCGTGCGGATTCCGTTGCAGTCGTTCGGGTCTCGATCCCCATTGAGATTGCGCTCGTGGCCTCGGTGAAGCTTATTCACATACAGACTGGTGTCGATCGTGGGGATGGCCGCACATGAGAGAAGACAGGAAAGACAGTTCCGTTTCTTCATTCAGGATCCACTAGACTATCGGCATCTCTGATATCTAGGACGAGCCTCCATTCGCACACTCGCTTTCGGACTATGCTAGTCCGCTATTATTTCACCACTAATCAACAGCCAGATTGGGGGATAGTCTTCCTCCTAAATCCTCCAGCAGTCCAAGAATAGATTACTCAAACGCTAGCTTTGGCTCTAGGCGACGACCTTTCACGACTTAGCCAACGAGTGCACCCCCGGTGGTTATCAATAACATGGGTAGCCTAATTGAGAAGAGCAAGCAAATACCATTTCTGGCAAGGGATATTCACTGAGATTTCCGACGAGCTTTCTAACATCTCCCTTAGGTAGCCTAATGCCTCCTATTTCCTACTATGGTACAGAGCAAACACCGATGTTCGTGAGCAATACAAGCTGAAAGTTGCATGATCCAGGGGGCAAACCCAATGCATTAGCAAGGGAAGCGATGTTGCGTCGATGAACGTCTCTTAAACCCGGCTGCAGGCTGCTAAAGAGCCGGGAAGCCTCGTTGTCCACAGGTCCGGCCATTTGGGTCCACTAGCCTCTGTGGCGAGTGCCGAACATGCACTCCGCCACAGTCGTATCTTGAGCGATAAACCAGTTTTCATCGAAATTCAACATGGCTATGTGGTTAGTGCCATGTCAACGTGGCATCCTCATTCTCCAGAAATACGCTGGCCTTGTCTAAGATCATCGACGAGAAAATAAGGGAAACCCGAAGGCAATATTTACGAGCCACTCTGTAGAAACTAGGTTTGCCGCACTGGTGAGCCGCGACATCAAAATACGTACACGGGGAAGAGGGACAGGATCCTCAAAAAGTGCGGAATGATCCTCCTTGGCAGTTAGCGGGCAGGGCTCTAAACCCAATCATAAGCGCTTGTCTCGCGGCAGGCAGGGTCCTCTTCAGGTGAGCAAGGGTCTTCTGCAAAACGATTGGATCGTCCAAGTGAGACAAACAGGACCAAGACTGTGGACTTTTGGTATCTCCCAAATAACGTGACAAGAAGATGGTGTGAAGGGGATCTCTTCTCGGTCAAATTGCTGCCGCGACTCAAAGTCTTCCAACGACATTCGACAATACCTACTCAAATTATCGCCACTTATTGTCCATAAATGGATTATTTATTTCTAATTCTCCGACCCTCTTCTCTTGTCTGGTTCTAAAGCCACACCGTGGGTTGGTAGCGTCGTCAGCACGGTGACGAAGAATGCGGGATTAGCGCGCTTCTATCTGCCTAGATCATGCTGTTGGCGGTAACATATATTCGTACAACTAACGTCAACAGGCCTATGACGATTAGAAAAGACTCCACGATGGCTTCATTCCCATACTGCAACACGTCGCGCCCTGCGATCTTCGATGCATTGAAGGCCAGTTAAGGTATGCGGGTAAGCATGTATGTCTTAGACATCGAGGATCGCCCTGATCACCCTCTGGCTCTGCAGCCGATCAGCTACAGACTAAAAGCTTGATGCCTCGTCAGCTAGTGCCTACCTGCATGTAGGCAAATATGTTCAGTACGCATGTACTGCGTCCGAGTCAGCCCGTATTTCTACATTGCAAACAAACAAGAGCAGCAATTTTCTAGACCTCCAATAAGCGCAACTCGCGCCGGGCAGCGCTTCTGTTAGCGCGGGTTACTCTTTTTGGCCATTTCGATTTGGCCAACGACTGACCGCCAACCCAATGACCAAGTACAAACAGGATAGAGACCAGCTCAAGCTTTCAAGTGGATTAACTAATTAACAAATAGCCGCCTCCAACACCACATGGTCCTATTATTGGGTCTCTCATCCCCGACCAGTCCGGGGTTTAGTTGGTAATCCCTTATTTGACACGCGGTATCGTGATAGGTCCTGGGGCCCGACCGTGGCTTTATAATGCACCCGGGCTACCGAATCCTCTCACCGGCACGGCAGGTTAAGCTCAGGTCTCCCGTTCTTGATAGGCCCCTTAATCAGCCCCTTTACGCCTCATAAGAACGCGAAATTGGTCATCTGACTTCGCGAATCATGGAGTATTCGCTTGATATTGGAACGATTGAAGTGTCATATGACCCTCAGTCTACAGCATATTCACCTGCTTGGCTCCCAAGAGATGGTCTATGACGTAATTATCGTTTGGTGGCTTAGCTGAGGTTAACTACCTATCTACCGTCAGCTCATTTCCCGGCCATCACTTCGTTAACCTAATATGTAAGAGTTGCACATCAACCTAACCCAGAGGACAATGTCAGCAAATAGATTATCACAAACCAACGGTTTACGAACTTCCAACATCGGGGCACATGGTCCAGCCAAATCAATCCACTATGTTCCCAAGACTCCAGAACTGCCAAGACGATATTCTCGAGATGTGAAGCAACCTAGCACCTGATTCGACGAATCCGTCACGTAGCTTGGGTCTTGGTAAGGAACATGAGTGCTATTTTCGGTTTTCCCCCGAAACCTATCGGTGACAGGTAAATGATGAAGGGCACGGCCAACCTGTTAGCTGGCATCAATGTCGACTTAAGTGTAGATCACTTGGACCGGACCAGATTTCCTTCCTACTTCTCTAATGTTTCACAACGATCAATGTCTGCCCGAAGATTGTGGGCCTTTTTATCGTGAGAGTGTAATAACATGGTAGGTATACTCGTTTTTTCAGAGTCTCCTATTGTCCATGCCGTAACATTCTCTGTGTACGTTGAAGGCATGAGTCGATATTCACTACTCCGGTCGTACTCGTATTTTACCTGTGCTAGGGTTCAGTATTCCTTAGCTGGGTATACTATCCACATTTTCAATCGTAGACCATCTACTGGGCGCAAGGTCTACCCTCATATCGTGAGTAGCAGACTGAAATAATGCATTCCGTACCGCAGAGATGCGCGCTCCCGTACACTCTGTTCTTATATCGGACAGATTAAAATCGGACGATGATATGCGGTGCGATTTGGCCTCCAAATCCGTATCTGCGGATTTGTGGTTAAGGTCGCAATCAGTATGAAACAGCGCGGTACCAGGATTGCTATGCCTGCAAAAGATGCTACCCTGCCAGCCCTAGCACCACACTCACACACGTAAGTCGGTGCCTGTCCTTAAGAGAACCCTGAGTTACTGAATTCTGGAAATTCCCTCTTCGTGTGCAACGGGCGGAACATTTGGATGAATCGGTCAATAGTGAGGCTGGCTTGCAGGCGGGCGGGGGGGAGCATGGCCACAACTGCGTGTCTCGGACAAAGGCGAGCGGCCGTCGATTAAGCTTTTCTTCGAGACGGTGAGTCAAAGGTGAAGAAGATTGGGCTCGCTCGCATGGTACATTCAGATGGCCGCTTTGTCCATTGCTACAACCATATCGGTATCAATCGCGACTGACTCAACCCTTCATACGCGCACCCATAAACCCGTGCGACGAAGCCTATTGGAAGCCGAGCATCCGGATCAGGGGACGAATCACAGCACAGTACCAAAAAGTTCGACGATCCAGAAGGTCGATCTAAGTAGCTCTCATTGGACTTCGGATCAGAAGCCTGCAAGAGCTCCCGTCAATCGAGAATCCATCCCCGAATAACGGAAACTCGCGATGTGCAAAGAGGTCTGGCACCTATACGACTGTGACCTCCGCAAGAACCCGCCCAAGAGGCATCTGGTCTTCGACCACTACAGGGCGTGCGACTTCTGGAAGCTCAGACACTCGGATGCGGGTGATGAGGACGGCAGTAGAGACTGCGTCTTCCACAACGAAGCCGAAGCCCATGTGACGGTCGAGAAAACCGGCGAGAGGTGCCCTCATTGTGCGAACACGGGTGGTTCTCCCGACTCGTCCGACTAGGTTGGGTTGCTCAGGACTGGGTGTGACGGCTTTCAATGCGTGCTAAGTACAAGCGAGGGCGTTTTATTTGGTAGATTGTTGACCTCATGGTCTAAGGGGCCAGTTATGGGAAGTTAGGGTTGATTTATCGTGTGCTGAATTAGCGTTGCTTCATCAATACTACGCCCTTATGAATTCATCATCACAGGCTTGCTATCATCAAATGGTTATGATTATGCTCAAGTCATGAAGATATTTTATTGATATGTGTGGTAGAGTCGAGAGTGTAATATATATACCGGTACCTATTCATAACATAACAGTAAGGCTTAACTTTATTTTGACTATCATACCTTGCTATTATACGGTGACAATTTACAGCTAATAGGCCGTTCGCTGAAATGTAGCTTGATGCTTGGCTCAGTATATGGCCCATTTCTCATCCAAGAATGATCTCCTTCCACACAGGTCCCGGCTCAAGCGACTGCTCTACTGCTGACCTATAAATCTGGCATATTCCCCGACGTTCTGCAATGCTCCCATCCCATTCAATATATAGCGCCCAGTATACATCACCAGATCTTCCGAATTCGTCATCGCTAAAGCTAGCAGAATTCATCCACATCGAATCTTCCGATAACATGATCAACTCCACCACACGGCCGGGTTGGAAATCAGGACGCGCGCCGTCTGTAAGAAGAAATCCGCAAGGCATATGGCGCGCATCATAGACGTCATAACGGAGGTCCTCTAATTCCTCTAACTGGAAATCATGATGAAGTTTACTCTTAGAAACAGTATAAAATCCTGCCATTGTCCAGAACTGGAGCATTGGGTAAGGCCGGCTTACCGTTTGTAATGGTAGGTTCAAAGAAGGCATCGTGTAAGCTATAGGAACGCCCGAGTTCGTTGACTGCGTGCCTAGCTGAAATTTCCGCCGTTCCCTGTATCCGACAAGTTCGGTATTAGTACTGTCGAAATCGGGGGTTTCTTCTGGGTCCCAAACTAAGCTAACAACCCCTGAGGCGTCTCGTTTGTACCACACAATCCAAGTGCTATTACAAAGCCACTCGTTCTTGTCACCAGGTTCGAAATGTCCGTAATGTAGAGGCCCTATCCAGCCAGCCCAAGACCAACTGGGGAACCCCTCTCGCCTCTGAATCCTCTTAGCACGGGGCTGAAACGGTAGATAGAGATCGAAGGACGAAACCGGTATTCCTTGGAGCAGGCTACATCTGCCTCGCTCCCCAAGCCTCCGGCAAAGTCCAGCCATGGCGTTAAGGCCGTCACTCTGGTAGGTCATATGACGACAGGAGTAGTAGAACAGAAATACGCTAAATCCGTAGAAAACATCCAGGAGATCGTCATCCAACCGCACTGAAGAGAGCAAGTTTGCCATGCTAGAGGGGAGGGAACCACGAATATCCTCCGAACAATAACGTGTTCGGCATTGGAAATGGACCATTCCGTTGAGAAAGACAACTTTCCGGCGGGATAGGAAATATTCTTGAAAACTGCTGATGTTAGAGGAATTCTTTCAGGTTCTAGACTTCGTACTTACGTCCATGCCCTTTGATGGTACGGTGTGAGCTCAATGAGTTCTTCCATTCTGTGGGAGAGGAGTAGTCGAATTCCAGGTAAAACGTCACAGCTGATCTGGGATACTCTTCTTGGCCGCTGAACACCAGGGAGACCTTGTGTGGGGTCGGCCGACGCTACGATGCTGAAAAGGCATTGCTCATACACGCTATCCATGACATTGATGCCCTTCATCACATCCTCGCGGTCGTCCTGAACCAAGCACAAGGAATCAACCCAAAGATACCGCAACTCCATATCTCGGACCAATGAGATGGCATCCTTGACGGTCAACGGGATTTGATCCCAATAATTGTCCAGTCCATTAGGCGACATAAGTTCGTCTCTGTTGCTCTGAAGGAGACGACATACAGGTCCTCTGCCCCAGACATAACTTAGTGCCACATATTGAGGACGAGTTGGAAATTGGACGATACAACGGTTATATACATCAATAAGGCGGAAGCTCCTAAGATACGCGTTGTCCCTAAGCCTCAAAGGCGTAAGTGAGCAATCGGGGTCATGGCTAGAAATACAATTATCGAGCCACTCCCGGACCTGCTTAGGATTAATACGCTCATTTGTAACTTCTAAGCCATGACTGCGCGCCCCCGACGTGAACATGATTCGCGTACCTATTGATACCCCATTGATCCAGAAATAATAAGCACCCAATTTCAGCTTCATGCAATCTGTCTCGTACCTGGTCTTCCGGCGGGGAGTTCCAGAAACTTTGTCATCGCAGACTGCGTTAACCACGAAACTACAGAATGGACAGCTGGTCCTCTGCGCTAATTCGTGCAGACTCCCAATGCGCCAGGTGAAACCATTCTTAATACTGTATGTGCCCTCATGAATAGCTTGGAAGGGAATTGTAGTGCAAACGTCACATAATTGCGACGCCATTTATGCTGTGTAGACAGTTTCACACCGGATAACGAAGTGGTGCCTTAGAAGTTGAATTCGTGGAGATGGCCTTACAATGGCAGAAAATCAAATCTTGGAAATACAAGATCGAGAGACCATCATATTATACTTCCCCGGTTTTACGAAGGAGTATTGTCAGACTGTTGGCATATATTCCAACACACCCGGGCTGTGGTGTGGCTATGCATGTGTATGGCATGGGTATGAGTGGAGTCGCTTAAAGGGGAAACTTCTATGAGTGAACATAAGGCATAATACTGGAGGCAGTCTCGTGAGGCATACATTGGAGGCTGGCTGCCTCGAGTTTCGAGGTAATATGATTTATTACTCGTAAACTTGTGAATCTAAGTCCTTAAGAGCCCCTTTTAGGGGGAAACCACCGCATACACGCGCGCACGGAGGAAGGGAAAAAAGGAGTGAGAGAGAGACAAGAAACAAGGCGGTTTGTTAGTGGCATTCAATCGCGGTTTTGATAAATTATAAGAACAGAAACCAACGACTGGTTAAGTAGAGGCCATACCCATTCTTCTATAGCGGCCACTAATCCTGTTGGCTACGAGCTCACAGCTCCATAACTAACAATTCCTCAAGAGACGTATAATACTAGAAAGCCACCGATATAATAATATTTCTAATATGGACGAGTTTATGTTGTTTAGGGAATACAGCAAAGTGGTAAACCGAGCGACCAAAACGATATTGCATGGCATAAGACACTCACGCGGAAGGTTTTACGGTCGTTATAGAAAGGAGAAGTTCCCTAAGAATCTAAATAATATATCAACCTAAATTTATAGTCTCGGCGAGTGCGTAGTCAATACTTTCAGTAGAGCTTTTGCATCTCGATCGTTATGAATGTTTCCTGTTTCTCGCTGCGCACTATAGGTATTCTGCGGGACGTATTATAATATCAATACACTCTATAAAACTTCAAGTTAGCGAGGGCGCTTTGCAGAGGCTATCACAGAGGCCTGGGATGGTTGAGATACCAAGGTTTTTGAAACCCGTTAAATACCTCTCCGTCCCAACAGAGATCACCCTTATTTTGTAGCATTTATGTGCCCCAGGGAGAAACGGAAGGGAAAGGAGCACATTGTAATACGATATCATAGTTAGTCGCATAATATTATACACCTTTTCAGTCTGCAACATTTTTAAAGAGACCCCGAAATTTGTGTTTGTTGACTACTTCCTTAGTTACCTAGACTTGATGCCGCTGTCATCTTGCCGGTGTTAAGAAAAATGGTGTCTAGTATCACGATAGTGTGGACTAACATGAGATTATATGTGAATATCTAGGATAGCAAGCGATCCTAGCCTGAAGTATGATAATGAATGAAATTACATGATACTGATTAACTTGGATTGGTTCATATATTGTTGTGGTTAGTAATAGGGTATATTGAAAGACATGGTAATAAAGGCCCCTACGTAGGATAGCTCCTAGGATAATGCCATATCCTACCTTGTTTCTATTACGTATAGGCCAGTGTCGATGGAAAATTCCGAGCAAGGCCGGGTACTTGAAATAAAGTTCGATGCTATCAAATCCATTCCGCATTGAGTTATTTCTCCTATCAGTAAGCGATTACTTAGAGCGCCTCGAACTCGGTCCCCTTTTCATCTATCATTCGTTTCCGCGTGGCAGATCGTCACGAGCGCTCTAGAGCCTGTGGGAAATTCCTATTTAACTCGTCATCTAATATACGCCAACGGCGACAAGTGAGGGGAAGCCCTGCATATCGAGCTATATCCGCGACCCGTCGAGCTCGCCAAAACAACGAGGGCATCACCGGCCTCGGAAACGACGGGCCAAAAACATCTGGGGTATATGGGGGGCCAAGAGTGCGGAGTCGACTCCAGATCGTCGCGAAAAGCAGCTCAATCCCACGCAACCCCAAAGAGCCCAGCAGAAACATCTGCCGGGCTTGGCGTATTGTATAATATATATGACACCTCTTAGGGCGGCCGCCCGGGCGTGATGCGTATTCTGGCGGCAGGGTCCCTGACGATTGCTGGATATGTATAGAGTATAGGTTGAATGCGGAGGGTTGCAGCCGGCCAGCGATCCAGGAACGCCAACCCCAGCCGGCTAAACTTGAGATTAAGAGCGTATACTCTTTTCGATAACGATAAGATGCCAAGAAGTGGTGTCACCCACTGCATCTACGCTCATCCCCAAGCTATCGTGTCAAGCTCCATGCACGCTGCGATAGAGGAGCGAATATGTGACATCTGGGATGCAGGTGGATAAATGAAAAGAGGCAGTGTGGGGGAGGGGAAAGTTACATCAGACTCTCCGAGTTTATGGAAGATGGTGCTCCGACAACGTCTTCATCGTCATCGCTTGCCTATAAAGTGAGAAGGGTCCAGGAGCTGGGGAGCGAGAAGACGAGAAAGGGAGCTCTACCTCGACGACCCCTTAACCCATACACCCCTATACTGCTGTGCAGCTAAACAAGAAACGAACCATCATCATGGCCATCTCAACAGAAGTCCCCAAGACCGTGGAGTGGAACGGGAAGCAGGTCCCGGTCTACCCCATGGAGATCATCGACTTCTCGAAGCTGCTCTCCCAAGAGCCCATCGAGATTGAGAGGTTGGTTCGTTGCTGCCAGGAAGAGGGTTACTTCTACCTCGACCTTCGAGGAATCGACGGCCGCAGGATGCTCGAGGACCAGCAGGACACGCTGAAGCTCATGTACCGCTTCTTCGACGCTCCCCTCGAGGCCAAGAACGAGTTCGGTCTTGTTGCTCCGCATCTCGGGTGAGTGAAACCTCCGTACTTCATACTGCCTGACTAGCGACAAGTTAGCGGTAATTCGAGTTTTACTAACAAGCGAGCGAAACAGATACGAGCCCATCGGATCCCGAACCGGTGTCCTCCAAGACACCAAGGACGGGTATGAGATGATCAAGGTCTCACGCGACGAGATCCAGAAGGACAGCCCGCACCTGCCGGCGGTGATCAAGAACAGCCCGGACATGAAGGTTCTCGAGCACGCGATCGCGGGCGCCAACATCGCGACCAAGACGATCCTGTCGGCGCTGTCGACGGGTCTGGGGCTCACGGGCGCCGCGCGCTTCGAGAACTCGCACCGCAACGACCGGCCCAGCACCAGCACGATCGCCATGATGCACTACATCCCGTCGGATCCGACGGCCAAGAACATCGGGCACCAGAAGCACACGGACATCAGCTCGCTGACGTTCCTGTTCGCGGAGCAGTGGGGCCTGCAGGTGCGCCCGCCGGGATCCAAGGAGTTCGGGTTCGTGGAGCCGAAGGACGGGATGGCGGTGATCAACGTGGGGGACTCGCTGCGGTTCGCCAGCGGGCACACGATGCAGTCGTGCATCCACCGCGTGGTGCCGCTCGACCCCACCGAGCACCGCTACTCGATCGCGTACTTCCTGCGCGCCGAGAACGACACCATGTTCACCGACAGCGAGGGCCGCCTCATCACCGCCGGCCAGTGGCACGACGAGAAGTTCTTCGCCTTCACCAGCCCCCCAGAGATCCAGGCTCTTGCCCCCAGCTCCATGATCCTTGGAGGTATGACCGAGGAGGACGAGGTCGCTGAGGCCCAGACCCAGACTAAGGATGCCCCGAGCCCCGTTGTTGGCGCGACGAACTTGAACGAGAGCGTCCAGGTCTACTAGACGTCTCGTATCTCGCTGTTCTCCTGGTTTTCAAAAAGGAGACGGGTTGAAAGAGAGGATGGGTTGAAACCTACCTTACCTATTGACGGTCGTTATCCTCAAGGTCTCGCGGAAAACAGGCGTCCTTGTCTCTCGCTGTGTATCGGATCGGGTAGTACATCTTCTAGATCGCCTCATACACAAGGTGGATAGATGGAGGATATTAGCATACTCCATAAGGGTACTTACTATATGTAGTTGAATATGACATTTTCCTTTGTCGTTATGACAACTTCGATCTATATCTTCCGAGGAAGTTGGTGATTGTGCTGGATTGATCGTAGATGATCCGTGGTGAACCCTCGCAGGAATCTGGATGTGCCCGGTTAATAAGAACAGAAGCACAGGAACACAGATAACGACATGACACGACCATCATACGTCGTCGAGAGTGGTCAGATGTACAGCCTTTAGCTCAGTGCAATTCCTACCTACCCCTACGATCCATAAACCCTATCAAACCCTATCGTACATTCAAAGCAAACGGCAAGTCACCGCGCACACCGGCTCAATTAATCCCCATTCCCTGAACGCCGCGGGCGAGGTTCTCAATATCTTCCGCCAGCCGCACTCCCTCAGCAGGCGTGTGGTGGGCGCCACCAACAGGCGCTCCGCACTCTGGGCACACGGCCCTTTCCATGGGCATGCCGCACTCGCCAACCGTGAAAGGATGGCCGTTCAGGCACGTGTACCAGTGGCCGGTTCCGAGGAACTCGCGCGCCATAGCTTGGTACACGGCGCGCATCTCTTCCGGAGAGACTGCTGCGTAGAACACATTGTCGCGGAGCCACTTCTCTGCAGCTTCGATCCCGGCCATTATTCCCTGTGTCTGGCTACCGTATTTGGCGACTAAATCGCGCGCGGCAGCTAGATGCTCAGTAGCATCTTTCTTGAGCTTTTCGATGCCTTCTTTCGTAGCATCATTTGCCTGATCCTCATTGTATAGCGTAAACGCTCGGCTAAAGGCACAGAATTGCGCATAGTAAACATGCGCCTCCGTCTCTTGGCGAGGGTGCTTCGTCGCGGCGGCGCGGTGCGCTAGAGCCTCACAGTCCTCCATCTGCTTAGAGAAGCCTAATTGGATCTTGCTGTGGGATTTGCGGAGCTCCTCCCACACTTTCATGAAGTCGGAGATAATCGCAATGTCGCATCGCAGAGAAAGAGATAGTGCTTGGAGGTGCGCTTTATTCTGGATCCTCGTCTCGTCGAAAGCGAATTCTCCCTGGAGTTTTCGCTGCAGCGCAGCGTGTTGAACGTAGTCGTTGACGCGCTGGAACGGCTGCTCTTCCCTTCGTACTTGTCCGATAAAGTCGTTGACTCGGTTCCAGAGCCCTAGAATTTCCTTGTACCTATTACCACCAAGCCACTCACGGATGAGCAGAAGTGGCTTCAAACGGCCAGTCGCCAAGACCTTCTTAGTAGACTGTTGGGATGCGCCGAAGGGGGGCATCGGGGCCTTTGAGAGGCGCTCCTGTACATCGAGCAAGCTGGTCGCAAGTGTAGAGTACTCGATATTAGACCAAGCGACAAACTTCTTGGTCGCTTCATCGAGCATAGCTCGTCGAACGATTCGTCCATACCTCGCAATATTGCGTAGGGATCCACGGCAAGTTGGACAAACCTTGACCTCGTCCATTGAGAAGGGCTGGGACGCATTAGTGAGGGCCGTCGGATATCCCTCAACCGACACTTCGTAATGAGCCTTCATGTCCATTACGCCGTCCATATTGGTCATAGTTTTGAAGTGACCACAGTCGGGGAAGATGCATGGGTCCTCGTTCAAGTCGATTTCATGATATTCCAGGCACATAATGAAGTCAACCTCGATTGACTTGATATCATCAGAGCAACAAGTCTGGCAATACTTCACGTCGGGGCATGTCTCGCCACATACAGATGGGCATTGATGTCCGCAACTCAGAAGTTTCTCGCACCTCTTTGAACAAGGCACCCAGTTGCAAGGGGCGGCGCAAGGCATGTTGCATTGGGTGTGTGGGCAGCTCGACGTGCAGGTCTGTTCCGCGCAAGGTACACAAGGTTCATGGCACTTCTTGCTGCACTTGGAATGACTGCAGCGAACCTCGCAGGGTGCCTGGCACAGGGGGCATGGAGCTTCACCATGGCATACCTGGCGGCAGTTGTGACGACAGGTTGTGTACTTTCGACCACATTCTTGTTTGCAGATTCCGTGGTTAGTGTTAGTGATCTTTCCCTCCTTTCTTTCCTTGCACATATAGCATAGGCTTCGGCAAGGATGTCCACACGGCTGGGGATCAAGGCACATCTTCGTACATCTGTACGCATCAGTATCCACGTCTATGTGACATTGAACTTCAACTGTGTGCCCACAGCCTGGAACTATCTTCTTAACTGTCTGCCGGCAAACAATAGCGGAGGGATTTTGCGCCTGCCAACAGAAAGCTGAGGAAATCTTGTGGCCACATGTGAGAGTAATGTCGAGATCTCTTAGATGCTCGTCACACCTAACCTTGCATGGATCGCCGCAAAGTAGTCGACAAGGATGCTGGCACCCCTTCTTGAGTCTCGGACAAGGCTCAAGGCACTTGACCGCGCTATGAAGGGTCTCGGAGTGGCATCTGTTGATACATGGGTGCCCACATAACAGGCGTCGGTCGCAGCGAAGAATACATCCTCCTTCGGGTGCAACGCGCAAGAAATCATCCGCCTTAGATACCAAAAGGGGTTGGATGGGATCAGGATGGCGCGGACCTGCGATAACGAGTCAGTATCCGGCTTGTTTACAAATTATAGGTCACTCACAATTTAGCTCTAACGCATTTCCTATGTTTCCATTCTTCGCGAGAATGTCCAACACCTTGGCCCACATATCCACATGTTTATACGTGTTGGCGTTGCCGATTAGATACATGCCATGCTGAGCCCGAGATAGCAGCACGTTGATGCGGTTTGATGTGCTCAGAAATCCGCACTTATTGGCGTTGTTACTCCTCACAAGCGAGACTACCACGACTTTGGCCTCCTCGCCTTGGAAATTGTCGACAGTAGCTAAGCGGATGCTCTTAAGTAAGGTTCTCTTGACGACATTGGGTTTGTTTGGTTGCGCGATTACGTTCTCGTCTGTCGCTTTATCTGCATCGAGAGCATCGAGCTCTTCTAGGTCTCGCTCGCCAACTGAGATCTCAAACAAATTGTTCATCTCACGACGAAGTCGATGCAGCTGTCCTAGGTAAGGTGTTATGACGGCAATATCTTCTGCGTCGTACGATCCCTGTCTGACTAAATGCTGCACAAGTGCTATAGTCATTTCAACCTCAAAGGTGTTCGTATGTGAAGTCGTTGTCGGATCGGGTTGAGCTACTTGATCCTCCAGCGATTCGTGGTGTAACCAGAAAAGGCGTCCCTTCATACCGCAGACTTCTGGGTACTGAGCCACAGCACCGCCGTCCTCAAGTGAGGGGTATAAAGTCGATCGAATCAACTCTGAGACGCTTGGATGCATTCGCCTCTGGGTTTCCAGAGTGTCATATGGTAGTCTAGGGTCGTCATCGTAGAGCGGGCTAATTAGACGCTCGAATAATGACATATCCAGACTGTACTGGGCGCCTTGGTAACTCGTACTCTGAAGTTCGTAGTTTACTATCTGAGGTCTCAATTGTAGATGATCGCCGATGAGAATAGCGTGCTCGACAGACGGGAGTAGAGCGGTAAGGGTGTGTGCCTCGAGAACTTCACCTGCCTCCTCACACAGCAAGACTTTGCATCTTAATTTTTGAAGGAGATTAATGTTCCTTGCCAAACCAGTGGTAGTGACGCCGACAACATCTGCCGTATGCAGGCATCGTAGATCGACATCGCGAGACACTTTCTCAACCTCTGTCGAGGCTCTTTCGTATTTCTGATGTTTCTGTATGATGTTAGTTATCAGTGGATCACGAATCTCTTCCAACCAAAAATTGAAAAGCATCGATCTCTCAGAATTAGTCAGGCTCCAAGCATATGTGTTTCGCAGAACATTGATATCACGAGGACGGGAGTTGACTTGAGGACCGCTACTGAGCCACTGCTTAAGGAGCTGACCAGGTTTGCGGCGTTGCTGCTTCTGTTGTTGAAACCCTTCTTCGTCTTCTGTGCCAAATAGATCACCGCAATGTTGAGGATAAGAGTTCGCAAGGTGGTTTCGTATTGTGACCGGCGTTTGGCAGTGGATGAGATCTTCCATAGTTTTCGATATCTCGTTTCCACATTCATCACGAACTTCCCTCTGTTGCCAGAGGGTTGCTTTCTCGGCCTTCGTACGCTCGGCCCCTTTGGCTACAACCCTAAGATTGACATTCTCTAGTTCTTCTGACTTCGACCTTGATCCGATTCGAATGATCTTGACATCATCACGCTTCAAATGGACCAGCAACTGGTCCAGTGCATGATTGGTATAGCATACGCAAAGAATGGGCCCGAGTGTGGCTTGTTGCTTGTTTGCCAGCAGTGCTTTAATGAGCTTCTCTCCAGTGAAACCTACGTGGTTTGCATTAGCAAGACTTCAAACTCAGAATCATTGATTATTCATTGGGGCTTATGGATTTCTAGAAATATGCTCATCTTAAAAGGCGAGGGGCAATACTTACTTTTTCCGGTACCGGGAGGGCCTTGTATTAAAGCCAGTCTTCTTAATAGTGTATCCAGAAGAGCGCTAGATTGGGTTGGATCAAGAGTGGAATGATTCGACAGGATTTGGGGGTCAAGTGGTGCACGGCGTGAATGTCGCAGGAGTGTCTTGTCGTTTGTAAGACAACTCAGGTCAAAGGAGAAGTTTGGCTTGGTTGTATATTGAGGAGGTCCCACTACTTTTATATTTAATTCGGGCTCGCGCTCGGCTGGTGCAAGCAAATCGTCGAAGGGTACGTTAGATCTCTTAGACATCTGCTGCAGAGCCATGAGTGTGTGTTGAAACGAGGCAAGAAGCACTCGGGGGAACTCCACGAGGCATCTTTGTTGCTTAGGACCAATATCCTGAAACCATCGGAGTGCTTGACCGACATCGTTCGAGCGAGACTCCGCGAGATTCAAGCACACATAAGCAAACGCTTCATCATCAGCAAGAGACGGTCTTCTTGAAGACTCTTCACCCTGCACTTTGTCGCTTCCTCTACGATCATCCACCACGATGGTACTGTCGGCGACCACACAAAACAACACAGAGCCGTTCTCAGAAAGAATACAGACAAGACCGCCGGGCTGAAGCCGTTTTGAGTTTCCCCACCAATCTCGGCGCTGTTGAACGCTCTTCTTTGCTGCCGGCTGACGGAATTGGACTTGGAATTCTAGGCCCCTGTTGAAGTAAACACTTTCGACGGAAGCTTGCTCATATGCGTACGTGCGCAGAGTGCTTCTATTCTGATCATGTTTGCGCTTAGGATTTCGCATGGCCTCGAGTTGCACGCTGACAGCGTCTCGAAGTTGGCCCACAGTATCTTCTCGTAGAAGGCGGAACTCTCTATCCAGGCGTCCCTGGATACCAGGTAGATGGAATGAGGACGGGTCGGTTGTGGGTAGGTATTCACCGCGTGTGGAGGTAATTTCCTGGTGGGTTGGTAGAATTCTGATGTCGCGGATGCTCCCATGATCGTTGTCATGCCGTGGCCCATCTGCTGAAAGTCGGCCTGGCAGATCTCTTTGCATGACGAACTCAGCTCGTGTTGCTGGAGCTTTCCTTCCTGCCTTGGCTTCGGCTAATGCATCACCAACTCCCAGACGTCGTCGAAGGTACTGGAGGAATTTCTGTGCCTGTAACTTGGAAAATTCGTTAGGAGAACGGTCAGCGGCCTGTACAGCATGGCCGAATCTCTCAACGATCTGACCAAAATTGTCGTTCACAATATTGGTTGTGTTGCAGTCAATCATTGTAGATAGAACCGAGAGGCAAAGTTCGCAGGCTGATACCCCGTACTCATCACCTCCAGTCGTTGACATAGTGGACGGAGCTTTAAGTAAACCATCAAGAATAAAGTCAAAGAGTATTTTCATCCGTCTACCGCCAATTCCTTGAATGAAATTGCAGATGACAGCGACTTCTTGCTCAAGCACATTAGAATCAATAACTCGAGTGTGAGTGAGGACTTGAAACATTGGCTGTATTCGATTTAGCCACAGGTGAGCTCTGGCAGATCTGTCGGTGGCTTCTGGAATATCTCGTTCGATGAGATTCCTAATGAAACCAAGGCCATCATCTTTAGCCATAAGTTTGACTGTCTCCTGTGAAGCGCCGACATCTCCTTCCATCAGCTCGAGAGCGAGCTTAAAGAAGCGATCGCATATTTGGCGAGCCGCGATGGCAGTTGAGCGAATGGGACGTGAGTTTGAGGGGGTCTGATTAAGTAGCCTCTTCCATTCTCGAAGACGATCTTCAGCAGGACCTTGGCGTCCCTGGGTGCTCCTTTGCGGTGACTGGGGTGAGGCTACTGAAGCTGCTGACTTGTCATGGGAGTACTTGCATTGGTCGCCGAATTTGCATCTGCCGAACCGCTGAAAGTGGTGGCACGGATTGGGATTGGCTGGGCGCCTTCTGCTAGGGAGTATGTCAGCTAAGCATGGAACGTTAAGGAAACAGGTATAAGAACAACTCCAGAGGCTGTCTCACGGAGTAGTTTGGCAGGTATGAAATTATCCTCACCGATCCATGGCTGCTATATGCGGAGATATGGCAACGGGCTGGTGCAAACGGCTGAAGGACACCGCGGATTTGATTCTATGAAAGTGAGACCGCCGTGGAGGGTGAGAAAGGGAAATCTAATGAAAGGTTTCGGCGCAAAGGTGTTTACAAATTTCACAAGAACTACACGTCGGCGTTCTGACGCGAACATAAAAATGGCTGGAACAACAACAGTGCAACAACCAAAACACGGGTTTAAAATAAGAAAGAACTACGACGGGAAAGTTCGAGGCAGCCTGCTTGTCGCTATAACAACCGCAAGGCATACGTGGGTCACCAGGCGGCCACACTCGCATACATGCGTCTGGTACCAAGGTAGGAAGCCCTCCAGGCTTGTGGAAGGGTCTCGGCAGCGATGCAGCGTCTAGACGCGGGAAATTCCACCGAATTACTACAGATTAAAAGCCAGTAATTTGCTACCATCTTCGATGAAGAAAGGGCTTGTGTAACTGGACAAACGGAGGGGATAGGATGTCGATTGGGCGCAGTCAGCCGTGCATGACAGACTGTTGGGCGACCGAGATATAGCCACCCGCGATGAGTGGGATGAATCGCCGAAAAGTGACATCCAAGTCCTAGAAGCGACAGCCTTACACCAGGGTGGAACAAACATGGTGGCTTGCCGGAACTTCTTTAGAACTCTGTCATGCGCCACAGAGAGCAAGCAAAACCTATATGTATCTGACCGGTGCATCGCAACAGAACCTCGAACGATAGCCCAAGGATTCGGAAGAAATATTTCAGTTGGCCTGTTTGATGGTTTACTCAAAGCTGTTGCGGGAGCCCCTGTGATGCCTATCGAGGCCTCCTCGCCGACTGGTTGAGCTGCACACAGCCGACCATCAACCAATTATGAAGCAGGTAACTGCAAACGCCGTTGGTCTTCCTTAGTCAGCTTTGAAACCAGTGCCAGGGAACAGCTGCAGTTGGAAATCCTCAACTCAACATTCAGCAGGCCACCCAGGCCGGTTTGTTTCAAATGCACTCTGCGCCCATATCGTCCGAATTCTACAGCCTTCTAGCAATGCTAGAGGTAGGCAAGGCAGACTTCGAGACAGGGTGTTTGGCTCATCCCATGGTCTACATGAGGTATAAATGACAGACCTTCCAGGCGGAGACGGTGAAATCTCCGCTGGAAATGGAAGTATCCGAATGTGCACACGCTTAGGTGTCGGAATAGAATTGTTACATGTCGTTTTGAGCAGCCTTAGTGACTTTGTGTCATCCCGTTACAGGCCAGGAAAGTTGGCTTAATATTCTCGAGTCATAGAAATTAGCATCGTGGAAGGTCGTAGATGAAATGTAAATGACTCGACATTTCATCCGTTTATGGATGTATAAAATATTACACCAGGAATACAATTTATGAGAGGGAGGGAGGGCACGGAAGGGAAATCTAGCAGGGATACATTCAACTAGGTTATACCCTTGACGCCGGCCGGCTTTCTACTTATTTGCATAAGAGAATGATAATATTTAGGTAAAGAGGTCCTACCTACTAACGAGTTTAGTTGACTCTTGAAACAAATTTCATCTCCTAAGCCAGATGAAGACCAGTTTAAACCACCATACGATCGCTTACAGTGAATGGCCTCGCATGTGTATGGACGGTTATAACTGATAAAAGACACGCGACGCGCTGACGACATGCTTGTCGGGGATTTGAAGCCCAGACGCTTCCATATTCGGTTTTACGCTTAACTAAGACGGAAGAGATCGTCGCTGAGCAATTCTAGGAATAGAGTCTTCGGCTGGGCATGTCAGGCACAAGGATCGTGAGATTGCGACGACGACAGATCATGGCTGAGAATGTCAATTGCACCATTTGCTTGGCTCTACGTTTAAGGCAGCCAAAAGGAAATACCGCCGCATGGCAATAATAGCAGGGCTCTATACCTACGGCATGTCGACTATGCTTGGTTCTGGGCGTTGTCGCAGGTCCGCGCGTCCTTGTTTCAACTGATGAGACGCTGTAAAAAAAAAAACCGACCGCCGAATATGATACGCGATCTTCACTAATACAGTAAGAGGTTATTCAAATATCTCTGTCATCCCGGAAATCATTCCTAGATATCTTTCTGTTTGATCAATTTTGAGTAATAATTTTCATTCTGTTACCTGTGTTGCTGGTCAATTCACATTGTTGTAATTCTGAATCAAGATGCTGTCCAAATCCTTTCTCATCCTTGTGGGGGCATCGGCGGCACTGGCTGGCACCCCGAAAGGCTTCGAACCCGGGTCCGAGTCTACTTTGATCGTCTCTTACGGAACAGTCGCCGCAAACGACGGAAATGTGGTGGAAAAGGCTGGTGAGGGATACAGATCCGAGGTTCTTACCATGGGGCAAATTGGCTTATAAGCATTATAGCTGTTCAAACCGCTCCCAGCATCGGAACAGAGTCCAAGGTGGATGGAACGTCTTTTGCGGTGTTGATGATTGACCTGGATATCCCTACGAACAACCCGCCATCAACGAACACTCTGCTCCACTGGATGCAAACCGGCTTGACGCAAAGCACGACGGCGACGACAATAAACACAACTACGGGAAGCACGAATGCTTTCCTGTTCCAGAAGTCCTCAGGGCAGGCTGCATTTGCAGAGTACATAGGGCCGTCACCTCCGGCCAGGATCCCGCTATCTCACCGATATACGCAGATCCTAGTGGACACGTCGGACGCCACTGACGACAACCTGGGCGTTCTTCAGCAAGCAGCTGCAAGCCGACAAGGCTTCAACGCTTTGAACGTCTTGACACAAGCTGGACTGGCAGACAAGGTCTTGGCTGGCAACTTTTTCAACGTGACGAACCCCGGCCCAGCCGCTTCGGCCAATTCTGCGAACTCCACCACCAGTAGCGGCGGCAGTCAAGGAACCGGCTCTGTCACTGCACCGACTCAGACCCCGTTTGTTCCGGCTGCCGCGGTGTCGCAAAGAGCAAGCGCAGTACTTTTGGGTATCACAATAGTCGCGGCTCTGTTCATATCTCTATAGGTTGATTAGGGTTTGGAAAGGCAATAGACCGGTATCAGCATGCAGGGGACAGAAAGGAAGAGACATACATAACCTACCTACCTACGTACATACATCGAAGTTGGTGGCACGCCTATGTTTGCCGGCCCCCTGCTCTCGAGGTCCACAGAAATCTCGAACAATCATGAGCTGCACGTACTGATCTCGGTGTTTCGGGAAACGCAGGCAAGCAGGTTAATGCCATCCAGGGCGCGTGGATAGCCAACTCGGAGCGATCCCGAGGGGGGGCTTTCCAAGGGCACCTGCTTGACTCGCCAAGGGCTCATGTAACAGTAAGCTCTGCTCTCATGCGGGTAAATAACTATTCCCGGGGAATCAACGTTGGATTTATGCCGAATGCTGCGATTACGAGCTATCATTTAATATACCCTTTTCGCCCGGTATGCATACGCCGCACCGGTGATCTTTTTGATTAGATCAGAACTGCCGCGAAGCGTTAGAAATGTATGTCGGGAGGTTGTACATGAACAGTACCCATCTCCTACTAAGTTGGGATGATTTGGCCAATCACCGAGTCGGACGCCTCATCGTTCCAGATCTAGAAGCGCTGCCTGCCGGTCCTCTCCTCAACCATACTCCTTTGTCGTCTTGGCCTCCCATTCGTATGCTCATAGCAGGCCAGCTCCAACTCTTTGGCAAGCTTCCCCGCAAACATGTATGCGTAGGTATGTAGAGCTCCGGAACCCCCACTTCACCGATGACCGAATAAACGTAGCATCATCGCTCTAAAGATTTCATCCCCTATTCAACTACGTATAGTTCCATTGTCGTTCGTTGATGGTTAAGAGTCTCCACAGGGCGGATATAGCGCTCTCCTAAGCTAGTATAGTTGGTAGCTAGCTCTAACAATGCAAGATTTCTCGGACCGTAAAGGCATCCAGCTGACGATCGATGGCTCTGGGCGTTCACTAGTCTGCTCCGCAAGGCGAGGGGCATCAAAGATGCGGGACCCTTGTCCTCACACACCGAAACATCGCCGAGCCTCTCCGGCGGGCAGCCGAGTGCCTCTGGATCAATGATCGGGATATACACCTCCCACGCGGGTTGGACAAGTTTTCAATATTTGTCTAGAGGCTATGAAATGGTATGGTAGTGGTCCCTATCTGCAGCGTTGGAATACCTCACATGCCCAGATCCCTGGATGCTCCTTACATCCATTCGGCCACTTAACCTACTGTGTACATGACTCTACATTGACAGAAAGCCACTCGCGTAGCCGCTCCTAGTCGTTGCTGCATACCTAGCGGCCACATTGGAGACCACTATGTGACCGAGAGTAATACAGAACCATTGAGCAACGGGGACTATCTACGTCTGGCTAGCTTTGTGCTTTCGAAACAGCAGCTAAAACATTCTCCGATTGTGAATCCACCCCTCCGCTTCCCGAGCTGCGTGCCTATGTCTGTTGAACCGCCATGCTACTACGGACGAAAGATACCGTTGTGGTTCCCCCTTGGAGCTCTGCTCCTCCTTTGTACGTGACGCCAGCCCCAATCCATAAATGGCCGCGATGTCCCGCCGTCATAGACTTCCTTCTCCTACTTCTCTTTGATCATTCTATTCTCATATTTTCGTAATCGAGTCTCCCCCAGGAAACTCGAGCGGACCAGCGAATAGCTTCATTAACAAGGTGTACTCGTCCTCGAAGTTTATCTAGCCTACTCTCTCGCCTACGGCTGCTAGTCTCATTGGATAAAAAGTCAAAAAGACAAAATTCAAAATGGTATTATTAGCTCGCTCCCTCTCTTCCTGCTGCACTACTCGTCCCCTCTCTACGCGGGCACTCTCTACAGCCACGGCGGCAGCTCGTTCTGTTACCAATGCTCGGTCTGGCTCGTCGCTGCGCGCTGGCCTGACGTCACGCGCAGCACTGGCGTCCAAGAGCTCGTCCGCGCCTCTATTCTCTCCTCCACCACTACGAATACCCGCTTCGACGCGTTTACTGACTACGAAACGTGAAAAGGTCAAAGTTCTAGCTGTCCTGTACGATGGTGGCGTACACGCCCAACAGGTGAGTAACAAAAGAAAAAAGAAATATCCCTCCTGTTACACAATTCCTCCAACATAGTACATTTGCTTTTACTTCCATTCCTTACGTTTCCACCCTCGGCTGCCTCTATTCTCTGCCGTCTCCCCGCAATGCCGCTTCTTGCCATAAGCAGGTTGGTGGTCCAATAGAAGGAAACCGACGCGTAATTGGCTGAAACGTGCATGCAATGGTCTCTGTTTGGCAACCAGATGTGGCGGCAGATGTAGAGGATGAAAGAGGGAGGGGGAAGGGAAGACAGGGGGGTCGGTGAGATCGAGGGGCACAAGGAATAAGTGTGGGGTAATGGGAAATGCAAACAATCTTACATCCAAGTCACATCACCACGACATCTTCCCTTCCCTTTTCCCTCTCTCTCCACTCTGCAGCATGGAACTAACCATCTTTCTTCCACCCAATTGCAGGTGCCCGACCTCCTGGGAACAACTGAGAACGAATTGGGACTCCGAAAATGGCTCGAGGACCAGGGTCACACCCTCGTTACCACGTCCGACAAGGAGGGCGAGAACTCCACCTTCGACAAGGAGCTCGTAGACGCTGAGGTCATTATTACCACACCGTATGTGACCTCCCAGAAATATCCCCGAATACCCGAGTATACACCAATGCGTGCAGATGGAGAAATGGAGGATCAAAATACCACCTACCCCGAACGGGGAGGAAGTGTGCTGCACACTCAATCATGGACTAACTAACATGTCCTCAGCTTCCACCCCGGCTACCTGACCGCCGAGCGACTTGCCAAGGCCAAGAAGCTGAAGCTCGCCATCACGGCCGGCATCGGCTCCGACCACGTGGACCTGAACGCGGCGAACAAGACGAACGGCGGCATCACGGTGGCCGAAGTGACCGGCTCCAACGTGGTGTCCGTGGCCGAGCACGTGGTCATGACCATCCTAGTCCTAGTCCGCAACTTCGTGCCGGCGCACGAGCAGATCCAAGCGGGTGAGTGGGAAGTCGCCGCGGCCGCCAAGAACGAGTACGATCTCGAGAACAAGGTGGTCGGCACCGTCGCCGTCGGCCGCATCGGCGAGCGCGTGCTGCGCCGCCTCAAGGCCTTCGACTGCAAGGAGCTCCTCTACTACGACTACCAGCCCCTCAAGCCCGAGGTCGAGAAGGAGATCGGCTGCCGCCGCGTCGACAGCCTCGAGGAGATGTTGGGACAGTGCGACGTCGTCACCATCAACTGCCCTCTGCACGAGAAGACCCGCGGCCTGTTCAACAAGGACCTTATTGCTAAGATGAAGCCTGGTGAGTAACCTACACTACCCTTCCACACGACCGTTACATTGCATAAAATGTAGGAGGAGCTGTAATTTGTAATTAACATTTTCTAGGCTCTTGGCTCGTCAACACCGCCCGTGGCGCCATCGTCGTCAAGGAGGACGTCGCCGAGGCCCTCAAGTCCGGCCACCTCCGCGGCTACGGCGGCGACGTCTGGTTCCCGCAGCCCGCGCCCAAGGACCACGTCCTGCGGTACGCCAAGAACCCCTTCGGCGGCGGCAACGCCATGGTCCCCCACATGTCTGGTACGTCGATCGACGCGCAAAAGCGATACGCCGCCGGCACCAAGGCCATCCTCGAGAGCTACTTGTCTGGCAAGCACGACTACCGACCCGAGGATCTCATTGTCAAGGACGGTGACTACGTGACCAAGGCTTACGGCCAGAGGACGAAGGCTTAGATGACGACAACATTGGGTTCTTAACTCTTATGGCTTAATTATTCTTGGATATGACACGAATATAAAATGGAAGGAAATGCAAGGAATAGTAGTCGGACGGAATCCGACATACGATTATAAATGAATAACACTACGTGAGCTTCCGATGGGGAAGTATGACTCCGGTAGATAGTGGTGTAGCATAGCCATTGTTTTGAACACGATGAAGTTTGAAAGTCAACAGCAACTCCCTAGCTTCGTTTTACTTGCCTGATCTAGCCCTGCGAAGCCCACACCCCATGACCACCTGGTGGTAGGATAAAACCCTTTAGGTAAGAAATCCAGCACTAGCCCTGCCCCTAGACTATAACGGGGAGAGCCACATCTGTCCCCTCCCCTCCAGCGCAGCGCAACTGGCCCAAAATGGAGCCACTGACGTCTCTCTTACGAGCACAACGCCGTCGTGTCGTCAGAGACCTCGACTAGTCACCACACATTCACCACAAAGAATCTCCAGCAACTAGGCAGGTTTCCAGCAGCTCTTACACGTAGCAAGCAATAAAATCACTAACGAGCAGATCTTCATCGAGGTATATAAGTAGCCCGCATCTCCTACCTTGATGGCCACGAGCACCTTGTTGTCCAAGCACCACAATTGCCTGTTTCGATCGCCGCCGACCAATCAGCAATCGACCTGGGCTATTGCAACATAGCTGCTCTATATCACAACTACTATTACTATCACTTTAAACAACCAACTTATCATATTCGTACAAAATGGGCTGCAACTGCAACTCCGCCGGCGCATGCAGCTGCGCTAGCTCGGGTACCTGCAAGTGCGAGCAGAACTGCGGCTGCACTAACTGCCCCGTAAGACTCGCCTTCCCCTATTCGTCCCCTATTTTTACGTGTCATCTCCAAGTTCAGTTTCGCTGACTATAGTGTGTGTACAGAAGAAGGATTAAATCCCCTCCTCTCTCCTTAACCGCGAAACGAAGTCCCGACACTCTACTCGGCGAATCGATTTGAATAAGCGGGAATAACCATGGCAGATTGGAAATCTTTCAGATCCATACCTAATTCTTGTAAATAGTTACAGTAGCCGCAGGTATCGAAGGAATAGTTCTAGTCACTCCTTAATGACACAACACAACACAATACAATCAATTATCCTTCACAGTATCACATTCCTGCATTGAACATCGTGCTCAATTAACATCAACATCATGAATATACAAGTCCCGTTCCATTCAAGACAACTGCCTCCTATGCTTACTATCCGTAACATTTCCCTTCCTTCCATCAAGCACACCGCAACGCCCAAACTATGCGATTTGTCCTGTCCTAGGTAGGTACCAGTAGTCATTACTCTTCATCACTGCTATCAACAACAAAACCCGCTCTCCGCCGCCTCGGGGCTGCTTTCGCAGCGGGCAAGTCTTCATCGTCTGCATCTTCCATATCTACGTCACCATCACCATCGTCGTCACCAGTAGACGGCGGAGCTGACGGCTCCTTAGAAAGCCTCCTGCGCTTCGCCCCCGACGCCGAGCCAGCGCGCGGACTAGACGACAGCGGCGTATCGTCGGTGCCATCCGCCCTCTCTCCATCACCATCGCCATCCTCCTCATCATCATCCGAGTCCTGCGGCAGAATGAGATCGTCATCATTATCACTCTCATCCTCAACCAGCACCCTCGCCTTCCTCTTCTCGACCTTCGGCACCTTGGGCACCTCCACCGCCGCGGCGCCCGTAGTCGCAATCCCCTTGGCCGCGTTCACAGCGGCATTCTGCTGCTGCCTCTGGCGAATGCGCTCCTCATTAGCGTAGAACTCAGCCCAGCGGTCTCCATCGTCGTCCGACTCGTCGTCGCTGGCGTGCACGAAGAGCTCGCTCTTGAAGCGTCTGGCTTTCGCCTTCTCGCGCTCCTTTCTCGCGTGCGCTTTCTCCTCGAGCTCCGACTCGTCGAGTTCTTCCGCGTCGCTGGCTCTGCGGCGGCGCCGCCGTGTTTTCTTAGGCTTGTCTAAGTGCGCATCTGCGACCTTGCGGTTCGTCGGTCCGCCGGCCGGGAAGAGGATCTCATCATCGTCTTCATCGTTGACAATGCCGTCATCGTCGTCGTCGTCGTCGAAGACGGCCTTCTTGCGAACTGCGGCTTTCCGCCTTAGCTGGTCTTCAGCCAACTTGCCATCTTCGAAGGTTGGCGGGTTGAACTCGGCTTTCTTGATTAAGTCTAGAGAGTCTTGCAGTTGGTCGGGCGTTAAATGCGATGGGATAACCCATGCCGATTCGGGCGTCTCGTCTACGCTTGGGACAAGGCGTTCGAAACCGACGAGTTTCATGAGGAGTCGGAGGTGAGAATTCTTGAACATGGCGGTGCGGCGAGCATCGTTGTCGGGTCGGACAGAAATGGGAGGAGCTTCTCTTGTGGGAGGATTCTCCTCATTCTGTTCGCCTTCTTTCTCGCCTCCTTCTATCGAGGGCATTGCCTTCTCTGCTGCTTCCCAGGCCCTTCTTTCAGTTTCTGCGGCGGATAGCTGTTCCTTGACCCAATTGACATGATCAGCTAGGTTCTTGTCTAATAAGACACCAACAGCAATTGCAATCTGTTGATCTCGCTCGACAATATGTCGGAACTCTAACTCAGCAGCTGGTTTAGGTTGTGACGTTGAGATGGTCTGTTTCTCATATCCGTACTCCAGATAATGCGCAGTTGCGTTGATCTTCGAGAACAGCATCTCGATGATCAATTGGGGTCGCTCCTCAATCTTGCGGATGCACTTTCTCAGAATCTGCTTCACTAACTCTTCCCACTCTTTATACATTGCGCAACTCTTGTCTAAGGGTTCCTGGCCCTTAATCATATTGTAGAATAAATGTATAATGTCGACTCGGAAGAGCATAACACTCATGTTCTGCTTGAAGGCTATGCGGTAGAAATAGCGATGCGCTCGCTTGAGCTGAGAGTCGTCCAGGTCTTGGTAGTACTTGGTGAATTTGACAAATGTGTCCACCACACCTTGAGGGGTAAAGCGATTCACAAAGCGACCGAAATCAAACTTCCGTTCGCGCGACGTTCGCTCCGCATTAGCTTGGTCATTTTCGGAATCATCCTCCTCTTCTACGGGGTTCTCCTCGTCCTCCCCGGCAGCTTTCGCGGCCTTCTTCTTTTTCCGTACTCGCCGCCGTGATCGTACTTGCATATCCACGTTCTGTTTTGAATATGCCTCTAGAACACGGAGATAAGTGTGCGTAAGCTCGGTGCAAGCATCAAGATACTCAAAACCTTGGTCCTTGTAATTCCTCGCAATATTCGCAACTCTATCATGGGTTTCCTCCTCGTAAAATATGCGACTAAGGATGTTTTCCGCAATCTCTTCGTCGTCCTCATTCCCCGACTCTGACATCTCTTGAACTGTCAGGAGAATCTGCGTAAAACATCGCATAGCAGCGCACAATTCTTGCCAGCGCTTGTTTTCTAGCGAGTCGCCAATTGCCCTATTCAACGTGATAAACGTCTCCTGGTTAAGGACAGCAGCAACGAGATTGAAAGGTCTGATATCGTCGACGCTACTTGACTTACGGTCTTTCGCCGCCTTTTGTCGTACCCTCTCAGCTTCCAGAAACCACGATACCAGATAGAAGAATTGTCGGGAGTGGTATTCGAAAACGTAGTCCTTTTGTTCGTCGAGCTTCTTTCGGACATGTTGGAAGAGGGGGTTGAAGCTAGAATCTAGGAACTCTTCAACAAATCCCTTGAGTTGTTGGCGCGCTCTAGCATTGAGAGATACTGGAGGTCCAAGATCCTTCGGTTCCATTTCCTCTTTCCTGGGTCTTCGCGGGGGTCGATATACCTTGCTGCTGTCCATCTTATGCTGTCTAGTTGCTGCATCTAGCAAGGCATCCTGGCCAGTAACAGTCGATACCTTACCATCACCTCGATCCACCCAGATCATAGTTCCCCACCGATTGTGTCTAGACGGAGCCTTTCGATTATAGGGCCGGTGCATTGCCGCTTCCTTATTCATCATAGCTGTAAGTTCGTTCGATTGGGCCTTGCCGAGCTGTTTATCATCCATGAATAGTTTAGTGACATCGACACGCTTGACCAGGTGGAAAATGATCTCCATAACGATGATGCCCTCCTGGTTGAAGTCCTCTCCCATGTTGGAGGCTATTGTCAGGAGTGTGAGAAGAATATCTTGATAAGAAAACGCATCGATCAGAGCCGAACGGGAGATCTGGGATTCGTCCCCATCGTACTGGACACCGGCAGGCGGAGATATCATGGCTACGTTTCGCAGGAATAGCAGAATCAACTTGATGATTCCCTCGTCCCGTGCAGATCGCTCGCTGCGGGATAAGGCCATAGAAGGCAATGCAACTCGTACTGCCGTATGGAGTATCTGGGCGGCATCAAAGTTGATAATTGCACGCTTGTAACCGACTTGGGCGAGTTGCAACACTGGGAGATGTCGATGGTGGTTGACGGTCATCTGGTCGAGATCCCTTTCCAAAGGCCAAGTCAATGGTACCAAAATCTCAAAGCACGCCAGCGCGGCTCTCGCCTTAAACTTGTTATCGGTCGCATTTTCAGGCCAGGAGGCGAGAATGTGTAAGAGGTCGCCCTCGACTATATTCGCCTCGGCCAAGCATCGCGCAACGTCCATTCGGTTCGTTTTCTCGTCGTAGAAGCGAATCCATTTCTTAATATCCCTGAGGACCTCCAGGGCGGAGTCTCCGAGCACGTATCGTCCATCGTCGTCGGCGCTGAAACCACCAAGCTACAAGATCGCAGTCAGTAACACCACCAGCAAACGCTCTATAGGGAAACTACTAACAGCTGAGACGAGACTGTTGATGTGCGCCCGAACCTCGGGATGTACAACATCATTAGTGCCCTCCGAGGGCTCCATGTTGACGGCGAGGAATTGGTTCCCTACGCCAGAATTCTCTTCGTGATTCAGTTTTGGACCGTCATTAATACTAGGACAAGATAGGCCAGCTCGAATTGGTATAAATTGAAAACGCGATTTACGCGTCTCAATTTACGGAATGACGCGCCAAGGGGACCCCCACTAGTGGGACTAGATGGGGCCGCAAATATGGCCCGTGCATTATCTGGCCAGGTACGTACCTCTTCGGCTCGCCCAAGCGGTCGCCCCACAGTTATCCGTAGCCCGAGGCTATCCGGTAACCCGCCCGGCCCATTCCTCACCTTAACATACCTCCAGCTTGGTAAAGCTTTCATTCTTTCAACAAAACAGTCGAGTAAGCTGCACAGATTAGCATCATGGCAAGTTCAATGGGAAGAATAAGAGCTTTACAGCTCGGCCGCCAAATCAGACACTTCAGCTCCAGCTCAGCTCGATATGCGGCTGAGGTAAAGAGTCTGGGCGTCCTAGGCGCGGGACAAATGGTAAGCTGCCTCCATCACATGTGATTCGAGGTTGTCACGAATCAGCTCACACCTCCTTAGGGATTGGGAATTGCTTTGGTCGCCGCTCAGAAAGCTGGTGTTCCCGTTACACTTGTTGACTCGTCACAAGCGTCTCTTGATAAAGGAATCTCATTTGCAGGTTCGTTGAATCATTACCAATGATGTCACTTCCCCCAGTGCGAATTAAATATGCTCATTGAACCCCAGAGAAGCTCCTATCTAAAGATGTTTCGAAGTCGCGAATCACCCAAGAGCAAGCTGATGAAGCGAGAGCCCGACTCTCGCCCACGACGGCCATTGAGGAGCTCTCGAGTGTTGATTTTGTAATTGAGGCGGTGCCAGAGATCCCGCAGCTGAAGTTCGACATTTTCGCCAAGCTTGCGGAAATCTGCCCGAAGCACGCTATCCTAGCAACTAACACGTCCTCCATCTCAATCACAAAGATCGCTGCTGCGACCACCAAGGACCCCAATGATACGTCAGCGAGCTCTCGCGTCGTGTCGACTCATTTCATGAACCCTGTCCCCGTGCAGAAGGGTGTCGAGATTATCAGCGGGTTGCAGACAAGCACGGAGACTCTAGACACAGCTATCGCTTTCTGCAAGGCTATGGGGAAGATTCCCTCCGTGTCTGCAGATTCACCGGGATTTTTGGCAAACCGGATCCTGATGCCATATATCAACGAAGCCGTGATATGCCTGGAGACCGGCGTGGGCGACCGGGATTCTATCGACGCCATTATGAAGAATGGCACCAACGTGCCGATGGGACCGCTCCAGCTTGCCGACTTTATTGGACTTGACACATGCCTGGCTATTATGAAGGTTCTTCATCAAGAAACTGGCGACTCTAAGTACAGACCGAGTGTGCTACTTGCAAAAATGGTAGATGCTGGCTGGCTAGGGAAGAAGAGTGGCAAGGGATTTTACGATTACTAAAGGAATATAATGTATATGCCCTCTTATTGTATACTTCTCTCCATCGGGTGGGTGTGAGACGTGTCTGGCCTTATCAGGGAGTCATCGTCTCGCAGCATAATAGACTGGTAACTCGAGTTTCGGGTCGACGGGTAGTATATTTCAATAAAAGGAATTGATGACTTGTTCGTGCTATATACCCTAGAACTGTCTGACCATAGCGACCGTAAAATACGTATATCGTTGCTTTAGATCTTAGATGTATTACTCCTTGTGTGCTTTGCGGTATGCTTTAGATACTCACTTCGAAATCTATACCCATCTCGTTTTACGTGCAAATAATAATTGGGCGGCATAGAAGCCTCCATGGCTGAAAGTCTCTGGATCTAATAATGGCGCCACTTAAGCCCGAGTTTTATGAAGAGTATTATTAGGATCGTGCACACGAAAGTCCGGTAGTCTTTTCCACATTCCTTCCCTAGGGCGCCTAGATAAAGCTTATTGCACGATACACAAAGTAGATACCTTATTTAAAGCTAATATGCCTTCCGCCTTTTCTTTCCACTTACTTCTTCGCGTTCCATAGTGCATCTAATCATTATGCTGACGCTAACGTCTATGGCCAATGATGATACAGTCGAGCAGCTGAGGCCGCAATTCAATATCTGATCCAACGAAATACGACCAATGATGACACCTATGGGTAACTGAGGTCACAATCTATTTCCGCTCTCTAAGACACAGCGGTCAGTATTAATACACTCATTGGGGATCCTACCTATCTCTATTTTTCTGGAACTTTTACCAGCTGGGGGATGTATCACGCTTCCGGGCAAACTACGTGGTCCGTAAGGACGCACAACCACATGCCGCATGGCAGATGTCATGCCCGTTCTCCCGCCCCTACCTTTAAAAAGGAGAAGGCGGAAAAGAAAGTCTTGAACCTGTTCTTTTGTCAACAAAGAAGCCCGTCACAGGTGGTAGAAGATAGATGGAAAGAGAAAGTCTCAGCTCAGAATCCTTCGTTTTATATCACTGTTTCCAGCCTCATTAAAGCGAATGGTGGATCATCATCACGAAGAGAAATCACATGTACACGGCATTACACGCCATCACGAAAAGAAATTCGCACAGTACTTACTTTCGTTGGCACTTGGTCGTATCCGAATGGTGGCACGGATTAATTCGAGGCAAGTCGTACGTGCTAAATGACAAAACGTGAAAATGGCCTTCGATTGGCAATGGCTGATGTTCTCGCCATTCATAAAGTAATGTTTATCGAAGAGGCACTCTATAATTTGGCTAGCCCGGTGGGTGTCACGTTGAAAGGGAAGAAGGTAAGTGGCCGGGTAGTAAACATAGATCTGGGGGATCAAGCAGAGATTCTCGGCACGGAGACGAAGTTTAGTTGAAAGAGTTGTTATGGTAATGAAAACTGAACAGGCATCAGTCCGAGAGGACCCATAGGTCAAGCAACATGTCTCGACAAGCGTTTACTCCTACACCGTCGTCTATCTCAAAAGTGCCACATGGAAGCCGCCATCGTCCCAGTCGTCAAGCTGCTGCATGAATGCTTTGAGTCCCTGGTTCGTAGTAGATGTGAGAACTCAGTTGCTTTATAAATTAGAAGATAACTAAACTCAGCCATAATAAGAGGTGGATATTCACATGGCTTTATGATTATAGATTAGGCAGCTTGCTTTGGGTAGAGAAACATGCTTGTGAGATGAGGTCCTACATAGAATCTTAGAGACGAATCTCCCGCTTTACCTGCGAGATCCTCTAGTAAGGCTTGATGTCGTAGCAAGCTAGCTGCGCCTCGCCTTACTCTTCCTTCTTGTTCCTATCCTGCTATAGCATAGAGCTCAATATAGATCTTAGGCTCTTTATGTCTAGTATTGCCTTTACTATATATTACACAATCAACAAAGGTATAAATCACGATTCGACTACGCAGTAGTCTGTTTACGTGGTACATAACACACATAATAGGCACATCAAGAGTCTCGAACCAGCGAGTTACAATCACCTTACATACAACAGAAGAACTACACGAAGACTGAATTGAAATGGTTTTCATTTCATAAATCTCCCTCAAGCTACCTATGTATGCTTTGAGACGGAGTTAAAAAGAATCGACCTTCTAGCCGCGCTATTGGGTATCGCCTCTACTTCTTCTTCTCACTACCATCTCCCGCCTCGCTTCCCTCCGCCAAGGCATCCTCACCTCCTATTACCACTAAGAAAAGAATAATGTAGATATAAAAAAAAACATGTAAAATGTAGAAAAGAAAAAAAACGACCAACTCCGGTCTTCTGCCCGTCCCTTCTCCCTGACACCTGGTCTTTTGCTAGTATGTTGTATGATGGGTTGGGTATATACAGGCGGGATCCGGACTTCTCATGCCTATGTAGGGTATGGGTATAAGTATAGGGTAGGTAATTACATACAAACGGGGCGCGAGCTGCATATACCAATCAAACCCTCAGACGACGACGACGGTGGCACAAACGAGATATATTGGTCTAAGCTGGTGGTACGGTACTGTGGCGAGCTACCGAGACCTCCTGCCCGTATTGTCCCGAGTGCTCGCTTTCCATATTGTTTTTTTTCTTGTCTTGTCTTGTCTTGTCTTGACTTGACTTGACTTCTTCCCCCCTGGCTTGGCATGCAGCGCCCCGTCATGACGGCTCCTCGCGGTAGCCGCCCTTGTTTTTCCTCCACCGTATGTGCATTAGGACTTAGTTAGGTACACCGCATGCGGGCCCACAAGCGGTGCTTCATTGATTAGATGAAGTTCATATCTTGCTTCCCCTCTGTGGGCGAGACGCTTAGCTCAGGTTCATGACGAGAGGACCCGCGAGCGTGATGTCGTCCGTCAGCACACCGGAGGCGGGGCCGGCGCTGGTGAGGGTGACGTAGACGGTGCCCGCTAGGTTGGGCGGGAGCGCGCAACCTTGAGCAGGGTCGAAGGCGGAGAAGGCAGTGCCGCCGGGTGCGGCCGAGTTGGTGAAACCGCAGAAGGTAGCACCAGATGTGGCTTCGCTCTCGAAGTTCAACATGGTTCCTTGCACGAGGGCCATAACACCGGCTACCGGAGCAGGGCTGGTCATTTTCAGAGTGGGGAAGGCAGTCAAGATAAGGTTGGATCCGGCAGGGCAGGACTGGATGAAGGGGGCAGCAAGGGAAAAGACAGCCTTGGGTCCCAGGGGAGTGTCGAAGGGAGATGGGGAGGCGGCGACTCCCGAGGCGATGCGGATAAAGGACTGGTGGCGGGCCTCAATGGTCAGGATAGAAGCAGCAGTGCTGAGAATCTTGCTATCCGAGACCAGAGGCGCGGCACCGAGGTAGGCGGAAATACCGACACTCTCGAGGATGGCAGCAGTGGCAACCATGCCAGCAGCATCAGTGAAGCCAAAGTTGTACTGGCAAGGCTGGACGGGTTGGACACCGGCCTGGGCAATGGCACTTTGGAGCAGGCCAACGTGGGACTGTTCACTGGAGCCAATGCCCTTGAGATCAGCAAGCTGAACCTGGTTCAAGCCAAGAGCAGTGAATTGATCATCGGGGAATTGAGCAAAGCCTTGCTGGTAGAAGGAAGCCTCAAGCCATTCCAAGGTCAAGGCGCTAAGATCCAGTCAGTGATGTGTTTACTTGAAGCACGTAATGATATTAGTGACATACAATTGTAGGATATCGACATCTGACAGACCGAGAGCAGCGGCAGCAGCGTTTTGTCGCCTAGCAAGGCTGTAGATGTGGTTTTGTCTCGTTGTCAGCTTGGGGTGGGCTGGTAGAGCGCTAGCAACGGCCGCCAATCCCGCCACAGCTCCTGCAATCTTCATGATGGAAGGCATCTTGTCTGATTAAGTGTCGGTTAT
Organism: Hypoxylon sp. FL1857; assembly: GCA_022578955.1. Classification (NCBI taxonomy): domain Eukaryota; kingdom Fungi; phylum Ascomycota; class Sordariomycetes; order Xylariales; family Hypoxylaceae; genus Hypoxylon; species Hypoxylon sp. FL1857. The sequence continues at coordinate 537,434 of MU400373.1, read as the reverse complement.
GAGTTATCTTCGTCTCCGTTTCGTTTCAAGTAATCGTCGAGTCAATAGCGACAGCGTTGATAAAAGTTTTCGTTAAATGAGTGTTCGTCGAAGTGAATGAAAGCAAGACCAGCCTGGCTGTTCTAAAGTCCCACCTGGGTATTACAAGAATATTACAAGAGGCTCGAAAGGAGAGTGAAGACGTTGATCCCGCGGGGAAGCAGACCAGCGCTTTTGGTTCGGAGTTGGACACGAAATGTACGGGATGAGAAGGGAAAGGAGGAAGCAGACCAGAAAGGGTGGGAAACAGCGCTTCATTAAAACCAGTCGCCAACTGGTAGATTGGGAATGTGATAGACACTGCGGGTCACGGAAAGAAGGTAGGCCGGCAGTAGACAGGGCGATCCTAAGCGTCGGCCCCTTGAGGCTCCTTGACAATAGAAACTGCGTTTTCATTTGCTTATTGTCCATCCTCCCACGAGCTTCCGACTCCGAGAATCAGGGGGTACCTACTTAGTACACCCGGGCAATCTAGATTCCTTAGCATAGTCGGGATCAAAAGGGGACAGACCCCCATGGAACGTGGGAGGCGGACTAGGCTGAGATAGGAGGAAGAAACGAAACAAGATAAAAGGCCAGCTTCGTCCGGGCCAATGAGAGCTAATCTCGTTAATCAAGCTCATAGCTTAAAGTTGAGATGAAGAGTGCCTTGCAAGGTCCGGGCTCGGATCTGTTCGTTCGGTTAAGGATAGTCGCAGCCAAGAGCCGTTGAGGGGACGACCAGGGGTGTTTTTGACTCCTGGAGCAGGGAGCACGCGGGTGCGCACGGGGTCTTGGAGCCCAGCGTGCCTCAGAAGTCGTTTCAGAGAGCGGACGGCCAACGAGCCGAGCACTGAAACTGGACACCCAGCTATGCCGATTGATTTGTCCATTGCCACGTTCCCGCCTAATTCTTCAACAGGTAATGATGCAGGTACCCTTTCGGGGCAGACTTTAAGCTTCATGACGCACTGGCGCAGTATTGTGACACGGCTTGGCAGCAGAATTCGGATCTGCTCCCAGATCCTGCTAGATTTGGTAACTGACTATCACATTTAGGCTTCTTCGGAATCTGATCTATGCTATAGAAAATCATACGTAGAGAAGTCGGCCATGAGCCTATTTTCTTTTGGCTATTATTTGGCATTGCTCGAATTGAGATTCTCCCGCCGTAAATCGCGATAGAATTGATTTTGATTCTGGACGCCACGTACGTAAAGATACAGGTAGTAATCCAGGGACCTGGTAGACCGCCGACCGGGGCTGTCATTGGTGGGTACGGGGGTGGAAATGACAGGAAGGGCAAATGTCGTATCGGGCGTTTCTCGACGCCGCTAATCCTTAGCTACGGGCTGGGCGCGCAGAATAGAGGGAAGACGTGAACAGGCGTCAAATTATTGGATCGCTGCACGGTTAATTACGTTCTTAGTCTTATCGTAGATCTATGAAGCGAGGTGCCAAATAGCGAGATTCGACTTTAACCCGCTCCACCACCCAAATTCTGTCCCAAACGTTTAGCGATGCAGCACGTGAAGGGGAACAGGCCGGACCGCTACGGGTCATGGAGATAGTCTGACAGCCTGACAGCTTCCAACGCCGATCGAGCTTCGAGAAATGTGGATAACCAGTCAAGGTGATGTCGCAATATCTCGGAAAGTCACATATAACCACGGCAGCTGTGGTAGGTGGCACATCCGTGATACCCATCTTACCGGATCTGTCTGACGCCCTACCATGCACTCCATGCATCATGCCCGCATAATCTGAGGCCTAGCGATAGATATAAATAATGCATCTGAAGCATCTCATCCTCCTTCGGTCCAGTATTCCTCCTGGATGAATGAATCCTTCAATGGCATGTATATAAACTCTAGAAAATATCGAGAGGGAAAAAAACGCTTTATGCCGCCTACCTTGCCAGAACAATGAGATCACCCATTGCGCAAATTTACTAGATATATCATCATATGTCACACATACGTATAACAGGATCTCGTATATCTCTGTTGATTGCGGCAGCTACCTAGTTCTATCTGCCTCACCAAAAACACTTTTATCAACACGGTAAGAGATGCACTCCTTGGGGCTCTGGTCGAGGGTACGACCATACAATCTACCCTATTTCCCCTCATCGCTACTTCACTCTACATGATTCAAACAACATGCTAAACGCTCCGGCACCCTTTTGCCCCGCCTGCCCACGTGTCCAGCAAAGCATATTACCATTAGGCAGTTAAAGAGCATATGGGTTGAGCGATCGGATAGTCAAGCAACTGTGTTTCGTTAGCTTATATGCATAACAATAAAAGTGTCGATTTACTTACGGTGGGCTCTTGCTGAGATCCGTCTTGAGGATCACAGGCACTCTAGTCATCTCCGTCACATCTTGGATGTAGTCACCACCTTCTTCTCTCAGCGCAAATAGTTTGAGGTACTTCTCCTTGTTCGTCAGACGGGTTTCCACAGCTTCCGCCATAGGCACCTTCGAATCTGACCTGGTACGGTGAAGTACCCCAGGGTTTGACGCTGATCGAGCTGGCGAACCTGGAACGCTCTGAGTCGGGCGCTCGGCTAGTGATGCACCGGCCATAGCTTCCGTGATATCAGAAGCATTGTCGTCGTCATCGTCGAACAGGGCTTCTGCGGCATCCGTCGGCACAGTACCCGTCTCCGTCTGCTTTCGTGTTGCTTCCTCCCGTTCTTTCTTAGCTCTCTCAGCCTCTTCCGCCTGTCGAGCAGCTGCCATCGCGTTTGAGATACGCTGCGATGCACCCGCCTTAGGCCGTTCATCTTCTGGTACGTAGGCAGAGCTTGGAACTCCCTTCTCCCAGTAAAGCTCCAAGACTCTCTTCTCTTTTCTGAACTCGGCCTTCTTCAGCGGCAACTGGTCGCAGTGCACGCGCTTCTCGAAGCCCCATTCGGGAATTAAAACATCGAAAGCAGATTCGTAGACACAGATAACAATGCCTTCGCTGATCAGGTCTCCGTTAACTTCCTGTCGTTTCTTGTCCATGATTCTGCATGACTCAATGTGAATGCTCTGTTCCTGAGCGTTCTGTGCCGACTCCTTCTTGGTGTTACAAGATTCAATCGTCTTCACCAGATTCTCAATATCATCGTTGTATTCAACCTTGCCTTCCGAAAGGACAGCCTCCAGTTGGCGGTGAACAATGATGTCAGCGTAGCGCCTCGTTGGCGCGTTGAAGTGTGTATAAAGGGGTAGATTCAAAGCGTAGTGAGGCCAAAGCTGCTTGTTAGTCTTCCCAGCAATGAAGTATTTGGCGTGCTGCATGGTCTTAAGGAGCAACGTTTCCATACCCTTACGGATATCAGAGTCGTCAACCTTGAAAAGGCTGTTCTGAAGTGTACCGCTGCTAGTGGTATCAATATCATATCCAAGCGCCCGCATGCGTTCGACGAAAGTCTGCAAGCGACGGGCATTCGGCGGTGACTGGCGGCGAAGCAGAGCCTTCTCAGGGAGACCCTGAGCAAGTTTCTGAGCAACCGATGCGTTAACTTTGTGCAAGAGCTCCTCAACTAGCTCAGTGCCTGGCGTAGAGTCGAAAATATTATGTTGGATAGGAATATTCTCGTCATCCAACTGGTGGAGTAATCGAAGAGGGGCCATTGGCTCGCCCTCGGAGCCCAACCGTGCTTCTCGGAACTTCTGTGCGACAGCCTTGGAACAAGCATTAGCAAACAGTTTTATAGGAAGTAGAGGGAACACTTACATTGAGAATTTGGACATCCTTGACCTGAACAACATCATGAGTGAAGCCGGATTGGTTTGCAAGTGCGTCATCAAGTTCCTTCAGAGTTAGGGTAGCGTTACTCTTGACGATACTCTTGCCAATCCATGTGTCACCCTCTGCCACCACACCGGTATGTGGATTAACACGGAAAACAACACTGACAGTAAGTCTATCCTCATTGGGAGCCAGAGTGCAAAGCTCTGAAGCGATCCTAGGAGGAAGCAAAGCGCAGGTTCGGTTCACGAGGTGAACCGCAGTGCCACGCTTCTTGGCTTCGCGGTCGACGAGCGAGTTAGGCTTGACAAAGTGGGTGACATCAGGTACGTGAATACCGATCTCAATTTTCCCGTCTGACTCGGTCTTGACGTGAACAGCATTACCGAGCTCGCCGGTGCCAGCAAGATCAAGGGTGAAAGTCTTTTCACCTCGGAAGTCTCGGCGAGAACTAATACTAGCCTCGTCTTCTTTGGCAATAGACCAGTCCTGAAGGCCGACACTTCGTAGAACGGCTTCTGAGAACTCATCTGATGAGAAGTTATTGTCGCGAAGAAGGGCATCAGTTTCAACCTTTAGATCGCCCATCTTGCCTAGCTGCTCAACAAGCGTACCGAAGGGGTGCAGAGAGGTAATTGGCCAACGCTTGATGCATGCAACAAAAATGCGATCGGCATACTCCTGGTGCTTCTCTACAAAGTCTCGCGGTGCCTGTTCAGTGGGGATGGCAATGAGAGGAACACGCTTATCAGTAGGTTTAAACCAGACAATCTTAGGCTTGTCTTGCTGACGGTTGTCATGAGATCGGCCACCGTCTCGGGCGGCCCGTTCAGCCTCCTGTTTCTCTTTGGTTGCTTGGCTGCTAGGGCGCAATAGGCCAAGCGTGCCTGAAAACATTTGACCGGCAACACGTTCGATGACAGCCACGATGTGTCCAGCATAAAGGGGTTTAGATTCGTCGTTGATCTCCTCCTCTTCCACGAGAAGGAGGCTCTGACCTTCTACTTCCACATCGTCATTCTTCTTCTGTGTAGGTCTTTGTCGAAGACTGCCACGTCGACGGATTCCTCCTTCGCCGTTAGCTGCCTCTTCCCCATTACCATTGTTGGACTGCGAATTGCCATTGGTAGATCCAGACCGTGTGTCGGTGATGTCCTTTCTCTTCTTCTTTTCCTCTTTTTCTCGCTTTTGTGACCATACTTCATCCACATCAAGGAGCTCAACTGCGACAAGATCACCCTCAAGGGCTCGGTTACGGTCTTTGCTACCGCAAATGAAGATGTCCGCGTCTAGAAGACCATCTGAAGTGGACACGTATGCGTCACTACGGTTCTTTTTGTTTACTCGGAGGATACCGGAGACAAGCTGCCCGTCGCCAAGAAGCGCCGGCAGGGTGGCTTGGGGAAGATACGGGGTAAAGAGCGTCTTTCGCTGCTGCTGTTGCGACTGCTGACCGCCGAGCTGGGGTGCATGCTGGCTCCCTTGAAGACCAACGAGATGCTGGCCATTCATCTGGGCAGCCTGGAGAGCCTGAAGCTGGTTCAACTGCATGGGATTAAGCTGTTGACCAGGGTACATTTGCATAATTGGCATCTGGCCAGGCATTTGCATGAGTTGAGCCTGGTTTGGATACTGGAAGCCTCCAATGTTCGAGATAGACTGGCTAACCGAGCCGCGAGCACGATGACCAGGCTGAAACCCTTGCTGACCCTGACCACTCTGGTCTTGACCTTGGTTTTGGCCCTGCTGGTTACGCCAATTGCCTTCGAAATTGCGCGAGGAGGTTCGAGCATGGCCGCCTGCGGCGCTGCCACGGCGACCAAAATCACCAGCATCATTATTTAGATGCATCGAGCCACCACGGGCACCTCCTCTGCTGTTGACTGCCATGCTTTGGCTCCGTCCATGCCCGCCACGCCCACCGCGGGTGGATGAGCCCTGTGCTATAGGAGTATCCGCAGTGACAGATTTTGGTTCCTCGGCAGCAGAGCTCTCAGAAGGACCCGCAGCCGGGAACTGAAAGCCTGAGGTCGTTCGTTTCTGCTGAGCAATCTCAGCTGCCTTCTTGGCGTCGGCCAAAGCTAAAGAGTGTCTTCGCTGGTGACCGGAGCCGCCACCTCGCCCTCCTCGAGGTGCATTCTCCCGATTCTGCTGACCAGACGAGTTATCAAAGTGCCCAAAAGCGGACCCGGAGGCTCCAGTGGAAGGAGCCGGAGGTGGTCCCATTCCCATGTTGGGGAGAGCCGATTGGTTGCGGCGGTGCGACATGGGCTGACTTGGTGGTCCCAATGGGACGTTTTGCTGCTGTGGAAGCTGGTTGGGGAATTGGAAAGCTGTCTGTGGTGACATGTTGGCCATGGCTGGCTGTAGAGGGTTGAAGGAACCACCAGGACCTAACTGGCCTGGTGGCATCATTCCCATATTCATATATTGTTGGTGCGTGGCTTGTATCTGCTGTTGCTGCTGCTGCAACAACTCGATCTGCTGCTGAATAGCAAGTTGCTCCACTAGAAACAAAGCAACGCGGTTAGCTTCAAGAACAGCGCAGCAGACGATTCAAAACGATGAACGGTAGCGACAAAGAGAGCTGATGATAAGGCCTCAAACTTACTTCCAGGACTTGCGAACATGCTCATCAGCGGGGTGAGCTCGGAGGGGCTCCTGCGATGAGCGATATGAAGGCGACGGCCTGTAGGACCGGGGACGCCCCCCGTTTGGGGAGCAGGCTGTTGCTGCTCCATCTCGGGCTACCTGAGCAGTCAAGTTGCACGTCGGGTGCGAACAATGCCAGAACGGATGACAAGTTGGCTTTGGTAATTGGGATGGATGCTGTAGGCGAGAGCCAGTGTTGATTGTTGCTAGGATTGCTTGGTTGTTGACAAAACTTGGGGCTAGTTGGGTTCCCTTTTGGTGATTGCGTGGACTTTTGCGACTAACAAAAGGAGGGTAAATGAGAGGATCGAACGAGGCTGCGATGCTGCTGTGAATGTCTGAATCCCAAGAGAAGGAACGTGAGAAAGAGCTGAGAGAGGGTGGATGATGAGATGGAAAGATAAGGGAGAGCAAGACAAGAGAGGTTGTGATGGAGATGGTAAGTTGGGAAGCTTTGGAGGTTTTTGGGAAGATCACTCCAATGGCCACCTGGATACGGGGAAGAGGATTGTGAGGTCAGGACCAAAGCGAGGACGGGCAAAATGGGGCAAAGGTCTTGGCGGGCCAGGCTTTTGGCGGACTGGGGCCGCTGTGATTGGCTAGAATCCTCACAATGTGGTAAGAGGTACGAAGTACTGTACGAGCATGGTAGGCATGCCCCCGGTCGTGTGTCTAAAGTTCGTGCAGCTAGTTGCTAGGTCGCCTGTTCAGTCCGTGCCCCCGAGCTTAGGCAAGAACAAAACACGGTCTTAGTCTCTGCGCTTTAGTGTTTATGTTGGCTAGTATTCCTTTGAAGACTTTGGAATAGTCTTGAAACCCAAGGCATGCCCATGATTAAATACATACAAAAAGAACTTCTAATGAAAGTTGTGGTAACAACGACGTGGAATATAAGAGCCATGTATAAGTATCTAGGAGGTACATATGCATATTCAGACATGATGCATGGTAGGTACGTGTATGGATTATATAAGACACTATTATTACATGTTTGTACAGTACCTACCTCTGGACCCCTTGAGCTGTGAGTGGTTTCCGTCCAAAGGACAGCTAAGGAATAGAACCTCAGTGGTAGTTGCCTACCTGCACCAAGCTGTGTGAGGGCGAAACACCTGGAAGGCAACATCAGACGAGCTGATTCGATACGAATTGCACTACATCGATGTAAAGATAGCAGCGGCGGAAGCGGCAGTGTTCCAACTTTGCCCAGAGCCTTCCTTCAAGCACGAATGAGGTACCTACCTAGGTAGCTGATGATTATCGTCATTAAGCCCTTATAAGTGATACCCCCTCTCCAGCACCAGTTGCGTTGACCCTGGGAGTAAACTAATAAGCCAATGGCAAAGGACTAGGGCTCGATTGAGGGGGCTCGGGAAGCTTCGCATAGTATACTAGCCAAGTATTTAATTGCATTGCATTCCTAGCTTCCATAGTGTATCGGCCAGGTAGGTGGATGTGATATCAGAACTACCATTGCACTCTTACTATATTCCATATTACCAGGATAATTGATTTGATAATACGGCAAGCAGGGAGACCCTGAATTCGAACAAACCTAAATTAATTGAATGCATATTTCCATCATTACATAGTAGACAACAACCAATTGAATTACTCTTTAGTATACGACATTGAGGCCGAGTTTCTCACCAACACAAGTCTGACGAAGGGATGATACTGGGACTCCGCAAGTGCCTCGTGGTTTCTCGCTCATTGCTGTCAAAGACCACTGACTACAAGATGACGCTAGAAAGCTGAAGTAAGATCTAGTGTATTCTTAATGGCGGACCGCCGCACAAACTACATGGTGTTAAGAATGTGGGAACGGATTTCAATGGCACATGGCTGCACCATCACCAAAACCTCGATCGACTTTGTGGCATTCTAGGTACATGTAACAAGCATCTAAGCTACCACAAGCACAAGAGGCTGCTGATTTACATGGGACTCGCCAATACGGAGGTATGGCAAACATGCCGCGCGGGATGTCATGGTTTGGTAGCATATAAATACCTTATAATTAAAAGAGATGTATCCATGGATGAGTCTCACCATGTTCATTACCTGTTATCATGTACGTGTTGTTTCGATGAGGCACCTGCAACTTTAAACTCTGACAGGTACGTATCCACCTAACTACGTGCCACACCATCAAGATGCGCCACAACCTGCTGCCGACCCACCGAAACAACGGTATATCGGCCAATCTCTTTTTCCAGTATGCACCATCCCGTTCCCGATCTAAGCTTCAAGCTGCCTGTCCTATCGATAGCCTGAATTGATTTCATTCATTCTCCATCCACGCCCCTAGACCCCTGTCCTCGTCTTTGTTCTTTATGCACCGGACGCATCGTGAACCTATCGACGTTTCTCTGCCTGACCTTCTTACAAAGAGACGGCTTCATCTTCCCCTCCTAGGTGTAGGTATCTCGCAAACTCAGCAGTCTTTGAACATTCTTGTTAACTTTTGATCTAGCATCTTCTTTCCCGTCCAGTGTTACGATCGAAGAAGCAAAATCCGCAATGCAGTAGTACAGCTTGCCAAATGCAATGGCTGGTTCATCTCCCGCTGCCCGCAGATCGCGTCAATGGTCCAGTCCTGACCGCCGTAGCATTTCCAGCCTACTCACGGAAAATCGCAACTCGCCGCTTAGCCATCAAGATGCTCTTGCAGCAGCACAAGCCGAACACGATCGTGTCCGCGAGGCCGCCATCAGGGTATACCATGACTATGAGTTACAAGAGGAACGTAGAAGATTATTAGAGCAGGAACAGAGGATACTAGAGCAGCAGAAGCTCGAGGAGGAGCGAATCCGCGCCGAAGAACGGCTAAGGGCAGAAGAAGAGCGCCTGAGAGCTCTAAGGGCGAAGACGATTCCGAAGCTACCGCCGGAACCCCCTACTCCCGCTCCCGCTCCTACTCCCACAACAAAAGCGAATGGATCTACTGCCGTCCCGGAGCCAACCAAACCTGCCTCGGAACCAGTGAAGCCGGATGCGACATCAAATTCGAAGGCCGCTCTATTTGGCCCTCAACAGCCAGCCTTGACTAATGGATTCAATGGACATGCCAATGGTTCAAGTGGCGTGAAAACAGCACTGCCATCTCCATCACAGGGTTTCGGCCAAGCACAGTCTCCTAAAGGATCATTACCGGGCATTTCTTCGCTACTTTCCCAACCTACTACACCAACAGTCGCTCCAACAAATGGATTATCTACATCAACTCCTGCTAAACCCGTTGTCATCCCCGATGTAGACCGCTACGTTGAGATACATCAAAATTTGAAAAAGCTACGAGCATCTCTTCAACAACAGTCGAAGGCATCTCCAGTCTTGAAACGGCGAATGGGAGACATGCGGCGAGAACTGAGGAAGAACATGGGCCAACTTGTCGGCGAGAAAGGTGGAAACCGCAAACAGGTTCGTTTCCCCTCATAGGCTTTACAAGGTCTTGACTAACTGAGCAATAGAATGCTGCCATTCAAGCTCTGCTCGACGAATCACTCAATGGCTCTGTTCCAAGTCAACTGATCGATCCATCCGATTTCATTACGGATAAGAGAGAACCAGTTGAAGGCGCCTTACACAATGAACCCCAACTTCCTTCTCTGTTCATCTACCTACTCAATCACTTCGCCAAGGCTGTTATCAACCAGTTCGTCAATGAATGCGGAGCGCAGCCGAAAACCGCGGATCCCATTGGCGTGTTAGTTGCTATGATCTTCTCTAAGGATATTTACCTGTGGCGAGGCAAGACGTTAATCGACATCCTGATGGCAAAGCTTCGCGTGGTCTGTCCCGTTCTCTTTGGCTATTATGGGAGCGAGAAAACGGAACAGGGCCGCGCTCGCCTAGGTTGGAAAAAGGGCCCCACGGGATGGATTCCGGAACAGCAGCACAACGACCGGATGAAGGGCTTAGGTGCAGGGTACGCCGCAATTTCGTTAAGGAATTTCGCAAACTCGAAATTTACCAATCCGTGGCCGCCGTCTAAATACTGGACTGCTATGGCGAGAATAGCGAACACGCCACCAGCCGATATTTCGGACACGCAATGCATAGTCCTCCGATCCATGATCGAGTCAAGTGAGGAGAGATTCATCCACTTTTACGGAAATGCGGCAATCGCCGCACTGAGGAAAGCATTGGTAGAATTTTCTAATAAGGCCGCTGAGAAGACCCCAGGTGTTTTGGGCTTGCAAGTCCTAGCACAGATCCTAAAGAGGGATATTGGACTGGAATTGTGAATGGCCTGTAAGGTACTCGGATAATCAGCGATCAGGGCTTGGTATAGAGGGTATTGACCCATTTTCTTTTCTGGCGTTTAGGGGGGGTCCGGTAACGTAAAGTAAAGTAGCATTAGAAGGCGTCTAGAGCGGTTCAGATAGGATCTGCTGCTTCTTCTAGCGTCTTTGGATATACCCCAAGCGAAAGGTGGTAAGGATGATTACTATCCGCTTTATTACTGACGTCGCATAACTATGTCCTTTACAGATGTGCAGTGAGCCTCGCCAGTGACCATGACTTGCCAACAACTCCTATAACACCAGTAGTAGCACCAACAGTATAATCAAAACCGTGATTAGCACCGCAATGCAGCAGCTGCTATACCGATCCTCGTTCTTCCGCATTACGTACCCCAGCTTCTGCATACCGGTCTGTAATCGTCCACCAACACGGTCCGCTAACGTGTCGACATGCTCCAGCATCTCGACCTGCTCCTCGAGCTCGCGCCCCATATCGTCGGCCTGTCTCCGTAGATTTCCCACCGTCACAAACACGCCGTCGAGCTGCTCGTCCTGGTCCCGCATCATCTGCAGCTGCTGCCGGTGCTCGAACTCGGTGTAGCTATCCTCTCCAGCACCGCCTTCCGCGCCGTCCTCAATCGCGAACGCGCTCGGAGGCGGCAGGTCCCCATCAGCAGCGGCCTTGGCAGCGCGCGCCGCAGCAGAGCCCTTGGTGCCGGATGTGATCGCCGTTTTGCTCAGCTCCTCCCGCATGTCCTCGACCTCGCCCCCGACTTCTTGGACCAGGCGCTTGCGCCGCGTCACTTCGTGCTCGGAGAGCCCATACCGCGCCGGGTCCGACTCGGCTGCCTGGACGGATTCGACGAGGTCTGTGAGGTCCTCGGCGAGCGTGCCGAGGGCTTGTTCGAGATCTGACCGCGCGGACGCGAGTTCGGGCGATGTCGAGCTGTTCGTTAAGCTGCGGATGCGCAGGTACGAGGCGAAGAGCGGGCGCACCGTCTGCATTTGGGAGAGGACATCTCTGGGGGACGGGGTCGTTAGCTGCAGAGTCGAGAATGGGAGCCTATGGAGCTTAGGAGCTTACGTACTGTTGGACTTGGAGGAAAGGGTCCTCCTCATTCGTTGAGGACATCATCCTGGAGGCTTCAAGATGCGCCGATGCATCTATTGGCTACATCTGCGCTCTATAACGGAATTGTGTATTGTACAAGGCTCAAGTTCGTCGTCGATTCAACTCGATTTTGTTCTAGGGGGTTAGCGAACAACGCGCGGCAGGAACAAATGACGTGGTTCCATTGTACTTTCTTGGATCGGCGGAAGAAGTTCGGCAGCTGCTGACAGCTGTGGATCCAATTGTCAATAATAGCATAACTTTGCTCGCTAAAAAGTTTGTATAATAATTCCAGGCAATAAATGAGACTCGAGAATTACTGTGACTCAGAATTCACCATTGTTAGAACCTCGACATTCGCTTTGCGTACACACTCGTTTATGAATACGCCAGGTATCGCAATATGAGGCCATCTAAGCCTCTGCCGTACCCAGATTGCTGGGACAGCACCGAAGATTATGTCGAACGGCTCTTGGAGTTTGCGACTACATCGGACACGTTCCAGATACTATGTGGAGGCGTGCACATTCTGGATTTCTTCACTAACGAGCCTGGGCTCTTCCAAACGGTGATACCGCAGGACTGGCAAGCATATCTTTTAGAATGCGAACCTATGAAGTTACTAGATCTCCTTATGAGAGATGATCTAGACAAGACTCTAGATCCTCGGCCACCGGAGAGCTTACTGAAGTATATCAGGGATATAAGAAGATTCTCGTTGGCGCGCGAGTTCTCTCCGAAGAAAGAGAAGCTCCCCAAGCTGACGCGCATGGTATCTGTCGGAATGAAACCGAAGAAAATGCACGAGGTGAGCAACTTCGCGGACTATGTGGACACACTCGCCAAGGACATCTCTACCGAATATCAGAAAGATATCACTCATTTTGTGGATTTTGGGAGCGGTCAAAATTACCTAGGGAGAGCGTTAGCAAGCTCTCCCTACAACAAGCAGATCGTGGCTGTGGAGGGTAGAGAACATAACATCGTCGGTGCTAAAGAACTCGATATGCACGCAGGCGTTGCTGAGAAGCCGAAGGTCATACGGAATAAGAAGTTGTGGATGCAGAAGCTCGACAGCATGGTTCCTGAAGACCAACTAGATGAAAAGGCTTTGAAAAGAGCTGCTAATCCCGCAACAATCTCCAACGAATATGTGCCTGATTTCAGACCTCGAAGTGAATTCGACGCCATTTATACTCCTGAAGAGGGCAAGGGTTTCATACGGTATATCAAAGGGAGACTAGAGTCGGGAGACTTGACGGATGTCATTAGCCAACTCGAACAAGATCCTCTTGCTGAGGAGAAGGGACGAGGCGATCCCAATCTGATGGCCATTTCGATTCATTCCTGTGGAAATCTATCGCACTACGGCATACGATCTTTAATCCTGAATCCTCGAGTCCAAGCTATTGCTATTGTCGGCTGCTGCTACAATTTGATGACGGAGAGGTTGGGTCCCCCCACGTACAAACTTCCATACATGAGGCCATCTCTTCAGGCTCTAAATGGTCGCGTGGTAAGGGAATCTGAGCGACGCGACCCGCAAGGATTTCCAATGAGCGATCGTCTATGCAACTACAATGACGATGGAATCCGGCTCAATATTACGGCTCGGATGATGGCATGTCAGGCGCCGCAAAATTGGACCGAAGCCGAGAGCGATTCGTTCTTCACGAGGCACTTCTACCGTGCTGTGCTGCAAAAGATGTTCCTTGACAAAGGCGTCATCACTAAAGTCTATCATAATGGCGACTCTGCGAATAGTGACGGTTCAGTTCAGAGTCCGTTCAACATGAGCACCAACCCCGTGATCATCGGCTCGCTGCGGAAATCATGTTATAAAACATTCGGGTCATACGTGAGAGGAGCAATCAGTAAGCTGACTACCAATTCGGAGTATCACGAGTACTGCGACATAATCAGAGAGAAAATGATTGACGTCACGGACGAAGAAATTGCGAGATACGAAGAGTCATACGGCCCTAGGAAGCGGGAACTCAGTGCTGTTTGGAGTCTTATGGCCTTCAGCGCCATTGTTACCGAATCCCTGATAGTGACCGACAGGTGGCTATTCCTCCGGCAGCATTCCGAGCTAGTGCAGGATTGTTGGGTCGAAACCGTATTCGACTATCGGGAAAGCCCCCGAAATCTGGTTGTGGTTGGCGTTAAACGACCGACCCCTTGAATCAACTAGATACTGACGTCGGTCTTCACCGAGCCGCGGCAACACAAATAGCAACAATATTCGAACCGAATTGAAATGTCGTCAGAATCCGGGGTCTCGCAGATCCCGCGTTAACTGAACCAGTTGCCTGTGTTCGGCCCCGCAAGGTTTGTTTTCTGGGCGGTTTACAGGTCGCCCTTTACGGTAACCGGGCAATCCGGAACGATAATTGGGCGTTTATCAGAGACCTATGCCATGCATGAACCTGCATAGTGGGCCGCGGCAAAGTTGCCTATCGTCAGATTGCATCGATCAGCCAAGCCAGTCCTAGAAGGTGGAAAGTTTGCCTCGATGCAAGGCAACTTAGACAAATGCACCTTGCCGAGGAATTTCAGTCGGTTTCTTGCCGTAATTTGCGAGAGAATAATCTAGGTTAGCCCAACTCACCTGAAGCTTCAATAGCAAGCCAGACCACAAGCTTACTATTTGGAGACCCCCGGCTCTCGATGACGGCGTAATGCTACATATAACCCCACGCGTGCCTGCAGACCGTCTTCAGTGCAATTAATTATACCGAATGCCCCATCCCCAAGGTAGCCATCATCGTCGGTTAGAGATGGTGGTTTTCCGCCAAGGAGTAGATTGATTATCCTAGAAGGGGATTTTTCTAGCCAAGATAATTGGTGGCGCCTGAGATATTAGCTGTATGGAGTTCAATGCGGTCTAGCTTTCATCACTCATGACGACAACGGTGGCTGGTTTCATCTAAATCCCGTTGGGCTAACTAAGTTTGATTCGCCTTGCCTGCCGCAGAGACGGAATTCACCATGGCCCGAAGGTACTCTGATCCTGGCTCTGACGACTGACTGGCGCAATTGTAAGCACGATATTTCGCGATTGATTCCGTATGGCACCACAACGGTAGGAAGGTGAGTGGATATAGTGGGATGAAGGACGCTTCGTGGGGTTCTCACGAACGGAATATCATGGGTCGAAATTGTACGGAAGACATGGTTACACTCGGCTCTGAATCAAGAGCCCCAGACTCGGATCGAACCAGTCTCTGTTCAAAGGAGGGACGGAAGTGCCGCTAATTGAGTGCTCAATTTGCGGTCAGAGAGGGTGAGGCATCTCTTCAAAGACGGCATCTCCAGTCGAATATTCGACATCACATCACGCAAGTTATCGTGATTGAAGTGACCAGTCACACAAAATATATCGACATTATATTCCCAATCGCAGCTCCGTTACGCCAACCCTAGACAAATGGCGTTACCATGTTACATGTAGTGGATACGGCAACGGTGACAAGCAAGACAAGATCAATGATACTCTCTCGGCGCAGCTCGAGATAGGAAAATGCGGGGCAGCAAGGGGGGTCCCAAAGGGTTACCTTACCCCCCCCAGCATCTCGTCCACGAAACGGATGGCTGCACCGACAACACATGCATTCGATGGTGAATCTCCCCGAGCTCAGGTACCAATGGACGCCCTTTCATCAACGCCCGTACGGCCAAGCTCCATTACATATATCTCACGACTCACTATCTATTCTCCATCCCATCCATAGTCGCACCTCAGATAATGCACTCACCTGCATGGCGTATCGTCCGTCTAACATATACCAGGTCGATCACATCTGCTGTGTTACAGGCCGTCATCCAGCTAGTTCTGCAGCAGTATATTGCATCCCTCCATGAGGACTTACCTAGGTATAACTGGGTGAATGGGGAGCGAGGCTAACGCCACTCCCGGACAGACATCATCATGCAGGAAGGTACAAATTCCCTTGCAGACAGGCCAAGCAAGATACATCTCCCGGTAATTCCAAGACCCAGACCCCAAAGGTTCCCCCCACGCTAGCCAGCGTTGCAAAGTTGCACCCTTATAAAGAGTGGTCTGCAAGATTCTCCCAAATTCACCTAGCTCGTACCCCGACCGTCGACCACGCGCTCGAGGAGCTGATGCGGTATGGCGCAGTATGTAGATGATATGTCGAGAGTGGCCGCATATGTTGCTCGGCCCCCTTCTGCACCCCTCTGCATCCCTCTGCACCTTGGCGGCTTACCCTTTTAGGGAAGATGGCGTGCATACGCGCATATGGATGTTAGTTCGTGCCCAGGAACAATACCTAGGTTCACGAAGCTAGCTCTGCTAGATTACACCATGCTGCAAAAACACATAAATAAGGTTTGGTGCCCCCTCGCATTCACCTCACCGGTCGACGTCGGTCTGTTACATGATAACCAACCCCCTCTCGACGTGCCTGGTCGTTGAGGGTGACATTTCTGACCCCCCCTTACCTATAGAGATCTACCTCGGACTGTTTGCAGCTGCACCTACGTGCATCCGCGGCGATAGACAAGCGACCACGGCGCTACGCATTCGCCATCCCGTCAAGAGCCCTGGTCCCGGAGGCCGTCACGGGCGCCGATCCTTGTGGGAATTTGTCGAGAGTGGTACCAATGGTGCCATGTCACGCTATCTTAGACTCCAAGACGAATTCAAATCCTTAAAAAGAGGCCCTCTCGAGGGCTTCTACTCTGCTGCCAATCGACAGATAGCCTAGAGCTAGCCCACTTTCCGAGGTCTAGTGTCCACAACTTGCCTCCGACTAACAGCCCTATCGCGGCCTATCGTCGAAGGAAGCCAATATTTCTTTATCTTTGCTCCGACTTAGGGTTGAATTCTATCTAATTGACATTGTTTCTTTATTAATTCTATTTCCCCTCCTTCAATCTTCCTGCGTTTCTTTCTGTTCTCGTCTTATTATCACAAGAGTCTTTGTTTCGGACTTGGCCAAGATAACCCAGGAACACAAGTCAGGACCAGAGCCATTTCACCAATCATAACTCGACCCGGGTCTCCTTGATAGGACGCAGCTCTGTCCGTGCGCTTTAGGGGTCCTTTCGTCCCCGATCTTCGGGGTCGAATGCTCTGGCCATCAGTCGTGATCTACGGCGTCGCAAATACGACATTGTCATAATGAATGCTCAGATATCATTTCTCGTAAGACTCCCCGGCTTCATATCTTGAATTTATTACGCCAATTTCCCCGTTGCGACGCAATTGTAAAATTTTACTGTCACTATCGCAATCGCCTTAAAGTGACAGGTCAAGACCAGTCAGCTCCCATGTGTAACACAAACCAAGGGAGACTCTCTACGCACATTTTGGTACAACCTTGCAAATGCGCGCGACAAACATGTCGCGGAAGTCTAGTTGGTATACTGACTCGTGTGACTATAGGATGGGACGTTCCGCCTAATACACATTCCTTTACACCTCTACCCGAACTTCCTTCAACCTATACTACAGGTCCTTCTTCCTCAAGGCGGGGATGACTCTATCGCTCATGAGGCCGAAGGTCTCAGTATCGATAACAAGCATGGATTTCTCAACATAAGCATCACACCTGTCGAATGTTCAGTGGTATGCCACAGTACTTGGGTTAAGAATGTCTTTGAGCCGGTCATCAAGCGTCTTCCCCCCAATCTTTCCAAGACAGTCACGATATCGAAAGATGACTACCTAATTCTCTCGGTAATAGCCGCTGGGATGGATGCGGGGAGTCGAGTTATGGACTTGACTTCTCCACTCGCACTAGCAGGCGTGCCTATCTTCTTCATTACCACTTACTATTCAGATTTCATCCTGGTCCCCAGCAAAGATCGGCAGACGGTTGTGCAGGTACTCTTGGCCCGGAACTTCGAGTTTGATAAGGATGAGTCAGCCTACGTTTCGCCAAGTGCCATGTCGCATGTTCGTGGCAAGAGTCAAAGCAGCGAGCCCCCATCGACACCACCGCCTTCTAACGTAGCGGAATTGCAAGTACGCACATTCGAGCTGTTAAAGAAGCGAAATGTTGTTCCGTACATCAGCCCTTATCTTAGCTTGGTACAATGTTCCGGTAGGGATCCGTCGCAGCTCGTCGATTATAGTCGCCGCCCCACGCTGAGCAGACATCCAAGCGGCAACGGACATCATCGGAGGAGTTGGCTTGATAATGTGGATACGAAGTTATATACAAGTCTCATATCGGTCCTGGCCAAGCAGCCCAGATTTCTTTCGATTACTCTAGCTCAGGAGGACCCACCATCATTACTATTGGATAGGGAATACCTTGGCGTTTTTGGAGACTCATTGGTCGGCGACACAGAAGGCGACCTCGTCCCAATTTTCCTTGATCTTGTGAACCTCCCTCTGGAGGCTACTGGCATCGTTTCTGGCGTTGCGGGAAAGCTCATTCAGGAAATGGGCATGGATGAAACTGGCATCAGCAGCGAGCTTTCATACCTTTCTACTGCACGCGCCGGCGCGGTCATTCTATCGAGCAAGCAGTCTATGAAAGCGCTCGAGGTGTTGAAGCCTCTTCTCTCGAAGGAGTGAGACAAGGGCTCAAAAAGGGCGGTTAACCGTGTAGGATATTGGCACACCATGATACCACGGGGGATGGGAACATGTTGCATCAAGTGGTCGACGAAGTACGAAATCATGACGGGACGACATGATGCTTTTTCCTCTCTTGCACGCAAAATATCATGGATTTAGACTAAGCGGTTGGCATCGGCTGCATCTCTCGAAGGTCTCGGTTGGCGGCTTTGCGAATTCCCCCAAAGAAAAAATCCCCTCTCCATATTTTTTGGCGTCATTTCTATCTCAATTGCGCTGGCGTTCTCGGTGGCGGTAGTAGGGCAGAAGGACTGTGCATAATAGGGCCGAGCGAGCACATGGAGGAGGCTTGCTAGGGCAGACAGGCAGTCGGGATTTGAGCAGGGCTAAAAATACTACTCGCTGAGCAAGGAGTAAATAGTTGCTCCCGGCCACTTGGATCACGGAACGGACGGCCGGTCTGATTGGCTGCATGCAAAATGGGCGGGCGTTCATGCATCGAAGCATCTAATCTGTTTGGGAAGGTTATGAGACATTCCTCTCTGAGATTAATACTATTTCGCTGCGGCGTGTCTACGGCGTGTTACTAGCACCTAATTTAGATCGTCTAAAAGTCGTTCGTGGTCGTTGGTGCACGGTTGATGAACGTGCTTGAACTATTGATTACGAGGCTGGGCGGATGTGATGCTATCTCGCACCAACAAATGGGTTAATGAATAAGCCGCAAACCGCCGAGGCATAGCTGAACTCCACGACTAACCAGATACTGTAGGACGTGCTGCTGTAGCGTAGCCTTTGCCTGTCTTGAGGCTAGTGGGGACCCTGCATATCGGTTCCCATTCCATAGAGACGGGATTTGGGGACAGCAAGCATTCCTCCGGACATAATTATGTCATACCTACGATGCCTTATACAGTACGTTATGAGCTGCAGACTAAGGAGATCCGGTGACCACCAGCGGGGATCCCTTCAGATCCGCTGCCCGTTCGTCGTGGCTGCTAGCTCGGCCTCTGATTGGACGGCCGGGGGCTCGAGTACGCAATCGATTTGCTGGGGCATGACTTGTTGGCCAAGACGGAGATATGTCAGCAGCTAATGCGGAATTATAGTATGGGACAGGCGGTGTTACACTCGATGACTTGGGCGTGCTCGGACGTGATGACCACTTACACACACGAGTGCATGTAACTCGTGGGATCTCTCAGTATACTGGCCACTCATTTCTTCCATTTACCATGACTTTCTTATAATCATTCTAGATAGGGGCAACAAGTCTATTGGTTATGCGGACGAGGTAGCAAACATTCCGCAGCTTAGGCAGGATAGAGTTAGGACCTTAACATGCGGGTTCCGTCGTTTGTCATCCCGGCCTTAGCTCTCGGCCAGGGTATCACCGCGCAGCTTGATACCCGCGGCGAAGCTCAGAAAGTCCTAGCCTCCGGATCAAGGGATAAATGGCTGGGCGGCTTGGATCCCAACGCGGTAACGACCGGCATCAGAGAAGATGCGCAGAGTCCTGTGGCGTGCGCTGCGTGCGAGGTGAGAGTCCCCGCTAAGTCGTACATAATGTAGGTATGCAGGATGAGCTAACTCCGGAGAAGGCAATCCTGCTACAACTCAAACTCGTAGCTTCTAGAGGCGATGACTTCTTCGTGGACGTCTTGACGGAACTGTGTAAACGATCAGGGGTATGGGTTCCTTACTCTCGGTCTCCGTTCTTATAAACTCTCGCTCTCCTTCGCTTTCGGCCACTGACGTGCAACATAGGTCGAAGATGACGATGTTTGCGCGGGTTCCGTGGCCCTGGAGGGACCTATCATCGCTAATCGCCTGCGCGGGATATCCATCGGCTCCCGGACATCGCGTTTAGCCTGTGTTGCGTTTATGGGACTGTGTTCGTACCCTGAGGTCGAGCCGTATAATGTCTCGTTCCCGTCGCCGAAACCGAGGAGTGAGCGGCCGCGCCCTAGTGGCTTGAAGCCGTTGCATGTGGTGCACTTCTCTGATATTCATATCGATCCGCTGTATGTTGAGGGTGCGAATGCGAATTGCTCGAAGCCAATATGCTGCAGGTAAGGTACATCCCTGAACCTGGCTGCGCGTCCAAGTGTATACCTAGTATTCAGCTCGCTTTACCCTTACTAAGACCCCGACAGGCCATATACCGATGCAGACAAACCCGGCAACACTGACTTCCCGGCCGGCCCCAACGGCGAGCACACATGCGACGCTCCAGTTAGCCTAGAAGAAAGCATGTATGCAGCGATCCGCGACAAAGTCCCCGACGCCGCGTTCAGCATCTTCACAGGAGACATCGTCGACCACGCCGTGTGGGACACTTCTCAATTGCAGAACACCCTTGACATCGCGGACGCGTACTCCCGCATGGCCAACGCTGGGATGCTCGTGTACGGCACCGCAGGGAATCACGAGGCGTCGCCTGCGAACTCGTTTCCGCCTACGTCAGCTAAGAATGACTCGCAGTGGCTATACGATCTCCTATCTTCGGCTTGGTCACCGTGGATCGGGCCTCGAGCCGCGGACACGACCAAGGAATTTGGCGCCTACTCGGTGAGGTATCCCGGTGGTATCGGAATTGGTAAGCTGCGAGTCATCTCGCTCAGTACGAATTTGTACTACGCGCATAACTACTGGTTGTACGAGGAGCCCATGGAGACGGATCCGAGCGGGCAGCTGGCGTGGCTTGTTGGTGAACTTGACGCAGCGGAGAGGGAGGGCGAGCGCGTTTATATCATTGGACATATGCCGATGGGTAGCCGAGATGCGTTCCATGACGGGTCGAATTACTTCGATCAGATTGTCAATCGCTACTCGGCGACGATTGCGGCCATGTTCTTCGGTGGGTTGACCTGCTTCCCCTTTCCCCCCTTCAACGGTCTAAGGGGGTTATAACTGCCTGCTTACCATAAAATAGGGCACACGCATTTCGATGAGTTTCAACTCTCGTATGCAGATTATGGGAACAGATCACATTCAAATGCGCTGGTAGTATCATACGTTGCGCCTTCGATGACACCAACATCAGGGCACCCAGCCTTTCGCGTATACACCGTGGACCCAATCACCTTCGGCGTACTCGACGCCACCACTTACATCGCCAATACGAGTGCCCCGAGTTTTTATACTAAGCCTAAGTGGACCAAGTACTACTCGGCAAAGGAGGCCTACGGGCACCTAGTTGCAACCAGAGAAGGGCAAAAGCTTCTTGGTGAGCAGGATGAACTAACACCTGCATTCTGGCACAACGTGACCGAAGCTTTTGAGAAGAATATGACGGCATTCGATGAGTACTATGCGAGGAGAAGGCGGGGATGGGTGGTGGGAAGGTGTGACGGGGGGTGTAGAAACGCAGAGATATGTAAGCTGAGGGCTGCGAGAGCACAGGATAACTGCATGTCTCCTGGCTTTAGGCTGAGTGATACCGGAAAGTCGAAAAACAGACCTGAGGCTGGGGTTGAAGAAGAGGAGTGTGGAGGATCGGTTGTACGTGGTACACTAAGCACCACGGCCTTGGACTTGAAAATGCTGAAAGCTTTTGGGGAGATTGTAGTTCATGGGGATCTGGACATATAATCTTTGGGATTAGGATTACATTACAGCGCCTTTCCCACATAGGTATACAACTAATAAACGTTATTAAGGCTCCTTGTGGCGGCTGCACAACCCTTCATTGGGTATATGCAGGTCCATGGGGTGTGCAAGCCTAGGCATTTAGGGGATCTAGGACATGGACCATGTTCAAAAATGAAGTGGTTCTATTGCCCGGCCTATTTAAAAGAGGTTACCATGTAGAGAAAGGGGGATGAAGTAATTCACATTGTGGGCCAAAGGGTTAGGGAGCGGCAATGGTCAGCACTTTTGGGCCTGGTAGCAGAGTCAGATTTTCCATTGCCTCTGTCAGATCGTGGTTCAACCAATGGGGAGGATTATCCTGTCGTAGTTCCATTAGCCGGGCTCACTGGCGTTGGTTGAGATGCTAGGCCCGAGGGAATTGGATGATAGTCTGAAAATGCCGCGCCACTCGTGAGACTACCACCCATCAGATTATAAGAGGCAAAGTCTACACGGGAGATTTGCATAAGAGAATTATGGGAGTTTAGAAAAGACTTATTGCATCAAGTATGGTTGCTTTGGAAAGCAGGTTGTTCTACTAAGGGGGCGGATAAGCGGTCTGGACGGGAGCTTCTTCGATGCTTGGTGCTGTGAACGTTAAGGTACCAGAATGGGGTCAAGGCCGAACAAGCGAGTCGACTGCAACCATACAGCACAGCTGCTCCCTCCCGGTTATAGACGTGAGCTTAAATCTGCTTGCTATGCTTTTGTCATCCTGGCCTTGTATCAAGAGGCTAGGAAAGCGATCAGATTTCCGTGTGTACAGAGGAACGTAAAGCCTCAGCAGTGAAGGTTATGTGCAGTGAATAACCGGCCTCGCTCTTGTTACCCTGATACCCATGATCGGTAGGATTACTTACTTAAAAGTAAATAAAATTACTCATACAGGTAAGTAAGATGTAATTATATCAAGAAATAATATTAAGGTACCTTAGTAGAGTTACACAACATTTAGTAAATGCAAGTCCAATGCTAGAGAAACCTGATTTAATCGAAAGCCAGGCCTCTTTGGAAGCCTAGGTAATCATGCCTTTGCCGTATCTATGCGAGGGAAATTCGCTCATACAAATTGCGCCTGGACATCATGTTCATAACATCTTCCGCTTTACATATATCTTCCTAGTATGTGGCCAGAATCTAAACTAGATTGCACGAAGTTGGTATCAAGGTGACCATTATATAGGTAACCTATACCTATCATTACCTAAAAGATGGTTGGTACCACCCATCATATTGACATGTTTACACCTTGCTAACTTCAATACTGTCCTTGACACGGCTCAACGACATCCCTACAGAGCAGGTTAAGGTCGAGTAAGTTTTTGAATGGCCCTACTACGACTAGTCTAATAATACCTTATGTAGCGTTATTGCTATTCATGGATTAAATCCCGTGAACCGATCCCCAGAAGATCATGCTTGGGACACGTGGCGTACACCACAAGGACCTGAAGGAGATCTATGGCTCAAAAAACTTCCGGAAATGATAAGGGGTTCCCGGGTCTTCCTCTACGAATATGATGCAGCCGCGACGTATACTCCCAGTAACGCCACGTTCCCCCAGAAAGCGAGTGAACTGCTTGAGGCGATCAGAGTTGAGAGATTGTCTGACGATACCGAAAAAACCACACCGATCGTTTTCCTCGGCCATAGCATGGGCGGAATATTGATTAAGCAAGCTCTTGTCAACGCACATAACAATCTGGAAACTTACGGTTTCGTAAAAGATGCTACAGCAGGAATAGCTTTCTTTGCCACCCCACACAGGGGGGCATCCTCGTTGTCTGTTGGCGTTGGAGGCGCGATAACTAGCATTACGAGATTCCTTGGGTTCACTCGCGAGAATCTGGCAGATATGGTGAGCGCTAGCAGCACCTTCAGTGACCTCTTGAAGGAGCACTGGAGGCATCAGGCGCCTGCGTATAAGATTGTGTCGTTCTGGGGCGACAGAGATGGAGTAAGTTCTATAACAAGCCAAGAGAGCGTGTTGTTGTATTAATAGGTCACAGCTCGTGGGATTCGAAACTGCAACGCTTGGCTTTGCCGGGGACAAAGAAATTGCGGTCCAGCTACGTGCAGACCATTCGGAAGTATGCAAGTTTGGAAAGACCCGTGATGATCAGGAAAACCTCAAAAAGGTGAAAGCAAATGTTAAGGAACTTTGTAAACATGCGTGTGAACGCGCAGAGGAACTTCGTGAGTTAGCTTCTATATCTCCTGCCGACGAGCATTTGCTGAATGAGGTAAAGACTACCTCACTTGGGGAACGGTTTAAGAAATTAAGAGGGACGTCTAAGTAGATAATTGAGATTAGCGCCAGTATAATTGATGTATTGCTCATGGGCTTGATACCTGCAGGGGGACTAACTTTACTGTAAGGTATCGGACGCAAATTACGAAGAGAACTACTAAATGATTGCCTCTCAACTATCATGAACGCACAACCCGAACTCCCAAACCCATCCGACTATCGAAGACTGCTCGAAGATATAAAGGGAAACGTGCTTGAGGGTACTTGTAGCTGGTTTCATCACCATCCAACGTTCAAGAAATTCCTAGATTCGAAACATGCGCCATTCCTATGGATTCACGGAGATCCTGGAAAAGGCAAATCGATGCTGGCCCTCTCAATCGTCGATAAACTAAAATCTGTTGCTACTAGTACGGACTCCGACACCTGGCATGCTAACGCTGCGGTCACAACAGTCTCGTACTTCTTCTTCACTCACGATGATCCTTATTTGAGTACACCCGTAGTATTGATGAGGTCGCTTCTGTTTCAGCTCCTGACGGCCCGACCAAGCCTAGCGCTGGTAATCGAACAGGATGTTAAGATAAAGCGGGAGACCTTATTCACACAGCCTGTGGCCTTGCAAGCATGTTGGCGAATGTTAAAGGACATGATACAGAGCTTACCTGCAGGTGGAACCTCGTATTTCATCATTGACGCCATTGATGAATGCATCGGTCACGGGCGCAAGGAATGGCTCCAACACCTCGTGGAAGGCATACAGGATGTGCCATCAGGGAATAAGCACAGGGTGAAATGGATTCTCACAAGCCGGTCAAACTTTTTCGACGTCCAAAAAGTCTTTGGTACTGCAGGCTTCGAACAGTTTTGCCTAGAGGAAAATGCAGATGAAATTGAAAAAGACGTGCTAAAGTATATCGACAAGCAAATGGAGAGATTTCCGGACAAGCTTTTCCCAGGGTACGAGAGAGAATTGATACGCCGTACCCTACTCGAGAACGCCGAAGGAACATTTCTCTGGGTTTTCCTCGCCTGCAAACAGATTGACGAGGCGGAACCGGGATTCGTTAAGGCTTTTATCGAGAAACCAGTCAAGGGGCTCGAGTCGTTCTACCAGCGCATGCTAGATTCAATCAAAGTGGAAGCGCAAGATAAGGCCCGGAGCATCCTACAAGCGATTCTCTTCGCGGGACGACCCCTAACACTTGCAGAACTATGGGTCGCAAGTGATGTCCGTAGTACGGGACAAGAAGGGGAAGAGGTTGCTGACCAATACGAAAATCTCCTACCTTGGTATCTTAAGCAATGCGGTTCCTTCGTCACCGTCGAACAAAATACGACCAGAGTGAGGCTCATCCATAAGTCGGCACGGACGTTTCTCGTGCAAAACATCAAAGCAGAGCCTGCTCAAAGTATCTACACATCCTATTTCCAAGAGTTAGCTGGCCATCTTGTTCTTGCGGAACGTTGCTATCATTATCTACACTGCGGTGCACTGAGCAAAAATGAATCTCAATCTGGCTGGCAAAGGAAAATCAACTCTGCTGTCGCCGCAGAATATCCATTATTAGAATACTCTATCAAATACTGGATGTACCATACACGCCAAGCCAACGAAAAGAGTAATGGTTTTGAAGCCGACAGGTGCATTAAGTCGATGTTCAGTCGCGACACAGATTTTTTGGCGCCGAACCAATCAGCAATACGCGATGCATGGGTGAAGTACTCAGGTTTCGAATTTGTCCATGGCTCATATTGCTCATACCCAGCCCTCCATATCGCATGTCATGGCGGAATAAAGGCTTTGATAGATTTCCTACTCTCGCGTGGCGATGATATAGACGGGGTTGATATGAACGGAAGCACGCCTCTGCATCATGCTGTTTGGGAGGGATACGATGAAATAGTTACTTTCCTCCTGGAAAAAAACGCAAAATACGATGCTAAGGACAACGAAAATAGAACATTACTCCATCTAGTTGCGCTTCGGGGCCATGTGTCTACAACGAAGTTGCTACTACTTTCGGGCGGAGATGCATTGTTACAAGTCGCCGATAAGGAGCATGGGAAGACACCACTGCATCTAGCGTCAGATAAAATGCATGAATGTATCGTACGTATCCTGGCAAAGTCCATGGAGAAATCATCGGTCGACCTTCAGGACAAGAATGGGCATACCCCGCTACACTATGCTGCTTGTTGGGGATATTGGAATGTCCAAAGATGGGCACGGACGCTTAAATCCTACGCAGGTGGCACGTCTGCGGGCTCCTCCTCCTCGGGTTTATTAACATATGGGAATATTCAAGCCTGCAACGTCATCGAAGAAAGACATTATGACCGCATAGTTCGTGTGCTACTAAACCATGGCGCAAAGGTTGACGAGAAGGACCTAAACGGATACACAACATTACATCTTGCCGTCTTTGCGAGGCAAATCTCGTCTGTTCGTCTGCTACTCGAATACAAGCAATTTGATGTATCTCCCCAAGACTCCTTAGGATGCACGCCACTCATGTGGGCCGTAGACGGCGGCCAGATCGAAATTGCTCAACTTCTCCTGGATTCTGGTGCAGACACCCTAGTCAAAAGCAACCGCGGCTGGACAGCTTTACACCTCGCTAATATGGAAAAGAACGCTGAAATGATAAAAATGTTGCTACGCTTCAAATACGATCCCTGTGCGGCCGATAAAGAAGGCGCAACTTTACTATACTTGTTTTGCCAGAATGGGCCTGTTGAAGCAGCGCAAGAGGTAATCAAGAAGGCCACAGATCTGGACGTGCCATTGTATGAATCAATGGACACGCCACTAATAATATCCATCGATCGTCAACCTATGATTGCTGAGATGCTCCTGAAAGCCGGAGCAAATCCTAAGCTAGCTAACAAGGCTGGATCAACGCCACTCCATATAGCAGCGTATCGGGGCCGGATACCAATAATTCGGCTGCTCTTGTCCAAGGGTGCAGATGCAACCGCACGGGATACCAATAACGGAACGCCTCTCCAGTATGCGGTCCACGGCAGAAACGTACCTCACGATGCTGTACAACTTCTTTTGGAAGCCGGGTCAGACATAGGTGTTCTGGGCAAAGATGGGACCACTCTATTGCACGTAGCTGTGTGGAAGAATTCGCCTAAAGTGGTGGAGCTGTTACTAAATAAAGGCTTGAGCCCAACTGCTAAAGACAACGACGGAAAAACCCCACTAGATTATGCGGAGACCTCACCGTCGACGGCGATCAAAAGTATGTTAGCCGGCCGCATAGCATTTGCAAAGGCAAACTTAAGAGAAATTCGGGTAAAGTGAGTGGGTGCACGGGCCATGCCTTTCAGTGTCATATGATATCCAATCTTACAGGGCTCGAGGCTAATTGCCCTGTAAGAGCTTTGGTTGCAGCGGTCTCGAGCCCTGGACAGAGCTTTAGAGCTGGAAGGTTGTGAAGATGCCCCTTAAGGGCCTTTCGAATATAGCCTTGAATAACCTAAGCTATAGATATCGCACCAAAGTGCTACCTAGATAAAAATTTGCACAATTGCGGTGGACGAAATCTACCTAACGATACTAATTATTGAGCTTATATCGCACCAATCAAGTCTCGTATTTCCCGTTTTCGTGTAACGTTAAAATTCGACGTTTGGTATAGTAGCTTTCGTGAAACCGGGCACAGTAAAACCGGCCCATTTACAAATAATTCTGTTGGATGACAAGGTCTATCCGTACGATAGGTATGGGCATCTAGATGCGTATGGTAAAGGTGGTTGATTCATGTTATGTGTAGAGGGAGGATCTACATATAGGAGGGAGCGTTTATGTGGGAAACGCTTTAACCTAGGGTCCGTGCAAAGGTAGGCTTACATAACCCGCCAGGTGACTGTATGCTACTGACACTAGTTATTCTACCGGGGAGCATTAACCTTTTTTTTTTTCGTGTAGCATTTCTAAGTTCAACATAACAACCCTCATAACACCTGGGTATTATATACCTCTTATAGCCATGCTTAAAAGCCGTAGCCCATATTTGTTCCGCACGCGCTCTCCTGCCCGGGGTGCACAAGACAAAAACTCATGAAGTAGCCTCCACCCTGGTCATCCGGATCCGACGAAGTGGTCGAAACAACGGATACCGGGCCGTTGCCGCAGGCGTCGCGGGAGCGCGAGAGGAAAGTGGCCAGCTGCCGGCCGGAGAAGAACGCAGGACCGATTATAGTGTCGGCGACGCCCAGGACGATGCTGCAGGCCGTGAGCTGGACGATGGTGCAGTAGTTTCCCACGTCGGTGCCTTGGTCGACGACGTCGCCGTACTGGGTGCAGATTCCGTCGCTCGTGTCGTACGTCGTGTCTGGGTCGAAATTGTCTGCGCCGTGGTCGTAGCAGGTGCTTAGATCCGTGGTATCCACGTCCGTATGGCAGGTTATGTCGCCGTGGCCTTCGGGGTAGATGACGCCGAAGGGGCCTGTGGGGGGCACCGTGGGTCCTGGCGGAGTCGTGGTCGTTGTGGTTGTTACTGTTGAAGTCACCGTTGTTGTGGGCGGTGGCAGCGCGGAGTTGAGCAGGGAGGACATGTCCTGGAAGACGGAGATGTCTGCTGCTGTGTTGCCATCCCATAAGACCCACTGCTCTGATTCGGCAGGGAATATAGGGGCTAGGGGAAGGAGATCAGTAATAAAGTTCAGAGAGGTCAGCAGAACTTTGAGGGGCGGGATGAAAGAGTAGGCAAATATCACGTACCGAGGTTGGTGAATCCATTTGTAGGACTAGCTTCGCATTGGATTACTGGTGAGCATGTAGAGGAGCAGCTTATGCTTGAAGCGGTTTGGCATAGTGTAAGGCACTCGGAGGTTGTTGTTGTGGTGCAATCTGAAGTCGACTCTGACTGCGAAGGAGGCTGACCGGGTCCCGGTGGCGGTCCTGGAGGGGGCGGGGGGCTCGGGGGATCGATGCCATTGCAGAAGAGGCACGGGACACAATCAAAGATGCAGATACCTCCGCACCAGATGTTGCAGTGATGGCCACAGTGAGACTTGCATGTAGGCTCGGGTCTACCCGAGCTGATGGTGACGGTCGGGTTATTCTGAACGGCTAAAGTGGTGTTGGTGGGATACGGCGGCGGATAAAATGTCGATGTTACCATATTAGGCGTCTCTGTGATGATAATTGGGGGCGGCTGGATGCTGGATGATACAACTGTAGCCACTGGAAGAGTGGTGATGTTGATATTCCAGTAGTCGACAGCTGTCGTCGTCAACGGAGGCAAGATAATCGTTGTTGTCACGATTGTGGGATCATCATCGCTGTCTGTCCATACTGGGATCGTCGTGGTAATAGGGGGGAATGTATATGTGATGGTAGTTTCCTTTGGCGGCAAGACGATGATACAGGGAGGTATACAATATGCGGTGGGATTATCCTCGCCCCAAATCTCTGGGTCGATGTAAACGATACCCGACCCTTCGTCTCCGCTGTCGCTACCGAATGACCCAATATCATTGCCGATTGACCCCCCTTGTTCGCCCAAGGAAAGCCAGGCACTGATCTCAGTTGTGAACCCACTTTCGCGGTGCTCATCAGCAAGGTAAGTTCTCACAAGGCAAAGGTCGGAGTGGTAACTTACTATTGGACATTCGGATCCGTTACTAAAACGGGTATCATTACGTCCCCCTGAGGGCTAATGGGTTGCGTGGCACCCTTGGTGAATAGCTCGTAAAGCCACAGGCCCTGAACATAGGACGTCTCAACGATGCGCTCTTGACAAGACTCGTCGTCAAGACAGTTTTGTGTGTAGTCCTTGGTCGATATATGTCAGAATATGCGTCATAAGTCTGTCACTAAGAACGAATAGAAGCTCGGGGTAGAAGGCCTACATTGAAAAAATTGTAGAAGCCTGCACCATATATATAAATATCATCCGAATGCAGTACGCGAAGGGCCCACGACTCGACACACACATCTTCCGAGTCGCAGTCGGCCCATGTTGGATCATCCTCAAATGCCCCCGGCGCGAAAACACCCAAAGCGTCGGGGTTGGGCATATAGTAAGGAGTTTCTGTCTGCATATGACCGGAATAGATGTTATTAGCGCCGCTGAATTGGTATTGGTAGAAAGCATTGTGCTCCGACGCGGTACCATAGAGCCACACAGGGCCGGACGACTCAACCAAGACCCCACGAGCCGAGTATATGTCAATCTGAGAGGCACTTGTGTTTGATGCATTAGCGCCAACTGGCCAGTCTATGTCGTGGTCTGCAGTCCACGCCCAGACGTTTTCGAAGTATCCGGACGAAGACGGAGTGATATGTAGGAGTAGCGATGCGGCCTTGCACTGATCATTGATGCTACCGCTCAGTTTGGGACAGTCACTGAATTGCAAATCGCTTCCAATGGCTCCGCCTACGCGGAAATGGCAATCCCACATCGCCACCGAGCCTTGTAGTGATTCCCGGACGTTCCACTCTACTAATACGGCACCGGCGGTGGCTCCCTTCACGGTGAAGAGGAAGTCTGAGACCTCCATGCTGCCGATGTCGCCTGCGTATCCGAAACGGACGACAACCTGAGGATTCGTCTCATCAGAGAAGTAATCCCCAGTGGCCATTATTTGAGACCATCCTGCCATTCTAGTTAATTAAAAATGCTCATATCCCCCAGGCCCTTAACCGGTGTGTCTAGGTAGGTAGGTACTGACCTTCTCCAACTAGCACTGAATTAACAGGAACGAAAACGGTACCCTCGACAAGGTAAATACCAGCAGGGAAGAATATCGGTGTGCCAACATTGTCTGATAAGACCGTGTTGATAGCATCAGTCTGATCGCCTGTGCCATCGTTCGAAACTCCGTGATCGGTAACAACAATGAAACTACTCGCAATCAACAGCTCATACTGAGGTTTCGAGCGAGTGTAGAACCTCCCGGTGCTGTCTAAAAGCACAGCAGGCTTAGACGGGACCGGGTCGAGAAAACCGATTTGATATGCGCCGGAGTCGTCAATGGACGTGTACCTCTTACCCATGGCCCAGGATTTGATGGTAAGAGTGTTTCCCCCTACAAGCAAGTAGTTGGTGCTGGAATTATTGACAGATAAGATTAGTCATTATTATTAATTTGTATATCATCAGAGCGAACATAGCGCCGGACTGATGGCATGAGAGCGAAAAATATAGGAGTGGGAAAAAGGGGGGAGTGTATCTTCACTTTGACTTACCTGCCGCTTACATAGACAAAGAACTGAACGTTTTGAACCCCAACATTATCTAAGACGATGCTGGGAAGGAAGGTAGGGTTTACCGGGATAGCGTATGGCACATTGATCAACGTCGAATCTATGGAGCTACTGTTAGGTTCCTGTACGCATGAGTCTGATCGCCCATTTGCGAGGTGTGCATACCAAGAAGTGTGATAGATCCTGTCCCCTGGTTGCTAGGTCCCGAACCGAGCAGGGTGCAGTCGATGGCAACATAGCAATAGTTAAACTCGATATTCTTCCAGAGAAAGCCCCAATTCCAGATTTGGGAGATTGCTGTACCGCAATTCTGAAATCTCAGACCGCGGGCGGTAAATTGTTGGGAGCCTGCGCGGAAGGCGATATTTCCGCCGAAGAAGTAGAGATCGCTGACAAAGCCTCCGCTTCCCTACATAGTTGCCTGATCAGACCTACGGGATCACAATAATTTTGAATACAAGGATATATACTTACGTTCTCCATGAAAATCCCCACGGTATTTGTTGGGCCGTTGTGAGGGTCTAGCATAATAAAGTCACAGTTCTGAATACTCGTCGCTTGGGCCACTTGCCAATGTAAGCCAGTTGGCACGTATTGTTGGTCGCCGTCAGTGTTGGTATCGTTCATGATTGTTAGATCGAAGATAATGTTTCGTATTTGTCTGAAGAACTGGTTTTGATTGATATACCATTCGGCACCACCGCCACCGGGGATATAGGGGTCCGTATCGACTAGCGCGATACCCTTGAAGTCATGCATGCCCTTCAACGTTGGGCGATTATTCGGGTCTCCAACGAATTGTGTGTAGTATAGCCTACCAGTTTCAGCATGAGATGATGTTGAGCTTATGAACGAAGGGAGATTATGCTTACTGAACGATAGGAGTGCTCAACATGTACGTCCCGGCCTGTTCATCATCTCCTTTTAGATATTGTTGACTTCAGAATAATCCGCTACTAGCAGGACTTACCGGGAAATAAATAAGAGCCTGGAACGAAGATATTAGATCATACGGTATCTTAAGGGTGGTAGAAGCCGAGGGCGCCGAAATTACTCACACCTGAAATAGTAGTTGAACCACATTCAAGACCGCAACGACTGCCGGCGGACACTGCGGCATTGATGGCAGCAGTGTCGTCAGTAACGCCATCTCCTGTCGCCCCAAAATCCTTATATACTTCGTTAGCCAATTTTTGCAGAGGTGACGTAAATTTTAATCAGCCATACCTTTACATTCCGGAAAAAGGTGTACGGCCCGGGCTGGTAAGGCATCTGACCATGAGTAATGGATTCCATCCAGAATGTTGAACTTTGCCTGCCAATAAGCATTTCTTGGCGCCCAGAACCAAATTCATATGAACTGTTTGAAGAGGCTTGATGGGTGCCGGCGGAGTGACCACCCATGAGATTGGTCGTGTTAATGTTGGTAGCTATCACTGGACCATCAAGCTGGCCCTTGTCCGGTGCAACACCATGCTGGTTATTGGTATTGTCTACCATGTAAGCTGCGGCTGGCTTCTCATAGTCAGTATGTATATCTAGGTATTAAATGGAAGTCGAAGTCAGATCGAAGGTAAGTATGAAATATGTTACCCGTAGCTGCGGGATATACGCCGCCGGAGCTATATTCTCCTGGCTTATCTGGCCCGAGGCCAAGACAAAAGTGCCTAGACCTAAGAATAACTTCCGTATCATTATATTTAGAGGCCTATACTCGTAACAAAGTGCCTACTAAAGAGTGATATGGACCTAGCTATGTAGAGGTAGGCTAAGTATATAACGCAGAGGTAGCAATTATATAGATAGAGAAGTATTCACATGCCTGTTGCCTTCTCTCTAGTACGTCGTATCACAGTGACACCCAAGTGTCTCTATTTAATATGGGGAAGAGCCTGCCTCCGCCTCGAGCGGCTGTTCCGCCATGTCAGACGAGCTGACATCGGCCCATCACTACCATGTGTTGGTGGTGTCGGCACCAACGTGCATCGCTTTGTGATCATGAGGACGCTTGAAACCTCTCTCAGTGGCTGTATGTTATATTATTGATTACTAAAGGACGATATTATTCATGTTGTGTGACTTCACGGAGTGAGGCTTTCCGTGTATAGAGTATGCGAAACATTGCTGTAGAGAAACCTCTGGTACCTACCTGATATAGAAGTAATCCCCCGCTCTCAATGCAATTCAAAACCTCCTTATATGAGTTTGATCTTCCATACCTCTCTTCGAAGATTCTTCGTAGAGTGAGAGTAATGGCGAATTCCTACCGCGACTATTTTTACTATCCCCAGCCGGCCCTTCGGGTTTTGCTGTGGATTGTTGTCCTCCTGTCTCTTTTCGGTGCGTGTGACATCGCCGACGTTTTCGGTATAAAGCCTGGAACCGATGATGGCGGGTGTCAAGCGTATAGGGACCAGCTTAATGATATATGGGATGATTCAGTGAACATGAATAATGCTGCGCTACGACTAATTCGGGCCGCTCAATCAACGGATCCAGCCATCGCGCCGGAAACCTTCCAAGCAAGGCGCTTGGTAGCGACATTCTTTGGGACGGAGTTGGATTATAACGAAATAGAAGGTATGCACACGCAGTGTTTATCAGCTTTCCAAGTTCTCTGCATGATGTATTTCTAACTCCCGAGCTACGTATCAAGAGTGGTTCAACGACGTCCAAACTGTACTGAACGGAAACACCAATAATAGACGATACATTGTCTTCTGTGATGCAACTTTTGAGATGATGATGAGAAGCAGTGACCAGGCTGTAGGCAGCGACGGTTCCCCTGTTGTTAATCCGGCTACAAATCGACCAACACTCATTCGAGAAGACTATACCGACATCGACTTCAGATCATCGGCGCCATACCTAGTACAGATTGATTGGCTAACGCCTCGGCGATACTTCTATATCCTTGACCATAGAAGCTTCAATCCAGCTACCTATTGCAGCGAGCCAGGGTCGCTAGGAAGAACACAGCATGGTAATAATGATGTTTGCGTCCTTCTCTGTCCGGCCAGCTTTACGACGGGAGATGGGAGGGCCAGCAACCTGCGCTTAGGCGCAGAGGTCCAAGACGTTGGTCAGGACATTCAGACCGTCAGCTGTGTCGCTCAGACGTTTTATCACGAGTAAGGACATCTATATTATGGATATCGAAATGCCTGCCACCCGGAACAGTCCACATGATTGACATTCTGCATCCACTCAGACTATTCCACGCCGTTCATGAGAGATATGGTTCCGAAGATAATACAGGCTGTCAGTATTCCCCTCTCTCAAGCAATCGCCGCCCCCCTTACTAACAGATCGATGCAGACGGAGCGCGAGATATCATCAGCAACGCTCAAGGTGTTCTGAGGAGAGAGAGGGCAGGGACATCAGATGCGAACGAGGACACCTTGCAAGCACCTGAGAATTATACTTGGTTTGCGCTAGCAGCATGGTACTTCTACTCTGGAAACGTCTTCTTTGATGCCGGTCTGTCGAACCATGTTCAGCCGAACCCATAGCGACTGATATATAAATAAATATTTCAGACTGCGTCTCGAACTGTGACTATTGAGCTGTTCGTCACCTCGATTTAAATGTCATGACCGCCCGTATAGTATTGCATCTTAATCTTCCTCTGAATATCCTTGTCCACCATTTGAAAGTCGACGTAGTAATCCTTCCATCCGAAGGCCCCTTGCGACTTCAAAGCATCCTCCCAGTCCTCGAAAACAGGCACCAACCCACGGTCTTTGCGGATGACAACAGCCTTGTCGCGGAAGTCTTGCTCTTTTTCTTTGCTCCGCCATGTCATAAGGGCTACCATGACATCACAGCTCGCGCCCTCTCGTTCCCCTCCTGGCTGAGCCTTCGTCTCTACTTCCCCAGGAATACGGTCTAATGTAGACCGCACAATTGGCCATGGGCACCAGCCGCGGCGTGGGCTGCGGTAGTAAGCGCTCTGCGCCTCAAATATCTGGGCCGAACCGAAACCGATCTTATGCGAAGGACCGGTGTGCCTAATCGCGATATCACGCTTATCATCTGCCGTTGGTGTTGGAAAGAAGACCAGGCGGATTTGAGTGTGTGGATACAATGGCTGGCGATAGGACACGCGATCCAGGTTACCGAATGTTGCGGCGATAGTGAGGGGTTCTAATGCCTTCCCCCCACGCCCCTTATCGCCGTCTGACTCAGGCTGGATTGATGAAAGACTTCCTAGAACCAACAGGAAATGCTTTCCCTCAGATGACTCGATGAAGTCGGTGTATTTCTCCGCAGACGGCCAGACGGAGAGTATGACTGTCATTTCTGGTTGTGTTTGCACCCTGCCCCAAGCCGTGTACTTGGCCTCTCGGATTATTGGCGCAATGGCCTTGAGGAGAGTCTGGGTGTCATCGTTAGCAAGGTCAAATTCGTGGATTTTATAATGGAGGGGAACATTGAAGTGGATCAAGGTCGTTAGTTCATCCATTCCAATGTTTATGAGCCCAAATCTGAGAAGCAGGGAGACATTATCTATTGAGGAAGCACGGAGAGATCGCGGGCGCCTGTTATATGCGATACAAAAAGGGTCGTACAGACATAAGACGGTACGTACCTACGTACCGGTGTCACATGACCTCCAATTACCCCCTAACCCCTAACCCCTTTTCCATGAGTCCTACTGGTTTATTACTACGCGATTCTTTTGGGATTAATGATGTAATGTATGATTGATTTATAGACACTAGAAGATGTTGTATCTAGTGCAAGTAACTAATTATAACGAGGAACCACCAATATGGTCCAATCCGGGCTACGTTTCTGCTAGCAAAATAACAGACCAACAATCTTCTCACGAGTTCAGTCTTAGAAGGCAAGATAATGTTTTCGCGCAAGATCTGGCTAGACGGTGGTGACGGCCGGCGCCAATCTGTGACTGCCGCTATTACTTCTCCCCATGGAGCCGGTGTAACTTCCAATTGTTTTCTTTGGGCGCTAGCACCTCATCCCACTCTCTCCGGGTTCTCGAGGTTCTCGATAACCAGATGTCGGTATGTAGAGTATGCCTCGCGGGCAATTATACCATTCATAACGCACAGCTTCATCCGTATTCGAAACGCACGCTGATCACCGCAAGTAGACCACGCGCATTTGCCTCTGTTGCCTCCGCATCAGTCATCGCATGACCTTCTTCCTCTCTTTCATAGTCCTCTGCAAAGCGATAACAGGGTCTCTCTGGGAGTTGGGGGAATACCCTTCAGACATTGGCGTTGTGAGTGCGCTTCTTGGTGATCTCCAATCGGGTCTGCAGAAGGTTGAGTTGAGCCCCGAGCTCGCCGACGCCTATGTCGGCCGATTGTCGCGGTTCCCGCTGCTTGTGTGGCTCCATAGGTGGCGGGTTGGGCGCAAAGACCCCGGCTCGGAGAGCGCGCGTGTTGCTTAGAGGCCGTCGGAATAGGGAGAGCCGAGCTATAGGCTTTTATACCGGGCGCAGGACTTTTCGCGGTATGACAGATGCTGCTGAGGCCATTATACCTGACCACTAAGTACCTAGGTAGGTATTTAGTGGATTGGATTGCTTCGTAACTCGTATTACGTTGTTGACGTTTGATTTGTTCTCATCCCCCTTTATACGATGTAGTGGGCAAGTCCAATTTAAATTGGCTTTGTGTTGATGATGCTACGAATCGTTGACGTAGTTGGAGCCCCGAGCCCGTCAAAGCGCTCGCAAAGCTCGTCGTACAGGATGTCGATGTTGTGAAAGATGCCGAAGACGTGTTGTCGGACCTCATCATAGTCGGCGATGGGTGTTTCTCCGCGCGTTTTTGAGGTGGTGGAATGGTTGGTAGGACTTCATCACCCCCTCCCTGATATTTTCGAGGGAGTAGAGCTGGGGGGTTTCAGGTTCCCAAAGACAATTCCGTGCGCCGGCCGAGAATGACGACGAGGTAAGGGGAATCGTACCCCCACCTCTTGGCCCCCTTTCCCCCCCTTTTTTTTATTTTTTATTTTTTTAATTTTCTTTTTTATTTCGTCCATTGTATATTTTTTTATTTTTTATTTTTTTTTTTTTTTTTACTTTTTTTTTAAGTGTTTTTAATGATTTCGTTTTTTTTTTCTTTTTT
The DNA here is from genome assembly GCA_022578955.1 of Hypoxylon sp. FL1857. Classification (NCBI taxonomy): domain Eukaryota; kingdom Fungi; phylum Ascomycota; class Sordariomycetes; order Xylariales; family Hypoxylaceae; genus Hypoxylon; species Hypoxylon sp. FL1857. The sequence continues at coordinate 499,891 of MU400373.1, read as the reverse complement.
TTTCCTTTTTCCTTTTTCTTTTCTTTTATTCTTTTTTTTTTCTTTTCATCTTTAAACCTCAATGCCTTTGATGCTGTCATTGTGGTAATAAAGGGATTACAATGAGAATGTCACATACCGGCAGACTAGAAGACCGATGCCCTAGTAGTCTGGTACAAGATGTCGAAAGTCTGACCAGGACTAGTGAAGTCAGTGACCAAGATCTCTTATACTATGAAGAGGGAAGAAAGGAGACGCCTCGACGCAAGTGATAGATGGGTATAAGAGGCAAGGGAGAGGATAGGTTTCACCAACAATGGCGGAGGCTCTTCTCTGGTCCTGCCAGTTCGGGAATGGGCAGAACCAGAAAGAAATAGTGATGATGCCGGCGAAGTTCAACTCGTGCATCCACTCCTGCATCGCAGCCGCTTGTATCGAAGCTTCCCTTCGCTGCTTGTCGCCGTGGTTGCTTCGTAGCGGAGCCACTCAGCTTCGCCTTGCACCTCTGCGAGACACTGCTTGAAGCGTAGAGAATTCTCGTCAACTTCGGGTATGCGGTCTGTATCAGCCACTCTGGGCTTGAGTAGAGAAGACCTTCTTCATCGGGTTGCTTGATCTCTGCCCAAACTTCAGATAGCATTGCATTTAGCATGTCGAGTCGCCTCTGATGCGCCACTCGGTGCTTTATTTTCGCTGCTGAACTCAATAGCAAAGAGTAGGGTTCTGGCGGGTTTGCTAACCATAAGCCCCTTTAATGCCTTGATGGTGTGGACTCCTATGTCACAAACGCTAGTCCTTGTATTGAACTAATAGCTCAGGCGTTATGATTATATCACTTCACGGAGAACTTCAATTCTGCTGCAGAGGCGGGATTAGGGCATATCATGCCCCTTTTTATAGGTGGGCCAGATTAGCGTTGTGTCCTTGCTCCTGTGTCTCACGGGGAATGGTTTGTTCGATGACGAAGCAAAGTTCATTCGGTGCATAGCAAGTTAGATCGATTAGGTACAAGCCATTAGGGGGCAGCCATGACAATCAATGCCCCCCCCCCCCCCCCAAAACGACCATTCCATCAGTTCGTACGTGAAAACTTGGTCGGACTTTCGCAGCTCCTAAATCCGCGAGAGCTAGATGATTTCCTAGGGGATGGATGTCCTCTTGGATATAGATCATCCCATCTTAGGGTGCGCTCGAATTTGCATGGGCTCCCACTTATGAGACTTCCCAGTTAGATACCTAGGTAGAGAACCCACAACTGAACTAGCTGTGGATTCCAAGGCAGAAGAGAAGATATCTGGGGGGAGATTTGCGGATTAGTGTTTCGGCTTGCCGTGCTAGTTCTGGTCCGCGAATAACTTCACCCCGAAGTAGCTAGAGACAGCGAGTTAGATCGTCGCGAGAAAATGTCTTTCATCCATCTGGTCTAGGATACTCATGGGTCGAATATATCGACAGGTCATAGCAAGGCGATGCCTTCCAAGTAACCCTTGGGGGAGTAATTCGTTCACGACAATAGGCCAGTTCGGTGGTGGAGGTGGAGGTGGTGGAAGAGGAATTTCGTCGAAATCTGAAGGCTCCATTGTTCTAGGGGGGGCACTAATGATTCTCGTGTACCCCTTTATTGACCCCCACCCCCCCAACTGCCTGATCCTAGTCACCGTTCCGATGGAGCCTCCCTTCCCGTTAAGCAGGGAATACGTGGTTGACGATGCCCCCCCCCCCCCCCCCCCCCAATTA